>CM034150.1:341473866-342073866 GCA_019776745.2 Taxus chinensis
TTATACTAATTTGGATTATAACCTAAGGTAATTAAGACCTACTTATGAACTAAGGTTTATTTCTAACCTAATAAAAATCTAACCTAAACTATTGCTAACCTAAGGAGATACCTATGGACTACTTGGCAAATGGTAAGGTTGGCGGCATCTGTTTTCAAGGTATTGATTAGAATTTATTTCTATTTAAATGCTATGGAATTTCAAATTTGGTGGAGGAATTGGGAGTTTAGGGAATGCCAAGTTGGCATCACCACTAAATGGAAATTGCATGCAAATTTTGAATTAAAGTCTTGCCAAACTTGGGTGACGGTGGCATGGAGAAATGGGAGGGAACTAGTGGTCCTTCACATTTATTGATCTCATTTTTGGTGAAGAAATCACCTAGGAAATATGCATGGAGGATTTTGGAAATGTTGTTTGATTTTTAGTTCATTTTGATTTTTACCCTACATGGGGTTTTCACTTCTTCGAGCCAGTAGTTCTATTTTTGATCTATTTATATTTTTGGCATTCTTGAACTATTCTTGGACTCTTTGGAAGTATAAGAAGAAGTGGAAAGATTGGGGTGGTGGAACTTTCTTGGAAAAGAAGATACTGTTGAGGCTTGGTTGGGAAATCATCTGCAAATCGAGAAGAAGCTCTATTAGGCATGATAGGCTCTACCCATTAAGTTGTTCTACTTTTTCCTAAATGTCTTCATTAAAAGAACTCTTCTCTTGGGGAATAAATGAGTTTTATGTGTTGTTTTATCTTTCTTTCAAAACTTAATTTCTTTGTATTTTATCTATATGGATTCACTGTTATGGTGGAGATATGTTTTGGGTTTGTTTCCTTTGTTGGAAAAATGAATGAATCATGCTTAAACCTTTGCTTGGACTTAATATGTTGTCAAATCTTGAGAACTATTCTTGTACTGTACTGAAACTGGTTAGTATGATTCACTGCTATGTTAGAGATATGTTTTAAGTTTTGTTTCTTTGTAAAAAATAGGAAACATGTTTAGCTTCTGTTAAACTTGATATGTTGTTAAATCTTGAGAACTCATGTTGGACTATAATGAAACTAGTTAGTAGTAGTTACTATTATAAAAGAAATATGTTTTGGGATTTGTTTTCCTTTGCTAGAAAAATGATAGATTTATGTTTAACTTCTGCTTGAACTTAAATGAATTTGATTCTTTACTTACACCAATAAAGTTGTGAGAAGACTTGTTAGTGACTTGTCTGATAATGGGTTTGAATGAATCTCCTTAAAACAATCTATTTGTTTATCATGGTTGATATTTTATCCTGTTGGTGTGATTCGTGGAAGAGTTTATTGAATTTATTTGCATATTTTTTGAAGTGAGTTTGAGTGTTTCAAGAGTTTCCTTATCGTTTCATCTTGTTGGTATTGACTGGTTCTTTTTATTTAAATATGATATACAGTTGATACTATAGGAACGTGGTATCTTAGGTTGAACTATTGAATAATTCAACCTGGTCTATCTTAAGGAAATGGACTGTAAGGTTTTTGTTTTAGTAATTATTCTTTTGAGCTCGACTTCAAGCACCTGACTTTGGGTCATGTTGATATTTCATATTTTCTCCTTGTGGTCGAATCTAGGTCGAGTTCATTCTTCTTGAACCAGTAGTTTGTTCCATTTATTCTTGTGATGTATGTGGTTCTAGGTTGGCTTGAATGGAAAATTCAACTGTTAAATCTTGCTATCACCTTATTTATTTCACCATCAATGGATGGTTAAGATTTGTGTGTGTTGTCACTTTTAAAAGAAATCATGGCTTAAAAAGGGTAATTTACTTCAACATTTCTCTATCTCACCTTTTTTGGGAAAACTAGGGAAACTTGTGAAGCCAATGCTTTTAATGTTTGGAATGAATGTAATATTTAGTTGTTGGTTTTTTTTTCTTCAAATACTATTAATGAATACAAACTTATGAACAACCATTTTCAGTTTGTAGCTTTTGCGCTACAATTACTGTTATCATTTGTAATTTGGGAAAACATCATTTTCTGTTTCTAACTTTCATGTTATAGTTGTTGATTTCAATTGTAATATTGAATAGTTATTTGTGTTTTAATGGTTGTTGGAGTTGAATGTTTTCTTGGCTTTGTAAAATCAAATTTGTCTCAGTTATTTTTTATCTCATTAAGTGTACCTCTTTTAAGGAAGGAATAATGAGATCTTATATTATCTGTATCCATTGTTATCCTTTCTTTCTATTCTAATTTAAGGTATTCACAATACCATCCTCTTCAAACTCTGAAGGTAGATATAGGTTGTTCTCTTTCTTTCTTGTCATTCATCTCTCACCTTTATTACTCTTGTGAAAGGAGCTGACCTGTTCGGTTTGTATTACGTTGAAGGATTTGTAGGGTGGGTAGTTGATGGATAAAAATTTTCTTTCTTCTCCTCGACTTTTACATTGTTAGTGATGTAATTTTTGTGAAGTGTGAATAGTTCTAAGTGCGTGTAAATTAAATTCATCCCTTGTCAAATCGGTTGACGTTGATCCTAAAAACTTAGGCTGGAGTTTGACTCTGAACTTGGATATAGTTTCTTAAATAAGAAAATCTTACTTTAAGGTGTTATTGGTTCATCCTAAACTTCATCATAAAGATAATTGAGCTTGGTATTAACTATTTTAGGATGAAGTAAGTTAATGCTAAGTAATATGAATTATTGTTCCATCTAAAGTAATCTTATTCCTATGAATTATTAGAGTTAGTGTCTATTTGGGATAGATGGAATAAATCAAGAGATGAATCATAAATATCTGTAAATGAAATGCAGTTAGTGATCTTGTTAAAATATTATTTATCTGAAATAATTCTTTTATGAAATCATCGATTGAATATTGATTTGATTACACCATGATCTTTTCTTGATGTTGATATGGATTATCACTTTGTTTCTCCCTCTTATGATTGTTATTTCTTTATGATGTGCATTTTTGTAATGCTTTAACTATTTCATAAAAGTAAAGTTCTTTTTTAAAGTCATTTTAATGCTTAGTGTTTATCATGCTCAGTCCACAGAACTAACCCGTGATATTAATTTTTGCAGATGGACTTCGTAAGTGGTAAAAAGGGAGAGAAGATATTTTATGATGTTACTTTTTTTACCCAAAGACTGGATCTCTTATGAGGAAATATGATTCATTATTAAAATGTATTGTTGGAAAGGAAAGTTGTAATTTTATAGAGCTTATTGTGGTTGTTTGACACTAAAGATGTATGAAGTATTTGTACTTGCAATGTAGGAATTCCTCCTTGATAAATGTAAAACTTTGTGGGTTTATATGTACTCGATGAGTCATCTTTTTGCATATTCTGTGAATAATTGTGATAAGCTTATCTCTGTTCCTTTATATGTAGATATATATATATATATATATATATATATATATATATATATATATATATATATATATATGAACCCTTTCAGGTTGGCATATATACTACCCCTTTATTTAATGCAACTTATCAAGTTGGCATTCATGGCTGATCATTTAATTAAATCCCTATGGTTTTTTAAAATGATGTTAATGGATGAACAAATCCATTATAGTTACTTGTATAATGTTAAGGGGTTACAAATGGACCCTAAATTATTAATAAGAAAAAGGAAGACAACTATTCCACAATTATAAACAGTTTGTTTTAGAATCCTTGGAATTAAAAACTAATGTCATCTTGGAAAGAGGAAGATGTACTTCCACTTGATTAATACCCTAATCTGAATAAATAAAATGAAAGCTATATATAAATATATAATATTACACTTCATTTCATTTAAGTCTATTATAAAATAATCTGATTCATAACTTAAACAAGCTAATTCATGGTTAAGTTAAATAAGTGAACCATATTGTTAGTATGTTGATTCTGTTTGTAAAAGTGAATATTAAATTAGGAAGTAAGTGAATAAAAAGAAAGTATTTGATGTTTCTGCAAGGAAATTACAATTCATTTATTGCTAGCAACCTTAATGGTTAATGAAACTAGGGATTCATCATGGATGTTGTAATTAGAATTTAATTAAGGAAAATAACTAAGTAATTAACTTCTTTCTTAGGTATGTACATATAGATGGGATGACTATGTCGGATGTTGGCACATGCCAACTACAGCACCATACCTCTGTGAAGACTTGGGTCCTCATCAGGATACTATGTTGCAGTTGACATGTTGCAACACCCTTCAAAGATAAATCATCTAGATCTACATAAACTCAGACTTGATCTTAGTTATACCCTAGGTTAGGTTGGAAGTATGATCTAGTGTCGGAGGTAACTCATAATGACTTAGGATAACTAGACACATGTAATTGAATTAGGTCGATTGATTATGTTTACGTACCCTTAGTCACCACGAGTAGCCTTCTACACTAGACTATGTTGCTAACCTTGGTTAGGGTTAAACCTTGAACAAGTGAACTGACATGATTCAGTGAAGACCATTATAGATAACATATAAGGTGGGGTGAAGTATGTATTCCATTTGATGAGTATGTCATATAGGAATATTAATATCAACAGTATGTTGTAAATATTTGGCCAAAGTATTACAAGTTGCTGGTTGCGTTGTCCTAAGTCAGCTAGTTTTAAGAAGTGATATTTCAGATGAATATTGGTAACAAATATTTAGATAGGCCTCTTAACGGAACACTTAACACCCTTAAAATGATAAGAGAACTGAGTATACCTAGTATACATGTCAATGAGTTAACATGAGACATCAGTGTTTCACCGAGTCATAAAATGAGAGATTGGTGTTTCAGTGAGTCATTACAGCTGCATATGGTTATCTGTTATGATATTTATTGGCATGAAATGTGTGTTTTAAATTATGATTATTTAGAACAGAGAACGTTATTTAAAAAAATTCCTTGCTTCTAAAGTCTTAAAATGGGAATGTTACATTTCACTTGCACTTAACTACTTCTTCCACTTGACAAGGAAAAAAAGTGAAAAATAATTAATCAAATATTACAACTCTATATTGAACTACCTCTTCCACATACACTTAATTGATTCTTTCCATTTTTGAAGTCTTCTCTTACATGATTGAATCTTTCAACATAACAATTGTCTCGCTATAATCTCATCTCTGATTTTCTAATCGTTATTGTGAATGCAATTTGAAGAATATTTTAAAACCTTTTCTAGGTATGGTACTCCTTGTTGTAAAATTTTCAAAACATCTTGAAATTATTATTTTCATTGAGAAATATGGGAGATATCACAGTTTTACTGAACCTGTGTTTTTTATGTTATTTTTTTTCCTTTGACCTTATTCTATTTAAAATTAAAATGAATATATCTCCTCAAATATTTTGTGTAAAAAAGGAGAGATTTTTTTCCTCCTAGAAATAATAGGAACAAAAACCTCTTTCATTTTCTCATTTGGAGATCTGCAATATTAGCTAGAGTGAATATGGCGCTACTTGTATGATTCATACGCCTAAAAACTTATTTCTTCAAATGGTGATATCTTTGTAACCATTATTACTGTGTAAAAATGGACAGAGGTTTTTCCTCCTAGAAATAAGAGGAACAAAAACCTATTTCATTTTCTCATTTGGATATCTTTAATTTTAGTTACAGTAAGTCATGTGTTGATTCTGTGAGTCATGCGCTTTGTGACCTGTGATTCCTGCACTTGAAAAAATGTTGATATCTTCATAACCATTATTTTTGTGTAAAAACAAAGAGATTTTTTTCCTTCTAAAAATAAAAGGAACAAAAACCTCTCTCAGATTATCATGTTGAGGTCTGCAATTTTAGTTGGAGTGATGTGAGGTCTACAATATGGTCCTAAAGATAAATTATTAGATGTGATTGGTATAATGCAGTGTAATCCTAGATTAGATACCCCTTTTTATTTTTACATTTTAGAGATATAAAGGATAATGGATTGGATAATAGAGATGGAAAAATATTTTTAGTACGAAGACACAAAATATCCCTAGAAGTTCTAGTTTGTGTGCATGAATTTAAAAGGTCATGCATCTCTTTGGTGGGAGTATATCCAAATAATCTAAGTACAACATGGAAAGCAAAAGATCAAGATATGGTATATCCTAGTGGTGAATCTCAATCCAATGCATTTTCTCATTGATTACCAACTCAGTTTGTTAAATAATTTGTAGTCTATGATAGAGAGAGCTTAATATAAAGGAATAAATAGAGGAATTCTACTGAATTGCCATTAGAGTGAGACATGTAGATAAGATCTCAAGATATAATATAGGATTGTGGATTATGATTCTTGATGAGTTCAACATGTTTCAAGTACATTTTGTAGAAGAATCCTATCAGTATACTCTAAAGGTAAAATAAATGTTAGTGCATGAATAATAGAGAACTACCTGTGGAAAGGGTAATATTGCATAATGTTGTGGAAAAAGTAAAGGTATATAAAATTCTACACAAGGTGAAGTAAATTCAAGTTCGACACCACAAAGTGAAAGAACATTTGGAGGAGGTGGAAATAAATCCAATGGAAAATAATCCTTTAGACATGGAATAGGTCACAGATTTAACAACACATGTGGCAAGTATGGAGAGATAGGGCATAGAGATAATGAATACCAACACACCTAGAATGGTGGTAACTAAAGTGTACACATTGTGTAAGGAATGAATATTGACAACTATAAAATTCTACCAGGTAATCCCTGAGCCTGTCGTTTGTAGAGTAAACACAATGGAATAATTCACTTATAAATATTATAATACATTATCATAAGCCTTACAACATCTACAATGTCAAGCCCTCTATCGGTAGTTACTGATTGATATAGTTATAGGGGTGATGGCTTTGAAGTCTTGGATGTTTACTCTCAGCTCTTAAAATCCCTTTTCCTCCTCCCAAGTCCTCCCAAAAGTCTTTGAAAGTCTACCAAAAAGTCCTTGTATTCTGGAATTGGGAAGATGTTTATAGGTCTCTTTTCCTACTCAATAGGAACTTTGAATTTCCTTCCAGAATCCTCTCATGATTCTGATAAATCTCAAATTTAAAATTTTGTGCATTAATGGTTGCCATATACCCATAATTTAGTAGTTGAGATATCCTTTCTGGAACTCCACGTTAATTTTGAGTTGGAATTCATCATATACCAACTGCATTGTCATTTTTTTCCTCAAGTAATTCCTCTGGGCACATTGTATTTTCCTTGTTGAAATTTTTGTGCCCCCTTGTTACACCTAATGTTTCAAAACCTTTGGTTAATATCTTTATATGCCACTGTGTAAGTTTATCACATCCTTCCTTCTTCAAAACTTTTACACATTTTCATGCAATATTATTTTGTTCCCTAACTGCTTATCTAACATGTTCCATTTCATGTATGTGATGCCCTCCTTAGCCAAAAAAACCAAAATTCATGCAGTTATTTGATTTTCCTATGATGGTCTTGCATAAAAAACCTAGGGTAAAACAAAACTAATCTTTTTCATACGATTCAAGCTCTAGAGAATGGCTATCTAACTAATCTCCATCGCACTTATCCATGTCACATATTCTTTTGCATGATCCTTCCACTTCACCAAATATTCCCTGTATTTTTTCCTGCATGTCTACTTTATCACCCTCAAGTACATTATGGCCTTAATTTCTTCAGTACTCCTTTCCGGTATTTTTCTTTGTCAGTCTAAAACTTCATCCTATTCTTGTGTGTATTCTTCATGTCCTTTTGTGCACTCATCTTCCATGTTTTTCCCACTAGTGTCTCCTTTGTGGAACTCATACAAATTTTTCATGCTAAATATTGGGGAGATATCTAATCCTTCTAGTAAATTTATATTATATGCATTCAATCCCATTGATTTAATATAAATTCAATTTAAATCTAATTACATATTAACTACTGTTATATGTGATATAAAAATTCTAATATATAGTATGACGTAGGCAATAAAGCATGTGTAATATAAAACCCTAAGCAACGAGGAGAGATAGGAGGACTTAGCCAATTTTTGAGAAAATTAGAAGTGATGTGGGTAGGTGAAATACTAAAAGAGACTATATACAATGTCATTAATGATCACTAGAAGTTTTGGAACTTAAAAATGGTGCAAGATAGGGGCACCTACAAGAAGGTAGGAGCACCTAGGCGTTGGAGACTAGATATGAGTGTTCTTGGCCATGTAAATGCTCGAGATCTGATTTCTTCTATGTTAGAATAAATTTGTTATTAATTATTGTATGTCACTTGAGATTCACTCCTTGATCGTTGAAGGTACCTACAACCTGCAAGAAATAATTTCACCTGCACATACCCACAAACCACATCAACCCTAAAAATAAAAATGTAGAATGGGGAGTTGGACTAAACCCTAGTGATCACCCAAAGAGTGAAATTATGACCAAGAATTGCACTACATCTCAAAATCTATGTATTTATTTTTTAGAGTGTTTATAATGATGCCCTGAAATTCCCTTGTGCGAGTTGCATAGTGATTGTAGGCTAGATCTAAAATATAGAAAATGTATAGAATGTGTGGGATGGAATAGAATAGACTTCCCCTCCTATGTTGTGTATGTAGATGTGATGTAACCCTTGTCTCTTATATAAGTGCTAGAGGGATTATTTTTATGCTCTTATTCCTTTGAATGCAAGCTTAGGTGATAGCATGTATTGCTTAGTGTTTGGTCCCTTATTTTGAAAACATAATTGTGTATTTATATGATTCCCTTGTTTGAATTTTTTAATTGACAACTAAAAGTCCAACCCAAAGTACTAAAAATTAATTAATAAGCGAAAGGGTTCTAAAAGGATAAGAAAAGTGTAAAGAGGGACAAGAGCATCCAAGAGGATAAGAGCACCTTGCTCTAGTGTCCTAACTGGGTGCTAGTGTCAGAATCCATAGAAAGATAAAACAATCAAATGTCCGTAAGAGTGTAAGATGTATAAATCCAATAAAAGTGTTGAAGACAAAGTAAAAGGCTAAAGGGAGTTGTTAATTACTATTTTTCTTTCTTAGGAATCATGGAATCATGTAAATGCTAACATGTTTTTTAGGACCTAGAAATGTACCCAAGTGCATAGATTTTGTGACTACATTTTTCCCCCACTTTATGACGTTGATTGAATACTCGATAGCATAAAGTAGTCAAAAAACTGTATCTTATGATCCTATAGAGAGTGTGGTAAATAGCGTGTCGAGTGGACAAGTGAAGCGTGAAATGATTCCAAAGTGAAGCATGGAGACTAGGAAAGAGAAGTGGACCCTAGGGGTGAAGCATATGTATGGCTTGTACTAGTTATTATGCATGTAGGTTGATTCTTGTTGTGTATTAATGGAGGAACTATAAAAGTATATCAAAAAAGAGTATTCAAATTTATGTATATGAGAAAGCAAAGTAACTTGTGCATAAGTAAGTAAAAGTGTGAAATTATGTAAAAAGAAAGTGTAGAACTAATATATAAGAGTGTAAAATTTTGTTGAATTTACTGTTGGTGATGAATTTTTGGGTGATCTCATGCCAAGAGCGAGTTTTTTGGGCTATCTCACATAGAGAATGATTTTTTTGTGTAATCTCATGCCAAAGGTGATTTTTTTGGGTGATCTCATGCCAAGAGAAAGTGTTGGGGAGAGAGGTATAGTTTTACTTTCCTTTCATGACTCTTCTTAATAAGCACCACTATAGATCGTACATACCGATTTGTTCCATTTGTCTTGATTTATTCTGAATTGTTCTAATTTATTCTGATTCTTCCATGTTGTAACTGATTGTAGAATGCATTTTGTGACTGGAGGCAAGTTCCTCCTACTGGAGAATTATGTTGTAAACTGTTGAAGATTGTCTTGATTTGAGAAAGTAAATGTTTCTTCCCCCAGGGAATTAGCACTTAGGGGAGGACACAAGCACCTGTCACTAATATTTAGGTCTGACCATTAGTGTATGCTTTGTGTTCTGGACCCAAGTCAGATTCTGGTATGTTATGTGATTGTGTTCATGTGCTGATTTTGTATTGTGTTGAAATGATCTATGTTGTAGCTCTGAGATGTTGTAACGGTGTTTTTTTTACCCAATGTATGCCCCCCTCATTTGGGTTGCATGCAATGGTAGAATGAGAATACCGCCAAAAGGAGAGGACATGATGGTGATCTGAAGTGGATACTTGTAGGGGGTAGAGGATTGTATGGTAGAAACCAAGGCACATGCAAATAAAGAAGGATGGAACAATTGTTATTATAAAATCTAACATGTAATAAAAGATAATGTAACAAGCAAGTAGTAAGATAATAAGGACCATGAAAAATGGGTTTTAAACATGGGACATCACTCACAATGTCACAAGGCAATCAGGGTTGAAGTGGTCAAAAGAATACAATGATCACATAAGACATAGGGCATAGCCCACAAACAACAGTAAATAATAATGAAAATCAAGTGACGGATAGCCATTATCTTATTGATCCTTCAAGACAAATGTTACACAAGAAGCACCCATTATTATGTAAGAAAGATAAATAATATGTCAAATTGTGTAAATCAGAAAAAGATAGAGTGATAGTGTGAATAAATAGTAAATATTGTTACAATAGAACCTATGATATATGAAGTATGAAGATAGAAAAAGTATATGCCCCTAGGAGCCTCAATGGGACTGGAAAATGATTCAGTGTTGAGCATCATGTGTCATGTAAGGAGATATAAGAGATCTCCATTCACATCTAAATATCAAGTGAACATGCATATGTATATGATAAACATAATGACATACTGAGTATCTGGTTAACATAGTATGCAAAGTGCAACATGTAAGTATAAAATGTTAACAAGAGTAAATGCAAGCAAGATATGCAAATTATGTATAAATGTGATGGTATGGTATGTAATATGTGAAGATGATATGAGCATCATTACCCCCATGAAATGTGAATGAAATGAGGTACATTTATAAATTCTCCCTCAACAGTCAAGAATGAACCATAGAACAAGAGTGTGTCATCGAGAAATGAGTGTATTGCGTGAGAGTGGAATAAGATGTATCATGAAGCACAGAGCATAAAGTGTTAATGATGTGAGGTCCATTTAAGAATGAGACCCTCAACAATAGAGTATGAACCATGGAACTAGAGTTATTCATTAGGTAATGATGGTAAAATTTTTGTACAAAAGGTGTATAAGTGTTGAGAAAGATTAAACATGAAGTGCATAGCATGAAGAGTAAGACTAGACACTAGAGACAAATGATGGTGCTAGAAGATGGGGAGTGAAATTGTGATGCCCCCCAAGTGTGTGAGTGATGGATATTTATGTGGTAACATGAGAGATACCATGCCATTGTGGGAGATTGTTAGATGTGTCATGACAAGAGAGAGAGTCATCAAAATGATAGGTAGAAGAAACAGTAAGACCAGGGCTTGAGTTCAGGATGATAATAGGCAATTCAAAGAGGATAGTTATTACAGGGTGAATTGGTTGGACTTATTTGGTTGGTGGTTGTTTATTTGGATTTGGTAATGTTGTAGTGGAATTGGTAGAAGGAGAGGATGGAGGATGGATTTTTAAAGGAGGATGCTTAGTTAGAATGGGACTCTTGATTAGCTGAAGAATGAACATTAGTGATTATGGAATGATGCTCATTATACATGGAGGGTTTGGATTTTGGAGCCCATTGGGATTTAACAATTGAATATGTAGCATAATTTTGTGAATCAAATGAAATAAAACCTTAATGCTCAAGGTGATTTATTCTTTGTTTTAAATCATAATAGTCATTGTCATGATGTCCATTAAGTCTGTGATAATTGCAAAATGGTAGACCTTTATATTTGGCAAGCCAATAAGGAGGGTAGAAATGAGTATTTTACAATTTGATCAATTGGTGACTAAGGATTTTAGGAATAATATCATTTTTCTTAGCATGTAGATCAAACTTGAGAGGTATTGGTAGAGGTGAGTGTTATTCTGGTAAAATATTACCTAAGTCTCAAAGGCACATATGATAGTGGCATCTAAGAAGTGGGCACATGGATATGCATGGAAGGTTTATAGATTTGTGACATGAGGATTCACACGTAGAGGGAGAGAGTTTGGGACTTATCTATTTTTTCATGACACGGGATAAAAATAGGATGGAGTGTGAAGCACGCAAGGATGAGAACAAGAATACTTCTCAACGAAGCAAGAGCTATTTTGGGAACAAGTGGAAGACCAAAAGACATGCATATTTTGTGCTAATAATAGGATTAAGATATAGTTCAATTATAGATTAATATATGATTATCCACCATGTAGAAGCATGCAGTTGTTGGTGCGTGGCTATTCTGAGTGTGTATCCTATTTTGAGAATTACATGGGTGGTGAAGGTAAATTCCCCACCCCTATAAGTATGTAATGTATTTCATAGTTTTGGGTACCACGTGAGTTCTAATCCTATGTATCACCATATGTATTTGAGTTATGCTACTAGTATGATTTTAGGCCCATGAATTTATGATGGTTTGGTAATGTATTCAGCTACTGATTGTGATGAGTTAATATAATGGATATTTGTGGATGGATATTAGCTGTTGACCTATCTGTTCATGATGCTTGCATGGTAAATCTGGTATTAATTCTTATGTTTCCAATACATTTTCTTTATTATGCGTGTTTCTAAACTGAGCTCATGGATCTGGTTATTATGAACATGTGTGCTAACACATTTGTAAGATAGTAATAAAGAGGGATCTGGTAGCTTTTCACGCTTCGGGTGAGTGCTTAGATCTATCTGAGTGAAATGTCATTTCTCCTAGGAAATTGAATGGGAAAATAAAGACTACATTTTGGTTTCATTTTCGAAACATATTTTCAAACTCTTTTCCATGATGTTGCATGATGATGGCATATCAGTTGACTCTTGTGACCATTGAAGATTGGGTAATTGACAGATAAGATCATCTTGCATGAAGATATGATTTTGGACCTGATTTTAATGTGTGCAATTGGGTGGAATATAATCTATATCATGAGCTTTATGAGACATTTTTTCTGGTTTCCAATAGATTTATATGAGTGGTTGTCAACCTATATATCAAAGAAAAATTGGAGTTACAGATCAAGGGTTTGGACACATGTAGCATTCCCATTTTATGACTTTAAAAAAAAGGGAAAAAAAATTTAAACATAATCTTCTTTGTTCTAAATAAAACATCATTTACAACACACATTCCATGCCAATCAATCTCATAACAGATAGTCATATGCAATTGTAATGACTCGGTATGCTACTGATCTCTCATTCCATGACTCGGTTACCAACCGATATCTCATGTTCAACTTAAAGTATAGAATACTTTATGTATACTACGTATACTTGGTTCTCCAACCCTATTCCAGGTACTGAGTGATATATTTAAAGAATCTATCATAATATTTGTTACCAATATTCATCTGTCATCACGTTGCTTTAAACTAGGTGACATAGGACAATGCAACCAGCATCTTGTGATACTTTGGCCAAATATTTTCAACATGTTGTTCATGTTACTATTCCTAAATGACATATTCATCATTTCAGAATATGTCCTTCACCTCACTCTATTGTTATCTAGAATGGTCTCTACTGACTACCACCATTCCACTTGCCCAAGGTTTGACCCTAGCTCAGGTTAGCAACATAATTTGTTATAGGAAGAAGCTCACGATGACTTAGGGTATATGGGAATACTCGACTGACCTAAGTCGACCGAATGTGCCAAGGTACCCTGAATCATAGAAAGCTACTCCCTATTCTAAACATGCTACTAACTTCACCTAGAGAGAAAACTAAGTTCAAGTCCATATGTGTGTATATCTAGATGAACAATATGGAAGGGTGTTTCCACATGTCAACTGCAACCATGCCTAACCCTAATTCCAACATTCATTAAGTTAAATATCCATAATTAATCTGATTTGATATTGAGAACTTCATTAACTCATGTTTGCATTAATGTTTATTAACATGGCATAATAAGTAGTTATCCCAAAAATAGGACAACAAACATCAAACGTTTAATTCTTAATTCAACCTAGCTATTCAAGTCAAGTGTGTCATCCACCTAGATTCAGCTAGTGTTTACTTTAATAAATGAAGTACAAAGATTAAAGATCAAACCACTATTCTATTTATCTTTTCATTCTTTTGAGAGAGGAAGAGTCTTCCTCTACATGGTTAATGTTAGGATTAACATAACCTTTTTATCATTATTTACTCATATAGTTTAATTGTATGCCCAATGCATATTTCATTATTAAACTTTAGTTGTGTAGATAAAGAATGACATCTTTTGTAATTTAACAAGTTTCCTTATAATAAGGGGGGAATTGTACTATCCCCTTTATCTAACTTATTAATTGATAACAATAAAAGTACTCAAATAGATATAAAGTATACTGACAAGATATCACTACTATTTCTGTTATACAAGTACAAAAGAATTCACACCACAAATTGGAGTCCAACTCAAAACCTTGCAATTCAATATGATAAATATAAATTTACAAGACTATGCATTTAAGACATTCTGCATGTCAACCAGAATTTAGATCTTAAAAGAACATCACTTTTCTTTTCCAATACAACTCAAGAATGATTTGAAACTCTTTACATAAGATCCAGAATTAAATAAGCCAATGCATCATAAAAAAAATTCCTTCTTTTATCACTTACGATGTCCATCTACAAAAATTGCTAGCACGGGTAAGTTCAATGAACTGAGCATGATAAGTGCTAAGCATTAAAATGAAGTGCATCCCACTGATTGTTCCATTAAAACAACTCTTCTTCAAGGAAACAATTAATATATCATACACATAAGCAGAAGTAATATTAACTAGAAAATAAATACAATTAAAGATTCTGAATTCACTTTTAAGAAATGAGCATAATATGATCTGCAACATCTGCATTATAACATATAGTTTAATCGATCCTATCAATTACTTTTAAACAAATAAAAGGTCTTGTCATCCAATTGTTCCATAATTCTATCAGAATAGAAATACAACATTTATCTTTACTACATAGCTCATATGAGGATGATTTATTCAATGACTTAAGAAAAAGAAGAAGAATCAATACATATTTTTCCCCATACACTAATCATATGAAAGATAGAATTAGGTTTAGAACACACATAACTACTTCAGTTCTAGGATAACAATATAAGGATTCAACATTAAAGAGAAAACATATAACAAGAATCCCAAATCAATCCAAGAATGGGAAGAGAATCAAAACAGTGTACCTGCAAGTCTTAACTAACTTCTACATATTAGAAGATATCATTCAAATATCTGAAACCAGACGTTCCAAAAATCAAGAAAGACTCACACAAGGTTAATCTCTTCTCGTGTACATCCAAGAAGGGTTCATAATAAGACAGAGTGCAAAAAGATAAAACCTTCCAATATCAAATCCAAATGAATTATGACTCAGACAAAAAAAAACAATTGGTCTAAGCATGTTATTATTTTCTTTTCAACAAATCGACTCAGCTATTCTCTTTCCACATCATTACAACAAATGACTAGTAAAAAGTAGACTAAACAATCCATAAAGAAATTTCCATCTTAGAAGAGTGGTTTCACACTATTTCCCTCCAGACAGAAGGACAAGAAGCTGAACCCAAGAAGTTGAGCAGGCTTAAGAGAATAACCACCCTATAGCCAAGAAGAAAATTGAAATACAGAGAAGTTCAATAAAGTGAACTTATCTTATAAAAGGATCTCAAATATAAAAGGTCTAATTAATAATTCATTTCATTTGTACTATTAATAAATTTCCATTTCTATTTCAAACTTAGAAGTTCTTTAACTAGTTCCCAAGAGAGAACACAAAACCAAACCCATAGTTTAAAGAAAGCACACTTCTATTTTCCCCTATAAACCTATACGGACTGGTTTGTATATTCTAGTTCATTAGACACAATTTTGAATTCAATTCTCAGAAAGGATATATAGTACAGTCCCAAAAATAGTACAAGATAAACAAGTTTCAATTAAACTCACGAACTTTAAAAGAAATTGTATTCCCAACTTCAAGATCTTACATGGCTCCATATCAAAGAGACCTATAGTTTGAGGTCATCATGAAGACAAATTAAAGAAACAACCCCAAACCAGAGGTGATAAATCCTATCAACAAGATTTAGAATGAGAGATTACTCATCTCTTCTTTCGTTAAAAACCCAAAAGTCAATTTAAGAGGATCTGAAAGTGAGTAAGAAAACCCAATATACGTTTGAGTCAAACAATGTCTCAACTTTACCTTCAATCAGGACTAAAATAGAAAACACAACAAAGACTCTCACAGCTCCATCTAAAAAGATAGCGACAGAGAAGGTATTCATTTTAAACTCTAATAAAAAAAAGGGAGTATACATACTGCATTTCCATAAAACCTCAAAAAATGTTAACGATTGTTCCAACGAACTCTGTATCAAACCAAACCCACAACAAGATATAGTTCTATTCATTAATCCTTCAACAAAATAGTCAAGCCTTCAACAAGACACGTTATTTCTCAGAGAAGAGGAGGGAAGAATATCCTCCATACTTACACACCCTTACTAGTTCAATAATGCAATACAATCCAAAAATAGAAGTGCCACAACCATTCCAACTCAAGAAGCTACAAGGAGAAGATATCAAAAGAGGTTACCAAATTACCCCAAACCAAAATTTATCTCACAAGCCTTTTTGATTAGAAAATCCATAAACGATTTATAAGCATTTCAAATCCTATAATATGAGTAAAACTCAAGCTCATAATACAAGTACATAACCAAACACAATGCCTCGAACACAAGTTCAGAACACACAAGTAATGAATACGAGTACAGTTCTAAACATGAAGCTTTAAACACAAGTTCTGAGAAACATGAGCTCCAATACAAGCTTAGAATGAAACCCAAGGCATCATATACCAATTCAAAACAAAAAATCCTCAAACACAAGTTTCACATGCATGTCACCACTAAACTTGCACTGAGGAAGTTTCTAAAAGTTAACATTACTTTGCAATGGATTTACATCCAAAAACCACAAAGATTCATAAAACCATGAAAGTAAATAACTATACAAATCATGTAAACATTTATCTCATGAGGGAAAAATTGTTTTAATGAATCATTTAGAAGCAAGCAAGAAATCTTAATGGATAGAGCCTATCATGCATGCTAGTGCTTCTGCCAATTCAAATGAGACTTTTAGCCAATATTTCAACTCTTTTTCTCCTCCACGAAAGATCAATAACCAAAAATATTTTCTTACAATGCCTCATATACTTTCTTTCAATCAAAAATAGGCCAGAGGATCCAAAAATAGCCACAAAGTAAAAGTTAAACTTCTGGTTTGAAGAACCAGATAGCTCCATGCAAAGCAAAAATCATGAGACATGAAATACCAAACAACCTCTCACAAATATGCCTCCCTTGTTTCCAAGACGGTTTTCACACCTGTATCGAGGTCCATTAATGCCATTAATTACAAAATTCCCACCTATCTCTCCATGCCACCACCTCCTAAAACTATCGAAACCTATTTCCACTTCTGCATGCATTTCCAACTTTAGTGAAGCCTCCACGTATGCCTCCACTAAATTTTACTAGCCTTTTCCAAATCTGGTTGTACCTCCATTCATTTAACCCATTCAAATCAATTAAATTCCATTAGAACCATCGCCATAATGCCATACAACCCCTTAGGTTCCCTTTTAATAGTTTAGAATAGATTTCCCAAAACTTTGGTTAGTCTAACAATAATTACCTTAGGTCTTAAAACATAGCCATAGGTAATTTCCACCTTAGGTTAGATCAAATTCACAATCATATAGTATTAGGCATTAGGTTAATATAGCCTAGCCTTACTTTAGTAATCTCTCCCTTATCCATTTAGCACAAGAGCTTAAGTTAGGACGTCATCCCAACATAATAGAATAAGAAGCCTAGGTTAGATTAAAACCCAAATAAGTAGACATAGCTAGGAAGTAGGTGCTTTTAACTAGTTTAGGTTATTGTTAGGATAATCCTTTAGTTTTTAGGATTTATATTCCCTTCATAGTCATGAAGAAGAGTATATTTTGTTTATGCCATTAATTTCCTGAAGAGATCAATCCTAAAGACCCAAGAACAAACATACAACCAAATGAAGGCATGTTCATACAAGACCAAATAATTTGTGAACTACAAATTTCAATCTGCTATGTCTCTTCACCTATGAATGTTAGTTTTACCATTCAGTCCGGTAAGGAGATTTAAAACATTCCTTCGATCACTGGAATTGATCTAAGGATGAGTCTAAAAAAGAGATAAGTTTGCAACTCTCAAAACCAGATTGCAACTTACCTACTAGAAGTGAAAGTGGATTCTTACAAGCCACATCATTTCAGTCCAATGAATTTAAGAGAAAATATGATTTATCCATAACAAGCATAATTTTCAAAAATCAAGGAAACGTACCTCATTCAAGAAAATCACATGCCAACGCTTTTAATGCAAAAGAGGAATATAACTATTTTTCAAAGGTGTTACAACGCAGGAAGAGTAATAGGATATTTTTATGTAGATGAACCTTGGACGTGTGTTGTAAATCAATAGTAGGTTGGTGTTGTGCATAGTTATACTCTGGAGTAAGTTGTTTCAAAATATTCTTGTCTAGAATTTTTTGAGTTTAAATTCTTACATGAGCCCAGAGGATCTTACATCCACATTATTCCTTTGGCAATTAATATCTTGATTGTGGTGTTGATTTTAGAGCACCTACCCATGGATAGATAAACATACCACCATGCATAGAGCCAAAAGCATGTGTGCATAAATATGGTGGACCTTGTGGAAAAAAGTCAGAGAGAAGAAAGGTGGCTTAAGTATAATGAAGCATAGGAGAGGGAATTGGAGAAGCAACGTGAAATTGAGGAGTCTATGGATTTGCAGAGGATGATGTCTCGTGAAGGATTTGAATCTCACTTGGAAGACATGGAGCCATAGAATTAGGCTCTCCCCCACTTAGGCAATCATAATAGATAATCCCATTTAGCTTCTGATGAGATCACGTCAGAGGAAAGATTGAGGACCGCAGGTGCACATCTGATCCCACCTAATGACCTAGCCCTTGCACCTAGTGTTCTGATTTCAGAAGTAATCATTAATCATCATGTGAGTGTAAGTAATCTAGTAGCTTTAGGTATATATAATTTTGTTTCCTCAAACCCTGACTCCACAAATTTTCTTCTCGCATGCATTTCACTCGTTCAAACACCCTTCCAATGGAGCTCTATTAGCAATCGTGCACAAATAACATTGGTTCGATGCCTATAAATTCTTACTCATGTAATTTGCATACAAATAGCTCTTTGAAATACACTTCACATCTTGTACTCTTCAACATGAAAGGTATAAATAAAATCACAAGCACCTATTTTATAGATGTCTCGCAAAGTCTTTTAAGCTCATGTGGAAGATGTAGAGCCAAAGCATCAGTCTCTCCCCCACTTAGACAAGCGTAGTAGAGAATCCCCTTCATCTTATTATGAGAACACATCAAAGGAGGAAATATTGAGGACCACGAGCATGCATCTAATCCTACCTGGCAATCTAGCCCTTGCGCCTAGTGTTCCAATTCCAAAAGTAATCATTAATCAACTCATGAGTGTAGGTTATCCAACAGCTTTAGGTAGATATAATTTTCCTTTAAATACAAAAGTGTATCAGATAACACATTCATCTATGGTAGGACATACATTATCTTTGTTTTTTGGAGGCCCAATTGGAGTAATATTTTCTTGTTCATCATCAGGACAGAGTGTGGGCATGCAAAACATTAGGAACACGTCTAGAAGTACTACAAATTTGCATATTGTGGGAGTGCATTTTATTAATACTATTAGGATGCAAGGAAGTACATCCACTAGTAAGACACCCACTGTTGGTGGATCAAGAAGATCAGGAGGGTCGGAATCAATTGGTTTAGGAGGTTATGGTGGTGGAGGAAATACTAACGGGGGTTCCAGTTCTAGATTTGGAAGATAGGGCCCACGTCCCCAACTACCACCACATCAACCTCATAAATTTTATTATGAGATGTCCCTCCACTTTCCGGAATATAGAGATATTGAAGATGCTGTAGAGCATCTACACAATTGTGAGTTTTATGGCAAGTCAATTTAGTACTACTCTTCAAGGGCATGTGTATAGATGGTACAGAAATTATGACCCGCATCAAACTATGATGGATTATGATGCTTTACACTCTACATTTCTAGCTAAGGTCTGTATTCCATAGTTTGAACATAAAAGTATCATCATGCTTAAGGAAATCAAGTAGGGATTATCAGAATACATTCAGGAATATGATGCGCACTTTAAAATTTGTTGTTAAAGTTGTCTTATGACATACATCCTAGTGAGCATACATAGTGTTTTATTGGTGGGTTGTTGCCTCCATTCAAAAGGGCTCTATCTCATAAGACCTTTGTGAATCCGTGTGACACTTTGGAGGCAGCTCTCCATGCTGAGGCAGTTGGGAGTGTGGACACCAGAGTGAGTCCATTTTTTAGAGGTGAAAATTACAGCTATGGAAAAATAGATGGAGAAGTTCTGTGCTAATTCATCTCATAAGACACATAGTGGAATATGGTGTGCAGACTATGAGGTCTAAGTCCATACCAAGGATATTTTCCCTCATAATTTGATGTGTTTCATTTTTTTGGAGTGTGATATTTGTCATTTGGACAATGATGTGAGTAGATGTCCATGAAGAATGTGTCTATGTACTGTAAGATTTGTAAAACACACATTCATGACACTGTTGACTATAGGGTGATTTATCATATCCATGAAACCATTGAAACAAGGGTGCACCAGACTAGTGTAGCATGTGGGTCTAAGGAACAAGGATAACTTCTTAATAAAGGGTGCAATAATGGGGATAACATGAATAGAGGCTTCCATGGTGGATATAGAGGCCGAGGAGGATTTCCTAGAGGAAATTTTTTTACTTCTAGATATCTTAATCATTAACAGTGTGAGTTCCCTCAGAATGTGGTTTTCTCATGGTTTGGAAAAAAACATAAATTTAAAGAATTTATAGACTTATATGAGAATATGAGCAAGCAACATAAGCAAGACAAGGAAGCATCTATGATTAAGATACAACACACAGATGGAGATCAATGGATGTCTAAGGTTGGACTTAATCCTGAATTACAACTCATATTAGCCAATACACGCACTGAGGCTATATGCACTTGTGAACATCTGAAATATAATATGACTATAACAAAGAAAGAAGTGATTAATGTCAAGTACCCTAATGCTTCCCATCAGAAAGAGGTTTACCATGAGACCATGGACATTATCAGAGATCTGTAAGGAGAGATTTAGAGTTTCAAGGAGCATGTTTGTGTGATGGAATGAGAAAATAAGGTTTAAATCCCTCATAAGGATGAAGATGAATTGAAGGAGGTATGTCAAATTTTACGTCAAGAGAACATAATCCCCTTATTAGGATATTGGTTGAGAGAAAAATTACAGCACTCCAGTAATGAGCGTGGGAGGTAGATACTTCATGCAAAATTTCCTGCCCATAATCATGATTATAATAAGGAGATTACATTGAATGTGGTCATATATGGATGGATTGTAAGAAATATTTAGATAGATACAAATCCATAAGTTAATGTACTCATGTTGGATGCATGAGATCAGATGGGGAGACCACCCTTGTAGCCTTCTTCAAATATTTTATATATGGAAAATAGAATTAGATCCATGTCACTTGGAGTGTTAAAGGATGTGACTATTACAATTAAGGGAGCCATGTTTACTGGGGACTTTGAAGTGTTAGAGCTAGCTAAAGGATATAGTTTCCTAGTACTACTTGGGCACCCCTGGTGTAATGCAAATAATGCAGATTTGTGCTTCAATAAGGGGTACATTAGATTTGAGAACAAGGAAGATTGTATCATTATACCTTTGAAAGATGCAAAGGTTACTCGTATGTTGAGCCTTTGAGTGAAGAATACTTGAACATAATATGCACGCGCACAATCAGAGACCCTGAGGTAACTAAGACATATAAGGAAGGAGTGATCTAATTAGATGATGCTTAGTTAGTTCGTGATACTGTAGTGCCCACTTCCCTTTGACACTTTTAGATACTGATTTTGATACTATTGATCATATTATGGACACTATTATGTTGTGTTTCAGTATGATGGTTAGATGTTAGATCATGGATTATTATTGATCTGGATTCAGTTATTATGCATGATGGTCACTAGAGACATTTTTATATGAGGTTGATAATATACTGTGGACATGGACATATTATGGATATTGATTTCGACTTGTGACACTTGATAATTAGAGTACACCTACTATGGTAGATTCTTGATGATGATATAGTTGATTTATGAATTAAAAATGATAATGTTGAATTCTTGATATTATTGTTATTCATGTGTTTAGATGATCTTGAAATATTATTTATATCATTTTGGATGTTCTGATATGGCCACGAGGCCGACGGAGGTATTTGCATTTTGTAGGTTAAAAATCGCAACAATGTCGGGGGACTGGAGACTAACCATATTAAAATTCTAGGTGAAATCAACAAGGTCACCATGGCAACTGTGTTGTTCGTTTGTGTGTTATGTTAGGATTTCCCATGGGGGGATTTCCATTATATGTGACCATGGGATATGTGTTTTATTTATGTGTCCCTTTTTAATTATTGTTGTATGTATTTTATTTGTAATGTGTTCCTTCTTTTAATTAATTTAAATGTGGTAGATTAATGTGAGAGATCATATAGTTAAATTTTAATTAAATTAAATTGGGACATGGAATGTAATTAATAAAGTTGTTGTCTTAAAATATTAATGTGGTAGGAGTGTGTAAGTGATGTTGTAAGAAATTTGTAAGATTCTTGTAAAGCAGATTTTCGAAGGTCAAGCACTTCATCTTTTATGAAATTCGAATTTTCCCTTGGAGGCCAAAATTGGAGACTTGTGGGACAAGTTAAACTTGTCCCACACATCTTAAAATGATCCACCAACCATGCCTATGGTTTGGAGGTTAAATTAAAGCATTTATAATGCATTTTGAAGTGACAATATGTAAGTTCTAATTGCACTTCCCTTACATATTTTAAATTTGGCCCTTTTGGAGTATGGGCATTTTTTGAGTATGTAAGTGATTTTGTCATTTTATTTATTGTGATTTGGTGAAGGATGTTGAATTTCCTCTTGGGGTTGAGGAAAAATGTTGCGGCATCCCACATGGATCCACACATCCTCTTCTCTTCCCTCTCCTATTAAAGTGAAATTCCTTGCTTGTTTATGGTTGTTGGAACTTTGTTATTTTCTTCTTGGGGGCGCATTTTTTTGTTGTTTTGGAGCTTGTTGTGGAGGAAGCTTGGAGTCTTTTTGCATTCTTATAATTTTTTGGTTTTGGACTGCACTTTGTCATTATGGAAAGCTTGTGAGATTGGTATGAACTCCATTATGGAGAGGTAGGTATCTTGAGTTGTGTTTTAAATGTTTTCCTTCTCTTACATGCATGTTTAAATGGTGTTTGTGTTTTCATTCTTGGCTGGTTAGGTAGAATGCTTAGGGCATGGTGTAGGAGAAGGCTATGGGGATTTCATATGGGGGGCATAAGGGATTGCCAATGGCACTATTTTATTGAGGAGGGAGTTTTGGTTTGGGATCCACCTTGGAAAATAAATTGCTTGCATTTCTTACTCTTGGGGGGGGCATAAGGGATAAAATTGGGGGTTGCATAAGGAGGGGATGGGAGATATAAGGTTTATGGGGTTGATATGTTTATTGACAGTATGTATTTTGGTGGATGCCTAATTCCAAATTGGAAGGCATAAGGATTTCCCCATAGTTCTTTCTCTTGTTGGCTTGCTTGATCAAGCCTATGTGTTGTATGAATTGTTTCAAATTCAGTTGGGAACTACCGTCTTATTTTGAACTGTGCATCTTGTTGATTGTAGCAATGTGAATGTTGCTTGTATGGATAGAAGCCCTTGTTCCATGTGTTGATATTCATGCTCCATTTCAATATGGTTGGGGCTCAGGGGCCAATGGGGAAGGATGGCTTCTCCTTTCTCATTGGATGTCTTGATTGGATGGGAGAGTGTTTCCTTTCCCCCTTCCTTGTTGTGATCAAGATGAAAGAATAAGAAACAAGCATGTTGTTGTTTGGAGAAGAAATTTCACAGTTTGATAGTCATTTTCTTTTGAGAAAAATTCATTATAATCCCTTTCCACTTTGAGTGGATGAGTGTATAAATTTTGTGATGTGAATTTATTTTGTTGAGGATAGAAGATTGAATTCGAATGGAGAAATGTAAAGAATCATATTTCTCTCTGCTGTTGCAAAAGAAATGTAAATGATATTCTATACTTTGTATTTTGAAATTTGAAAACCAAATCAAATTGGAAGGAGATTAGTTGTAAATTTATTTGAATTATCAATAAAGGAGGGCATTGGTTCTTTTAATTTTTATGGTAATGTATATTGGATTTGTATTGCTATCCAAGAATGGGATTTATGTTTTGAAAAAAAAAAAAAAGAAACAGTGTTGTATGTTTTATGTACTTTATTTGAATACAAATGGAAAGTGATAAGATGAAAAGAATGCATTGTTAATAATCAAAATATTGCATTCCTTTCTCAAAAGTGTTTACCTTGTTCATATGCTATCTTCTCCATTGGAAGTCTGAGTTTTACTTGCAATGAGAAACCTTTGTTTGGAATGTTGAAATAAGAATGCATATGGAATGAAAGTCAATGTTATTTTCCCTTGCAAAATGTATATTAAAACTGAAATCAGAAATTTAGCTTCATTTAGAATTAGATGGATGATTCAATAAGCAATGTATTTGACTAATTTAGGAATCATGTGCACACTTAAATGAAAAAATGGAGATTTCAATTTAAAGAAATAGTTCACTATAATATACTTCATTCTGGCAATTCACATTTTAATAAAAATGAACATTTCATAGTTGCACTAAACAATAAGTCATGAAACTATGAAATTCACATTTCAGAAGACTTAAGAAGCTCAATTCACTACAACAGTCAAGAATGAATCTCCAAAACTTAATGAATTTCAATTGGAGCTTGCAAAGTCATTTTTCCATCTATTGCCAGAAAAATGCAACCCTAAAGACATTAGATAAATTGACTTCCCTAAAACACTCTAAACCCTCCCTAGACTGATCCTCCAAGTCTATTTGACATGTTAAGAAAAGGAGGATTTCTAATTTTATCAAAATTATAAGTTGGAAATTGTCAGTTTGCCAAATTAAGGCCTGCAGATCGTTTTACAAAATCAACCCTTAAAACTTAATCTAAAAGAAAATTTGATGTTCCCCATGCAAAGAGGGATTTGATATCTTTCTGAAAATTCCTTGTTTTTCCAAAACCGAGCTTTCTAGTTCAAGTAATGACACTTTGAAGTTTTTGTGCCTTGGCGGGAAAATTTGGGAAAATTTGGGAAAAATTTCCCTGTCGGGCCCGCAACCCAAAATTTTCCAATCGAAATCACCCTTAGAAAATTTTCAAAAATTTGGGCTCGGGAAAATTTTCACTTTCCCTTCCACCAGCCACGCAACCAATCAAGGCTTCCACATGTCCATTTTCCATGGCCCCCCCCCTCTCATCCTATCAATGTTGCCACGTGGCACCTTGGGGGGGGCCCTTAAAAAAAAACTTAACTTTTTTTGAAATTTTTTCCTTGGGAAAATTTGAAAATTTTTCCCCGCAACCCCCGCGGCCCCCAACCAATCACATGTTGACACGTTAGGGGGGGCCCATGGATTTTGGAAAAAACTTTTTTCCTTTTGGAAAAATTTCACTTTTTTCCTCCGCGGCCCGTGGCCAATCACAAAGCGGCCACGTGGCCATTTGAGCAAGTGCATTTGAGCAAGTGCGGGAGCATGATGGAGGAAAATTTTCCTTTGGAAAATTGAGACTTTGGTTTTGGGAAAAATTTCAAATTTTCCCCCCCGACCCCCCTCTGCCCACCAATCACGTGATGACACGTGGCATTTGGAAAATTTTTCCCAATTTTTTCTCCCTATCCCCGCGGACCTCCAAGGGAAAATTTTCCCCTAAAACTCCGCCCGGCCATAACTTGAGTTTTACAAGGAGTTAGGAGGACTTCTTTATATGGTTGGAAAGGTGAGGAAATTTCCTATCCAATGAGCCTAGTTTAGGAAATTTTTTGATAACTCTAAGTTTGTGAAAAATCTAGTTGAAGTTTAGGGCTTGATAGAGAGCAGGCCTGGCGATAAAATTTTTCCCTGAACCTTAGTAAAACTTGTAACCTCCAAATTGGAACCTTGTAAACTTGTTATAATAAAAATGGAAATCTTGTGTTTGGTTAATCAGAATTTTTCTTGGAACCTATTTAGTTTCAAACTAGTGTCTTGCAACTTGTTTGTAGACTCTTCCTATATAAAAAAAAAAATTATTCCATAATTTTCCTATTTTTTTTTTCTTGGTCTCAAGTGGTAGTTGAAGCAGGCATCACACTTGGTATCAGAGTAGTGGTTCAAAAGCTTGGACCATTGGGCACACTAGAAACATTGAGACTTGAAACCTAAAACTAGCAAATTGATAATCTAGAAAAAAAAAATTGAAAATTGAACATGTTAGTAAACTTAGAAAACTGAAGAAGAAAAACTCAAGGTAATGAAACTAACTCCCACTCTGGTCTGTGCAGGGAGCTCAGCTCAGGAGGAGCAGGAGGAACATTCACAGAGGCTCAGAGTCACCACCACCACCACCACCACCACCACCACCACCACCACCACCACCACTAGACCAGGGTTTAGCAGCTATCCTACCACAGATTTTACAGACTCTCAGGATGTTAATGCTGCCTTACGTGGAGGATCAGTAGGAGGGCACTCAGCAGACAGGACAGAGATACTTCCATTGAGGGACATGCACCACCTCCTCATTAATGCCATGTAATTCAAAATTCCCGCTATCTCTCCATGCCACCACCCTCCTACTATCGAAACCTATTTCCCTTCTGCATTCTTTTCCAACTTTAGTTACCCTCCACGTAATAGCCTCCACTAAATTTTACTAGCCTTTTCCAAATCTGGTTGTACCTCCATTCATTTAACCCATTCAAATCAATTAAATTCCATTAGAACCATCACCATAATTTCATGCAACCCCTTAGGTTCCCTTTTAATAGTTTAGGATAGATTTCCCAAAACTTTGGTTAGTCTAACAATAATTACCTTAGGTCTTAAAACATAGCCATAGGTAATTTCCACCTTAGGTTAGATCAAATTCACAATCATATAGTATTAGGCATTAGGTTAATATAGCCTAGCCTTACTTTAGTAATCTCTCCCTTATCCATTTAGCACAAGAGCTTAAGTTAGGACGTCATCCCAACATAATAGAATAAGAAGCCTAGGTTAGATTAAACCCAAATAAGTAGACATAGCTAGGAAGTAGGTGCTTTTAACTAGTTTAGGTTATTGTTAGGATAATCCTTTAGTTTTTAGGATTTATATTCCCTTCATAGTCATGAAGAAGAGTATATTTTGTTTATATGCCATTAATTTCCTGAAGAGATCAATCCTAAAGACCCAAGAACAAACATACAACCAAATGAGGCATGTTCATACAAGACCAAATAATTTGTGAACTACAAATTTCAATCTGCTATGTCTCTTCACCTATGAATGTTAGTTTTACCATTCAGTCCGGTAAGGAGATTTAAAACATTCCTTCGATCACTGGAATTGATCTAAGGATGAGTCTAAAAAAGAGATAAGTTTGCAACTCTCAAAACCAGATTGCAACTTACCTACTAGAAGTGAAAGTGGATTCTTACAAGCCACATCATTCAGTCCAATGAATTTAAGAGAAAATATGATTTATCCATAACAAGCATAATTTTCAAAAATCAAGGAAACGTACCTCATTCAAGAAAATCACATGCCAACGCTTTAATGCAAAAGAGGAATATAACTATTTTTCAAAGGTGTTACAACGCAGGAAGAGTAATAGGATATTTTTATGTAGATGAACCTTGGACGTGTGTTGTAAATCAATAGTAGGTTGGTGTTGTGCATAGTTATACTCTGGAGTAAGTTGTTTCAAAATATTCTTGTCTAGAATTTTTTGAGTTTAAATTCTTACATGAGCCCAGAGGATCTTACATCCACATTATTCCTTTGGCAATTAATATCTTGATTGTGGTGTTGATTTTTAGAGCACCTACCCATGGATAGATAAACATACCACCATGCATAGAGCCAAAAGCATGTGTGCATAAATATGGTGGACCTTGTGGAAAAAAGTCAGAGAGAAGAAAGGTGGCTTAAGTATAATGAAGCATAGGAGAGGGAATTGGAGAAGCAACGTGAAATTGAGGAGTCTATGATTTGCAGAGGATGATGTCTCGTGAAGGATTTGAATCTCACTTGGAAGACATGGAGCCATAGAATTAGGCTCTCCCCCACTTAGGCAATCATAATAGATAATCCCATTTAGCTTCTGATGAGATCACGTCAGAGGAAAGATTGAGGACCGCAGGTGCACATCTGATCCCACCTAATGACCTAGCCCTTGCAACCTAGTGTTCTGATTTCAGAAGTAATCATTAATCATCATGTGAGTGTAAGTAATCTAGTAGCTTTAGGTATATATAATTTTGTTTCCTCCCCCTCAACCCTGACTCCACAAATTTTCTTCTCGCATGCATTTCACTCGTTCAAACACCCTTCCAATGGAGCTCTATTAGCAATCGTGCACAAATAACATTGGTTCGATGCCTATAAATTCTTACTCATGTAATTTGCATACAAATAGCTCTTTGAAATACACTTCACATCTTGTACTCTTCAACATGAAAGGTATAAATAAAATCACAAGCACCTATTTTATAGATGTCTCGCAAAGTCTTTTAAGCTCATGTGGAAGATGTAGAGCCAAAGCATCAGTCTCTCCCCCCACTTAGACAAGCGTAGTAGAGAATCCCCTTCATCTTATTATGAGAACACATCAAAGGAGGAAATATTGAGGACCACGAGCATGCATCGAATCCTACCTGGCAATCTAGCCCTTGCGCCTAGTGTTCCAATTCCAAAAGTAATCATTAATCAACTCATGAGTGTAGGTTATCCACAGCTTTAGGTAGATATAATTTTCCTTTAAATACAAAAGTGTATCAGATAACACATTCATCTATGGTAGGACATACATTATCTTTGTTTTTTGGAGGCCCAATTGGAGTAATATTTTCTTGTTCATCATCAGGACAGAGTGTGGGCATGCAAAACATTAGGAACACGTCTAGAAGTACTACAAATTTGCATATTGTGGGAGTGCATTTTATTAATACTATTAGGATGCAAGGAAGTACATCCACTAGTATGACACCCACTGTTGGAGGATCAGGAAGATCAGGAGGGTCGGAATCAAGTGGTTTAGGAGGTTATGGTGGTGGAGGAAATACTAACGAGGGTTCCAGTTCTAGATTTGGAAGATAGGGCCCACGTCCCCAACTACCACCACATCAACCTCATAAATTTTATTATGAGATGTCCCTCCACTTTCTGGAATATAGAGATATTGAAGATGCTGTAGAGCATCTACACAATTGTGAGTTTTATGGCAAGTCAATTTAGTACTACTCTTCAAGGGCATGTGTATAGATGGTACAGAAATTATGACCCGCATCAAACTATGATGGATTATGATGCTTACACTCTACATTTCTAGCTAAGGTCTGTATTCCATAGTTTGAACATAAAAGTATCATCATGCTTAAGGAAATCAAGTAGGGATTATCAGAATACATTCAGGAATATGATGCGCACTTTAAAATTTGTTGTTAAAGTTGTCTTATGACATACATCCTAGTGAGCATACATAGTGTTTTATTGGTGGGTTGTTGCCTCCATTCAAAAGGGCTCTATCTCATAAGACCTTTGTGAATCCGTGTGACACTTGGAGGCAGCTCTCCATGCTGAGGCAGTTGGGAGTGTGGACACCAGAGTGAGTCCATTTTTTAGAGGTGAAAATTACAGCTATGGAAAAATAGATGGAGAAGTTCTGTGCTAATTCATCTCATAAGACACATAGTGGAATATGGTGTGCAGACTATGAGGTCTAAGTCCATACCAAGGATATTTTCCCTCATAATTTGATGTGTTTCATTTTTTTGGAGTGTGATATTTGTCATTTGGACAATGATGTGAGTAGATGTCCATGAAGAATGTGTCTATGTACTGTAAGATTTGTAAAACACACATTCATGACACTGTTGACTATAGGGGTGATTTATCATATCCATGAAACCATTGAAACAAGTGTGCACCAGATTAGTGTAGCATGTGGGTCTAAGGAACAAGGATAACTTCTTAATAAGGGTGCAATAATGGGGATAACATGAATAGAGGCTTCCATGGTGGATATAGAGGCCGAGGAGGATTTCCTAGAGGAAATTTTTTTACTTCTAGATATCTTAATCATTAACAGTGTGAGTTCCCTCAGAATGTGGTTTTCTCATGGTTTGGAAAAAAACATAAATTTAAAGAATTTATAGACTTATATGAGAATATGAGCAAGCAACATAAGCAAGACAAGGAAGCATCTATGATTAAGATACAACACACAGATGGAGATCAATGGATGTCTAAGGTTGGACTTAATCCTGAATTACAACTCATATTAGCCAATACAACGCACTGAGGCTATATGCACTTGTGAACATCTGAAATATAATATGACTATAACAAAGAAAGAAGTGATTAATGTAAAGTACCCTAATGCTTCCCATCAGAAAGAGGTTTACCATGAGACCATGGACATTATCAGAGATCTGTAAGGAGAGATTTAGAGTTTCAAGGAGCATGTTTGTGTGATGGAATGAGAAAATAAGGTTTAAATCCCTCATAAGGATGAAGATGAATTGAAGGAGGTATGTCAAATTTTACGTCAAGAGAACATAATCCCCTTATTAGGATATTGGTTGAGAGAAAAATTACAGCACTCCAGTAATGAGCGTGGGAGGTAGATACTTCATGCAAAATTTCCTGCCCATAATCATGATTATAATAAGGAGATTACATTGAATGTGGTCATATATGGATGGATGCTAAGAAATATTTAGATAGATACAAATCCATAAGTTAATGTACTCATGTTGGATGCATGAGATCAGATGGGGAGACCACCCTTGTAGCCTTCTTCGAATACTTTATACATGGAAAATAGAATTAGATCCATGTCACTTGGAGTGTTAAAGGATGTAACTATTACAATTTAGGGAGCCAAGTTTACTGGGGACTTTGAAGTGTTAGAGCTAGCTGAAGCATATAGTTTCCTAGTACTACTTGGGCACCCCTGGTGTAATGCAAATAATGCAGATTTGTGCTTCAATAAGGGGTACATTAGATTTGAGAACAAGGAAGATTGTATCATTATACCTTTGAAAGATGCAAAGGTTACTCGTATGTTGAGCCTTTGAGTGAAGAATACTTGAACATAATATGCACGCGCACAATCAGAGACCCTGAGGTAACTAAGACATATAAGGAAGGAGTGATCTAATTAGATGATGCTTAGTTAGTTCGTGATACTGTAGTGCCCACTTCCCTTTGACACTTTTAGATACTGATTTTGATACTATTGATCATATTATGGACACTATTATGTTGCGTTTCAGTATGATGGTTAGATGTTAGATCATGGATTATTATTGATCTGGATTCAGTTATTATGCATGATGGTCACTAGAGACATTTTTATATGAGGTTGATAATATACTGTGGACATGGACATATTATGGATATTGATTTCGACTTGTGACACTTGATAATTAGAGTACACCTACTATGGTAGATTCTTGATGATGATATAGTTGATTTATGAATTAAAAATGATAATGTTGAATTCTTGATATTATTGTTATTCATGTGTTTAGATGATCTTGAAATATTATTTATATCATTTTGGATGTTCTAATATGGCCATGAGGCCGAAGAAGGTATTTGCATTTTGTAGGTTAAAAATCACAACAATGTCGGGGGACTGGAGACTAACCATATTAAAATTCTAGGTGAAATCAACAAGGTCACCATGGCAACTGTGTTGTTCGTTTGTGTGTTATGTTAGGATTTCCCATGGGGGGATTTCCATTATATGTGACCATGGGATATGTGTTTTATTTATGTGTCCCTTTTTAATTATTGTTGTATGTATTTTATTTGTAATGTGTTCCTTCTTTTAATTAATTTAAATGTGGTAGATTAATGTGAGAGATCATATAGTTAAATTTTAATTAAATTAAATTGGGACGTGGAATGTAATTAATAAAGTTGTTGTCTTAAAATATTAATGTGGTAGGAGTGTGTAAGTGATGTTGTAAGAAATTTGTAAGATTCTTGTAAAGTAGATTTTCGAAGGTCAAGCACTTCATCTTTTATGAAATTCGAATTTTCCCTTGGAGGCCAAAATTGGAGACTTGTGGGACAAGTTAAACTTGTCCCACACATCTTAAAATGATCCACCAACCATGCCTATGGTTTGGAGGTTAAATTAAAGCATTTATAATGCATTTTGAAGTGACAATATGTAAGTTCTAATTGCACTTCCCTTACATATTTTAAATTTGGCCCTTTTGGAGTATGGGCATTTTTTGAGTATGTAAGTGATTTTGTCATTTTATTTATTGTGATTTGGTGAAGGATGTTGAATTTCCTCTTGGGGTTGAGGAAAAATGTTGCGGCATCCCACATGGATCCACACATCCTCTTCTCTTCCCTCTCCTATTAAAGTGAAATTCCTTGCTTGTTTATGGTTGTTGGAACTTTGTTATTTTCTTCTTGGGGGCGCATTTTTTTGTTGTTTTGGAGCTTGTTGTGGAGGAAGCTTGGAGTCTTTTTGCATTCTTATAATTTTTTGGTTTTGGACTGCACTTTGTCATTATGGAAAGCTTGTGAGATTGGTATGAACTCCATTATGGAGAGGTAGGTATCTTGAGTTGTGTTTTAAATGTTTTCCTTCTCTTACATGCATGTTTAAATGGTGTTTGTGTTTTCATTCTTGGCTGGTTAGGTAGAATGCTTAGGGCATGGTGTAGGAGAAGGCTATGGGGATTTCATATGGGGGGCATAAGGGATTGCCAATGGCACTATTTTATTGAGGAGGGAGTTTTGGTTTGGGATCCACCTTGGAAAATAAATTGCTTGCATTTCTTACTCTTGGGGGGGGGGGGCATAAGGGATAAAATTGGGGGTGCATAAGGAGGGGATGGGAGATATAAGGTTTATGGGGTTGATATGTTTATTGACAGTATGTATTTTGGTGGATGCCTAATTCCAAATTGGAAGGCATAAGGATTTCCCCATAGTTCTTTCTCTTGTTGGCTTGCTTGATCAAGCCTATGTGTTGTATGAATTGTTTCAAATTCAGTTGGGAACTACCGTCTTATTTTGAACTGTGCATCTTGTTGATTGTATGCAATGTGAATGTTGCTTGTATGTGATAGAAGCCCTTGTTGCCATGTGTTGATATTCATGCTCCATTTCAATATGGTTGGGGCTCAGGGGCCAATGGGGAAGGATGGCTTCTCCTTTCTCATTGGATGTCTTGATTGGATGGAGAGTGTTTCCTTTCCCCCTTCCTTGTTGTGATCAAGATGAAAGAATAAGAAACAAGCATGTTGTTGTTTGGAGAAGAAATTTCACAGTTTGATAGTCATTTTCTTTTGAGAAAAATTCATTATAATCCCTTTCCACTTTGAGTGGATGAGTGTATAAATTTTGTGATGTGAATTTATTTTGTTGAGGATAGAAGATTGAATTCGAATGGAGAAATGTAAAGAATCATATTTTCTCTCTGCTGTTGCAAAAGAAATGTAAATGATATTCTATACTTTGTATTTTGAAATTTGAAAACCAAATCAAATTGGAAAGGAGATTAGTTGTAAATTTATTTGAATTATCAATAAAGGAGGGCATTGGTTCTTTTAAATTTTTATGGTAATGTATATTGGATTTGTATTGCTATCCAAGAATGGGATTATGTTTTGAAAAAAAAAAAAAAGAAACAGTGTTGTATGTTTTATGTACTTTATTTGAATACAAATGGAAAGTGATAAGATGAAAAGAATGCATTGTTAATAATCAAAATATTGCATTCCTTTCTCAAAAGTGTTTTACCTTGTTCATATGCTATCTTCTCCATTGGAAGTCTGAGTTTTACTTGCAATGAGAAACCTTTGTTTGGAATGTTGAAATAAGAATGCATATGGAATGAAAGTCAATGTTATTTTCCTTGCAAAATGTATATTAAAACTGAAATCAGAAATTTAGCTTCATTTAGAATTAGATGGATGATTCAATAAGCAATGTATTTGACTAATTTAGGAATCATGTGCACACTTAAATGAAAAAATGGAGATTTCAATTTAAAGAAATAGTTCACTGTAATATACTTCATTCTGGCAATTCACATTTTAATAAAAATGAACATTTCATAGTTGCACTAAACAATAAGTCATGAAACTATGAAATTCACATTTCAGAAGACTTAAGAAGCTCAAATTCACTACAACAGTCAAGAATGAATCTCCAAAACTTAATGAATTTCAATTTGGAGCTTGCAAAGTCATTTTTCCATCTATTGCCAGAAAAATGCAACCCTAAAGACATTAGATAAATTGACTTCCCTAAAACACTCTAAACCCTCCCTAGACTGATCCTCCAAGTCTATTTGACATGTTAAGAAAAGGAGGATTTCTAATTTTATCAAAATTATAAGTTGGAAATTGTCAGTTTGCCAAATTAAGGCCTGCAGATCGTTTTTACAAAATCAACCCTTAAAACTTAATCTAAAAGAAAATTTGATGTTCCCCATGCAAAGAGGGATTTGATATCTTTCTGAAAATTCCTTGTTTTTCCAAAACCGAGCTTTCTAGTTCAAGTAATGACACTTTGAAGTTTTTGTGCCTTGGCGGGAAAATTTGGGAAAATTTGGGAAAAATTTCCCTGTCGGGCCCGCAACCCAAAATTTTCCAATCGAAATCACCCTTAGAAAATTTTCAAAAATTTGGGCTCGGGAAAATTTTCACTTTTCCCTCCACCAGCCCGCAACAAATCAAAGGCTTCCACATGTCCTCCAAGGGCTAAGGCGGAGGCACAGATGAATTTTACCCCTTTAACTTTTTGAATTTTTTTGGAAAATTTTCACTTTTCCCTCTGCCAGCCCGTAGCCAATCAGAGGGTGCCACATGTCCCATTGTGGCTATGGTGGAGGTGTGGGTTATTTTAAACCCTTATCTTTAAAAAAAAAATTGGGAAAAATTTCCATGTTGACCCCACCGGCCCGCGGCTAATGAAAGCATGCCACGTGGCACCTTAGGGTGACGGCAGGGGTTTGGGAGAAAATTTGTTTTTGGGCCTTTGGGAAAAATTCCAAAATTACTCCCACAGCCCACAGCTCTACCTTCTCCCTCATTTTCCCTCCTTCGGTGAGCACGTAAACCTATGTGTCATTTCTTTCTTTTTTTCCTTCGTTGGCATAAAGCGCCAAATCGGTCCGTCACCCCGTCCTTTCTTTTCCCCTTTTTGCCTTGTGCTCAGGACCTAACACGTTTCCCCTAGGGACCCATGGGGGTGCGTAGTGTTTTTTGACTTTGATTCATGTGTTGGGAAAATTTCCCAATGCCACCCCATGACCCGCTAACCCGCCCAAGGTGCATTCCTCCTCCTCTTGCCACGTGTCCCTCTAGGAAAATTTGACCCCAAGACTCCACCCACTCATAACTTGAGTTCTTCTTAGAGTTAGGAGGACTTATTTATATCACCAGAAAGGTGAGGAAATTTCCTATCCATTGGGAATGGTTTAGGGAAATTTTGAAAGAATTAAATATGATAAAATTTTAGTTGAAGTTATGAGCCTGTTAGAGAGCAGGTTTGGGGTAAGATTACTCCCTGAATCTAACTAGAACATCTAACCCTAAAATTTAAACCTTGTAAACGTGTTATAAGTTCATAAAGGAAACTTGTGTTTTGCTAAGTATGTTTTGTTTCAAAACCTATTAGTGAAAATTGATCTCTTGCAACTTAGTTGTAGACACTTCAACTCAAAAAAAAATTATCCCATAATTTTCTACATAACCCTAGGTTGTTTCTTTGGTCTCAAGTGGTTGTTGAAATGGGAACTACAAATACCACAACTATTGCTTGTGACAAATAGGCACATGGAATTTATGTAGTGTTTGGGTGAGAGGTTAATAACATAGTTACTCACATGATCAGACTGCACATGGTTAGGTGCTTAAATTATAACCAGGTACCTTGGTACACTGGTGAGGGGAACCCTGATGTATTTCCTTGGGCCATGGAAGCCCAGTGGAAGGATGAGGGTGATCGAAGAAATATGTTGGTTTATGCTCTATGTGGGATAGCAACGTGTTGGTGTGCCACACACAGAGACAACCTATTGGAATGGCAAGAGATAAGAATCACTTTTTCTAATAGGTTTCTAAGGAGTAATGTACCTTATCAGATATGTGAATTCCATGGGAAGTCCCCTGCTTCGTACCACATCCAAGAATGTGAGAGACTTTGGAATGAGGGGTAGTAGGCCTTACCACCATCACTCTAGGTACATAATTTCTATGCCACCCTAGGAAATTACATGCACGCATAATATGTACATGTAGAATTGACAAGAGAAATTGTTAATTGGAAAGAAATGAACTTAGGTATGATCCACACTTTTGATTATTTTTCTACTAATCCTTCATTCACAAAATCACTTCAGATTATGAAGTGCCTTACTTTGGGAGATAGTGTGAAGGTTGAGGAACATATGTTAGATATGTTTGGCGAGTTGGATTTAAAGGTGCACCTTGACCTTGAAGAGACTAAAGAAAAAAAATGGTCTACACTTGGGAAATGAAGGAAAAGAGTAAACTAGTGTGCATGATAAAGGATGAGGAGGAGGAGGATAATAATTTGGATGTTAACCATACTGAAGGTACATGTAAGGTGATGGACATAGCATATGAAAATACACGTGTGTATCATGAGCCTATGAAAACAAATAAGGTTTATATTGGAACAAATTTAGAGCATAAAGAGGCCATTATTGGTGATTATTTGTTGGAGTAGGAAGTGGCTAAGATTATTGAAATACTGAGTGACTTTCAGGACTTATTTTCGAGGGGTTGTCATGAATTGAAAGGAGAACATCCTTATTTAGGTGAGATTTGAATCAAACTTAAATAAGGTGTGTGCATAATTAGGAAGATTCCTTACAAGATGAATCCTAATCTACAAGTCAAGGTGAAGGAAGAAGTTGGTAAAAAGCTCAAGTCTGGTATAATTGAGCCCATTGAAGAGTCAGAATGGGTTAGTCCCATGGTCATTAGTATTAAGAAGGATGGGAGGATAAGGATTTTTTTCGATCATAGAGAGTTGAATGTTGCATTTATTATTGATATGTTTCCCACCCCTTCCATAGAGGATATCCTTGAAGGAGTCATTAGGTCCCTTTTACAGATGGGTTTTTAGTATATCATCAAGTATGCATAGTAAAGGAAGATCAAGAAAATAAAAATTTCACCACTTAGTGGGGAATTTTTGCATACACAGTGATTCCCTTTGGACTGAAGAATGCGTGAGAAGTGTTCTCATGCATTGTTGTGCAGGATTTTTAGGATTTCATTCATTTATTTTATAAGTGTATCTAGATGATTGGATAGTATATGGTTTGGTTAAGGACCATTGTGAGAATTTAATACTTATGTTTGAAAGGTATAGGTAGTTGAGCATCTCTCTGGATATTAAGAAATGCATATTTTCAACACCTTTTGGTACTTTGCTTGGGCATATTATTTGTAATGATTATTGGTGGACTCAGCCAAGGTCGTTGTGACCTTAGGCTTGGAAGAACCTAACAATTAGAGTGAAGTTTGTGGTGTAGTCATTATTTTACCCTCAATACTTCTTTCTAACCCCAAGCATGTTAACCTATCATCCATCATACACTAGGTACTCACCCAAGGTGCGCGCGGTAGCCAAGCCCCTCTTTTATGTGAGCTTTGCAAGATATTTTTTCCATTACTGGAGGATTTATTTGTAGAAATAGAAGTACATTCACTTAATTTAAAAGGAAAAATATGTAACTAGCATATCTACACATTAATGCATCACAAAAGCTAAATAATCATTGCACGAAGCACAAGAAAGTAGATCTAAATCATGATAAGCCAAATAACATGAGGTTTTACTATATACATCAAATGAAAAATATCTAACCCTTGTAAACTAATCTTATCAGAGATCCTAACTATACTTTTCCACATTATATCCCTTGCTACATACCCCAATGCTCATACATATGCTTAATGGTATCCCTTACAACCCTCGAGCACTAAGTACTCTAAACCCTAGCACCATGAACTCTAAACCCTTAGCATTTTTGAAGCACTTTGTTACTCTCCTTCTCTTTCTCTGCATTCTCTATACATTCTCTTTGTGTCTCTATGTGTGTTTGTTCTTTTCCCAAAAACCTCTTTAAATAGGATCATCAACCACTTCCATGAATTCCCTTCTGAGAAAATCATGTGCCAAGTGTGGATGTGGTCCTCCATTGGTGAATTTTTATCCTCTTTGAAAACTTTCCACTAACTATAATGATGCCTTTGGGAATATTCCCTATGTGGAATATCCTTTTCTTGACCTCCAAGGTTCCATGCTAGCATCTTATCCACTAATCATGCCTATTCAGATCCTCACATTTTTCCTCAAGTGACTTCATGATGCCAAATATGGCTAAATCCTTTAAACCCTTATTCCACCTCCCATGTGTGCCTTAGTTTCACTTAAACCCCTTTTTCTTGCATGTTTTTCCCTTAACACCCTTCAATCCATTGTTCCTACATGTGCATGTCTCTTAGTACTCAGCCAATATTTTAGGGTGCAACATCACCCCACACTATGTGTGTTCTCCATCCTCATAAACATTCTTATTTCTCAAATAATAAATAATAGATTTATTGAAACAATTAAAGAATGGAAGGATGAAAAAAATGGAAGAATAGAAGAATGTGCTACTATTGCATGAGAAGTCAGAAGTCCTTTACGAATGCCTCAATCTTCTCCCATGCATATACTTCTCCCACCTTTTATTATTGTTTCCTTTGGGAAGCTTACTACTAAGTTGGGGTCTCTGCCCATGTTTCCATACTCCTTTCCCACACTCACACTTTCCTCCATTTCCTTCAGCACTTCCTCTGCACTGTGCTCAACTTTATGCTCCACCAATTTTTGGATAATTCATGCCACTTCCCGTTCTATGTTATTATCCATCTGCTCCTAGGTCAAAGTTATGGTCTTCTGATCCTTCATGTCTACTTCCTTTCTCCCCACTTTTTTGTGAGTGCCTCCCTCATTCTCATCCTTCTCTTCATTTCCTTCTTCCTCTAACTCATGTACATCATACACAAGATGATTTTCAGCCTTGTCTCACTCTTAATTTCCCTTTTTATCCTCCATGTTTCTTGTTTCACATGAGTCTGACCCTTTTTTCACCCTCTACTTCTTCCTTACTGGTGATTCCAGTTCATGGGACTCCTCTTCTTCTTCTTTCTAAGGTGACTCTCCCCTTACTGATGACTCTTCCTTCTATGGTGAATCTTCCTTCTTTGGAGATTCCTCCTTCTGTGGTGACTCTTTTCTCACAGGAGACTTCTTCTAACAGACGTAAGTTCTTGTGCCCACGCCTGACTCCTATGCCCCTAATTTATGCACTATCTACATGCTCAGCGCCTTTTTCTCAAGAGCCTCTTCTCTGTCTGTTTTCATTTAAACAACCTTCTTTCGTGCAGTGAGGTACTCAAGAATGGAGACATTGTCTTCATTATAAGCACCCTTTTTATAATTAAGCCTTATGTGTAAATACACCCTCAATTTTTTCCTCCCTGCAATAGGTAATGTTACTAGTTTTAACATGTGCACATCATGGGAGACATACTTCTCCACATAGGCATGAATATTAGGGTATCTTATTTTCATATGCATCACGTGGTAGTATTGATCAACTATAATCAAATCAAATCCAAGTTTCTTCACCTCTTTGAAACAATTGACCCTGGCCGAGAAGTATTGCGGTGTGAAGGAGAAAGGAAACTTACACCGAGGACTCTTGGTGCCATCTACCAAAGTAAATTTGTGATGCAAAAATGTTGGTATACGGTGAACTCAGCTTCTCCTTCTACTAATGAAGGAAACTTCTCGAGTGTTCTCCATTTAGCCTCAATTGTGTCACACCTTTGCTTATACCACTTTTCCAGGTGCACCTTATGAGAAGTCATCATGGTGTCATAGGTAAACTATTCAAGCCTCTTAGCTGGGGAAGGGTCCTCATCTGGGTATTCCCAAACAAACTTATCTGGCCCATTGGGCACTCCAATCAATGAAAAGACAATGGTGAAGATGACATTACCAAACATGATCTTCTCTTCATCATGTGTGGTGTCTATGATCTCCTCTGTAATAAAAGTTGAGAGGTTATAGATGGTTCCCTCCAAGATCTTGTGGCACACATTGAACTAGGCCTTGTTGAATTTTTTCCATCTCTCTTGCCCATTCATATTTTTAACCAAGCACGTGGCCATCTTCATCACCAAGTCAGTAATTACAGAAATGTTGAAGTGGCGTGAACCCTTCTTGTAGTCATAAGCCTCAACAGTCTTCTTAATGGCTTCCTTGTCTTCCAATTCATCGTCTAATGAATCTCCTTCACATATAAGGTCTGTGAACTTAGAAACTAGTTGTGTGGTTATGTGCATCCTCTGACATATGAAATATAAGTGTTCTTTATGCATGCTTGACATCAACCATTGGTCTATTCACTCGGGCTTGCCGAAATAAGGCAACTCGTAGAGTTGAAACAACCCATCATTCTCCATTTTTACCTTTACCTTGTCATCATAGATTGGCATCCCATCTAGTGTCCTCTTATCTGTATGGAAAACCAATTCTAGTGTTAGTTCATTCTCTATGGTGCTCATTCGATGGTTGTAATCACTAACAACCATCTTCCTGATGTGAGATAGTCATTCTTTACTAAGTAATATGTCATCCAGGTACTGCATTTCTACTTACTATTCTTCATTAAAATTGGTAGAGACAGCTTGTTTTCCCTTGCCCTTTCCCTTCTTTGGTGAAAATTTTTATGTTTTCCTTAATTTCATTCCTTTTTCGGGTCCTTAAAACTTCTTCCACTCTCCTGTTCCTAGCTCCGCTCAACTTTGCAACTCCACTCCTTTGCAAAAAATCCTTCGAACCCCATGCCCTAGTTATGTAAACCTAACCTGGAAAACCCTTTTTCCACAAGATAGTGTAACACCCATGGGATTCTTCCACACAACCTTCTTCACTTACGCCTGTCTACTTCTTTCCAGTCTGGTTCCCTGATCAAACTAGCCATACACGCAAATCTTCACAACTCTTCTCAAATTTTCTTCATAAGGATGCCCTAGTTCATGAGATCTCTTTGATAACTTAAAACACAAGGTAGAAAATAACGCACCCCTGATCTTCTATTTATAACTTTTATTTTTCTTTACAATAAATTCCATACCACCTACCAATGTACTTTTGCAATAAAGGTGGTTTTTTTTCCAATGCCAACCTTCAGCACTTTTCATCTCTACTTAATCCTTAGCAAACACTTTTGTAACCTTTTGGCATGCAACTGCCTTGACCATAGAGTTCTTTGCACTTTATCACATGCCGAAGTCAATTCTTCTTCTATGTCTTAGACCAATTTATTTTTATTGCCTACCTCATGTTGCTCCTGCACTTTTTATTCTTGTACATGGTTTTTCAAATCCTTTTGACACAAACCTTCCCTTATGTTCACCTTTTCCTCGTGTAATCTTCCAATCCAAGTGTTTTTTATTTTTCAAACTAAGTCATTCATAACCATAGCTTCTAGAACTTATCACATCACTCCACCCCACACAAAATTGGATGCATGGTCCTCTGCTCATATAAATTACTTTTGAAAATAATAAGTGGCTACCAATGCACAAATGTGTACAAAACAAAGCAACAAGAAAGGGAAACACAAAATTGCATCAAAGCAATAACTAGGCTAGCTGGAAATATTGTCTTATTTACAAACACAAAGAAGACTTATTTACAGTAGGGCTTTAGCCTACTCCCATTAAAATGGCCTAACAACCATGTTCCATTATGTGCTTGTAACTATAAAACACCTGAATCAAGTATATAGGATACAATGTACGGGCCCATCCAATGGACTTTGAATTTCCTAGGATGACACAAAAACTTGGAATCATACAATAGAACCATTTGCCCAACCTCAAAGTATTTTTTCTTGATATGTCTATCATGTCATGCCTTATGCCTGGATTTTTGTGTTTTCTGACTCCAACAAGCAATAGCCCGCATCTCATCTAACTACATTAACTTATCAATTCTCTCATCAAGTGCTTGTTCATCATCTAACCCTCCTGCGTGCACTATACCCAGTAATGGTAACATGAATTAAATAGGTAACACAGCTTCTGTGCCAAACACCAATTGAAAAGATGTGGCCTTGTTCAGTATCTTATAAATAGTCTGATATGACCATAACACAATATAAATTTTATTATCCCAATCCTTTCTTCCCACATCACAAATATTTCCCAATGTGTGACTAAGAATTTTGTTAAACACCTCAATAGTCCCATTAGCTTGTGGGTGATAAGGGGTAGTCTTGTGGTGGGCTACCATGAATTCTTCCAATAAGATTCTAACTGTCTCATTTAAGAAATGAGTAACCCTATCACTTGTTTAGCTCGACAGGCATCCATATCTATTGATTATATTTTCCCATAAGAACCTAGTTGTTGTTTTCATTGTGTAATCCCTTTAGGATTTGCTTCTTCCCACCTTATAAGGTAATCTATGCATGTAATGATATAGCACGAACCTATCCTTCATGCAGCTAGAGAAATAGGGCCTATGAATTTAATTTCCCACTTCTTGAGTGGTTCTAAAATGGAAACCAGTCTTAATGGCATTTCATCTATTTTCCCTAGTTTACCAAGGTGCTGACAGTGGTCACAGGCCTTGCAATACTTGATACAAAATTTGTAAACCATTTACCACCAAAATCCTATTAGAAGGATCTTGCATGTGGTTGTATTCCCTGCATAGAGTCCTCCTATAATTCCACCATGTGCTTCACCCATGATTACAGTGTGCTCATGCTCTAGCACGCACCAGTGAAAAACCTCATCGCGGCCTAACTTGTATGATTCTCCACTAATTAGCATGTTTTATTTCTTTTATTTTTTCTTTCTTAATACTTAAAAATTAATATTTAATATGAAAATATATTTCTTGAATATGGTTGTCCTTGTCTATCATGTTACCAACCTGGACCTTATACTTCAGTGCTTCTATACATCATCATTTATTGAAATAAATTTGAAAACTTTTCTCGAGAATTTAATCCAAGATACAAGTATTTAATATGGATAGCTTCTTCCTTTCCAAATTCTTCATTCCCTTCGACACCACAGCTATTTTGAGAAACATAGTAATATCTTCCAAGTCAGAGGGTGCATGCCACAATCTAAAAAATTGCACATCTGGCATTATCTCATCAATGCTCTATGTGTCCTTCCCTGGTTTAATCCTTGATAAATGGTTAGGCCCCAAATTTCTCTTACCCAGTTATACAAAAATGGTAAACTTAAACTCTTGAAATAATAGGACCCACCTACATATGTGCCCTTATAGAACGGGCTTGTTTACCAAGTACTTTAATGTCATGTCATTCATGTAGAATATAAAGGGTGTTGCCAATAGATACTACCTAAATTCTTGCAGCATGTAGATCATTGGCAATACCTCACACTCAGTAGTATTATAGTTTTGTTTTGTTGGGGTTAGCTTCTTACTAGCAAACCATAAAGGGTGGTCAACAATTCCCTCTCTAGATTGTGCTAAGATTTCTCAAATTTCCATCCCTGAAGCATCAACATGTACATGTTATGGCTTATCCCAAGAAGGAATGCGTAAAATGGGTGCAGTGATAAGCCTATTCTTCAATGTATCAAATGCCATCTATTACGCCTCTCCCCAATGAAATGTAATTTTCTTCTTTACAAACTTTTTGAATGGCGTGGTGATCTTGGCATACCCATTAATAAATTTTTTGTAACACCACGTATGCCCAAGGAATCTATGTACCACACTCTAGCTAGTAGGTTCCCCTAATCCCACAATAACATCAACTTTGGCAAGATCCACCAACAAGCCTTTGTTACATATGATATGTCCCAACAGGGTCCCAAATGGATTAGTGAAAACACATTTCTTAATGTTGAGGGATATCCTCATTTACCAACATCTTTTAAACATCAGCCTCATATTGTCACAATGGTCCCTCACTAATACATATATTTTATAGTCATCCAAGTAGACTTGTAGAAACTTGTGGATGAAGTCCGGAAATGCATGAACCGTAATGCGTGAAAACACACTAGGCGTGTTCTTCAGTCCAAAAGGCATGACCATGTAGGAAAATATTCCCCATTCAATGGTGAAATTTTTCTTTTCTTGGTCCTTTACAATTCTAACCTGATGATATCCTAAGATTCTAGTTGTGAAAGAATATAGTTCACGCCTACCTACTCCTTCCAAGATCTCCTCAGTGAAGGGGGTTGGAAAAGGGTCAATGACACATACCGCATTAAAATTTTGGTAATCAATGAAAATCCTTATCCTTATATCATTCTTAATGCTAATGACCATTAGACTTATCCATTCCAATTCTTCAACAACCTTAATGATTCCTAATGTGATCATATTGTCAATCTCCTCCTTGACTTTGATGCACATATTCAGATTCATTCGATAAGGTCTCTTCTGAATCGGGTGTGCACCTTCCTTTAACTTGATCTTCTTTTCTCCCAAGGAGTGGTGAACTCCTTTAAGCTCATGGTAAAAGCATGAAAAAAAATCCTAAAATTCACGCAATAGATCAATGATCTTTGAAACCTCCTTTTATGTCCAGTAATCTTCAATAGTAGCCTCTTTAGGTTCTTCCTCCGAACCAATATTAACCTTATTGATTTTAAGGGGTTTATGGTAGGCACACTCTTTCTCATCAACACTATCTATAACCTCATGCATACCCATAATATGGTTAACATCCAAGTTTTCCACCTCTTCACCATTGATCACATAGACCAACTTTCCTTTCTCTTTTTCCATGCATGTGCACTCAAGCTCTATCTCCTCTAATTATTCCTCATCAAAGAATGCTTCTAAACCAACTTCACCCAATAATCCCATTATTTTATCCTTTTTCATGGTACTATCTCCCATAGTTATGTGTTTGACAACCTGTAACACCTCATCCACCAATGTCTCAGTACTTCGATATTCAAAAGCTTGAAGGAGATCAACCATTAACTCCTACCAGTTTCCTATCTGATGGTGAATCTCTGAATGAATGTACCATGTACATGTGCATCCATGTAAGGTGGAATAAATCTTATGCATCCATAAAGAAGGTAGAAATGCTTCCATGCCTTCCATTGAGGCCTCCTCACATGATTGGATGTAAAACGAGGTGTTTTCCTTCCCATGGTAATCTTGTATAATAGTAGGTGCATTGCTTTGGAAAAACACAACAAAGAACATGATTCTCACCTCATGCCACTCTATAAGGTTATAACCATGTGTCATCCACTAATGTACTATGGTCCCAAGCTAGGTATAACTAAGCATCCTTCTCTTTTCGATCCCACATCTCCATTGGGTCTCCATTTCTCGCAGGAAAAAATCAGGGTTGGCTCCTCCAGTATAACCTGGAAAAAACTTTCCTCCTAGGTGCTTGACTGAGTGCACCTTCATTACTCTCATCATAGAGCCTCTTAACTTCCTTCTAACTAACTCATATGTCTTTTGTGCCCAATTTTCATATGCCACACTAGTTGTATCACTTATAGATTGAGTGTCTTCCCACTGAATAACACCTTCTTTTATTGGTTGCACAACATCAGGGTCCCAGATAGTGTACACATAAATTGTGTCTAGGTCTTCTTCTCCTCAAAGCTCAATATATGGCATTGACTTCCCATTCATCAAATGAATGATAACACATTCCTCTTTGTTCTCAAACCTTATATACCCCTTATTGAAGCATAAGTCAGCATTTTTCTCATAGCACCAAGGGCACCCAAGTAAGGTTGGAAAGTTGTTTACCTTAGAAAGCACTAATAATTTACATTCTCTAGGGAATTTCACCCCTTGGATAGTGATAACAGCATCCTGTAGAACACCAATGGTCATTTCCTTTGTCTTATTATCCATATACAACACATTTGAAGAGGGTTGTAATGGGGTCCTTCCCATTTGTTTCCATGCGTCCAAGATGAGAACATTAACTTCCACACCCGTGTCAATTAGAATATTACTAAGGATCCATCCATCAACCATGACATTCAGGGTAATTTCCTTATCATATTCAATGTTGTGAGGAGGTAGATTAGTATGTAAAACCTTCCTTTCGCACTCTTCTCTAGAACTTGGTACTCTCTCTTAACCACTCTCCTAGTAAGGGGATGATATTTTCTTGGTGCAACATCTTACACACCTCTATGACATCATCAATATTTGACTAAGGGACCTCAGCACTTTTCTTCTACTCCAACTAATCAGGGAATCAATTTTAGTGTCAAATGTTCCCTAAAATTCCCTAAACTATGCCAATGTAGTAGAGCCTTCAGAGAGTTTTTCAATGATTGTAAGAACATGAAAATTGGATACTCTAAGCTCAAGTTATGTCCAGTCAAAGTTCAGTCAACAGGAAATTCAACTCTGGTCAACAAGTCAATAATGGACCAATAGCACTATGACTTGTGGCAAAAGGAGAAAAAGGGAAAAATGAAGGTTTTTCGAGTTTTTTTCAACCTCCGGTCTTTGACACACGTAAAAGTGGGCCAGAACAAGAGGCTCAACTTTTATAATGGAAGGGAGCCCGGCCATCGTGAGGACGATTATATCATCGCCAATGTGGTGGGTCCTCAAGCTACCATGTGTTTGATTTTCCTATCGAGGATCGATAGGTGGTCTTAATTTTCATAGTTCATTTTGAATATCACATTATATTACCTAGGTCAAATTCCATCTTATTACCTTTGTAATTATTTGATATTAACTTCCATGTTAAATACCAAGCCACATTATTTTCTATGTTCGGGCTTATTATTATCCAAATTGGAGAGCTCAATGATATACCACTAAGTTCAGGGATTACCTTATCAACAACTAAGGATATCTCATATCCAATCAACTCGGTGTATGTATATATCCAAACACACCAATATCTCCTTTGGCAGATTATAATATTTTCCACGCATTTTATGCCTAACTCCATCACTTTATCTCTTTATCCCTTCAAACAATGACAACTCATAACATATAACCATAGTGCCCAAATTTGGTGCATTCCAAATAGTCCCACATTAAATGGTGGCTAAAATAGCTCAAAAACCAATTAAAAACTAAACTGCCCTATCTTTTAAAGACCTCCTCCACCCTTTATGTAATTGGATGTGGGATTAAAACAAAAGGAGGTGGCATAGGAGAAGGGATTTTAAACCCTAACATCACACATACCAACCTAGATGCTTTGACCAACTCACCTAGAGGCTTGGACGTGTTATAAAATGGCTCACAGACCTTTATAGAATGGAGATGTCAGATCTGTGTCAAGGGAAGGAGGAAGTTTTGGAAAAGTGCAATTTTGGGGCACTTCTGCTCACTTCTAGATCTCGAGTTATATATGAAAGTTTCTCATAATTTTGAGACAATCGCAATGGTGTGATAATTTATCCAATTTGGAGTCTTTTGTGATAGATTTTATTTTCTGTTAAATTCACACAAAGGTGTAGAACCAAAGGGAGACACTGCTGCAAGTGGATCAGGAAGGTGAAGGGATATAGGTTGAGCTCCATTAACATCCTTCAGAAGGTCTGAAACACATTTTTTAAGGTTTTTGATTCATTCTTGGTTAATGTAAAGGTTATTGTATTTACATTTTTTTAACATTATTAATGGATCGGTTCACCACGAACCCAGGGACGTAGGAATTCCGAACCCCGTAAACAATCTACTGTTGTGTTTCTTATTTTTATTTTTAGTTTCATAATATTTGCAAGTAATTTAAATTCAAAATATGAATATGGATGCAACTATAATCAGTAATTGATAAAATTGGAAAAATCAATTAAATCTGAAACAATGATTTTTGGGGCTTTCGATCAAACAATGAAATTTTGAGTAAATTGCAAACTTAATTTCAGTTTGAATTAGTCCTAAATTATTTTCAAATCAATTTTTGGAAGTATTAAAATCCTTTTAAGTTGATTAAAATTGAAGATCCTTTGAAATGATTAAAATTGTTAATTTCAAACACCCATTTTCAGATCAAGTTTTGGTATCAGAGCAGTTAGATTGCCAGATTAGCTTCTAATTGTGTTTGAAAATTTGGCTTCAGTTTCAATATTGATTTCAGTTTTCAGTGTGTAGAAATTTTGGGGCTTGTTAATCTTCTTTTGCAGTGTGCAATTTTGGAAGTACAGGTTGTGTTTACAGGAACGGGGAATCATGGGCAAGTCATCCAAACAGGAGCAATTGGATGAGCTTGAAGCCATAAACCACCAACTCCAGGAAGAAAACTCTTTCCTAAGAGCTAATTTTTATTCCTTGGAAGAGGAAATAGTGCGGTTAAAATCTGAGCCACAATCCTCTATAACCAAGAAAGAGGAGTATGTCAATGAGATGCTTGCACAGAGCAAGAAGTTGATGGGATTTGTTAAAGAGTTACAGGAAGAAATACGGACCAAGGATGCCCTCTTGGAAAAGCTGCAACAAGGTGAACACAAGAAGGAAATGCCTTCCAAATCAGATGCAGGTACTATGATAGAAAAATGCACTGTAAGTTGTTCACATGAAAATTCTTCCTCTCATTCAGTTTCAGATATTCCTTTGGGTCAGTTTGAAAAACACACTAATGGAATTGGGTCTAAGCTAATGGTTAAAATGGGATATAATGGAAAGGGCCTTGGTAAAAATGGACAAGGTGATGCTAACCCAATACAGGTAGAGGATCAGCCTCAGTTTACAGGTTTGGGATATTCTAGTGGGCAAATGGAAATTGGAGAAAGTTCCAAAGTAGCTGAAGGAAGACAAGCTTCCAACAGCCAAGGATCTATGCCTCTAGAATTTACAGGATTCTGCCATCAGGAGGAACAATGAAAGGTGTAAGAAAGCAGGTAAATGAGGTAATGAAATTACACCTCCTCTCACTTACACTAAAAATAGCACTAAGGGGAAATTAAATCCTAAAACTTGTAAAACTCTCTTTCAGTCTGAACAATATAGCTTTGGTAGACAAACGTATGGTTTTCCTTGCACGTTTTGTGAAGGTACTAATCATTTTACAGAAAATTATTGGAAGAGGAAAAATATAATAAGGAAGTTAATGCCTTTTGTGAATGCTAAGGTAGGTGCTAAAGACCAATCTCTCACTGGTAAGGCAAGAAATGGAAAAAAATTTACCTCCCCTAAACAAAGGAATCATTCTTATAGACAAATTTCAGGGAATGGAAAAATGGGTAAGACTCCTAAAAATAGGGAAGTTAAATTTTGTTCCCATTGTAAAAGGAATGGTCATGATGTTAAGATGTGTTGGTATGTTCCTTCAATGTAACATTGGAAATTTGTTAAAAAGGAAAATAATGTCAAACCAAAATTTATCGATCTAACTCATGTAAATGCTCATTCTGGTATTGGGGAAGTAAACTCACCTAAATGGAGAAATCCAAGTAATTGGATGGGTAAAACATTCCTCAACTTTATGTTTACATTGCAGTAACTGGTGATAGTATGCAAACATTTTCAAAGCTATATTTTAGGGATTTGATCCTATGTTTATATTTAGCTTTGAAATAATTTGGAAGTAACCGTAGAGAATATTTGAGTGATAGGTTCATCATACTCATATTCATCTTCTCACATTTTGGTTGGTTATTCCATTTCTGACAACAGTATGCAGGGATATGGGCATCATCAAAATGTCTATTTTGAAACTTGTAGTTTTATAGTGTTGTCATTTGTGCAAATTTATGGATGTTTATCATTCAGGCAATATTGTAATAAATAGACAAACTTGTTGTATCCACATGTGTTAGATAAGGCCTTCATTTTGGGAAAATTGGATTTTTGTAACTATCAAATGTGGTTACAATTAGGGTGTAAATTTATTACACTAACAAACTGGTTTGCAAAGGCACCAGGTGATCATTTTATAGATTATGGCAGTTCACCAATTTGGGTAAGCATACAGTTTATAATCTATCCCTTTATAGTTTAGTGTATGGATAGAATATTTACATATTCATGTTGATTCAGATTTTGACTATAGCCATTTTTGGTGTTGATGCTTTAATTATTCTGGATAGTGAATATTTGCAGTTGTAATCATCATAATCACAAAGTTTCAGTTGAACACTAGCTTCCATTATAGATGGGTGTTATTATCTGACTTATTATTTGTGATGGATATACCTTGTTTTGGGCAGATTCACATGGATTTCGTTGTTGACTATAGCTATTGTTGGGCATTGATAGTCTAATTTATTCTAGATAGTGAATATTTACAGATGTTACAGTTTCAGATGGACAGTGGGCACTAGCCTAATTGTGGGTAGTTTACATGTCTAGTATACTGATATGTGTTTATGAAATTATAATTTAAGTAATCAGCCGTATCACAAGGTGATAGTTGAACACTAGCTTTCTGTAATAGAATGGGTGTTATTATCTGGTCAATTATTTGTGATGGCATTACAGTGGGGTATGATAGTTCACAGTAATGTGCAAAGTTGACAGGGTTACAATTTTTCAGTTAAACACTAGCTCAATTGGGTGTTATTATCTGATCAGTTATGTAATTAGCTAATCAACTATTTGCATTTTATTAACCTATAATGTTATTTCATGTTCTTGTATGTGATTTTGCAATGCAGGAAGAGATATCATGTTTTGTGGGTTGATACACAACTTTTTGTGGACAAAAAGCCTTCTCAGTAGGGAGGAGTGATCAGGGGATCAATTTCAGTGTCAAATGTTCCCTAAACTTCCCTAAACCATGCCAATACAGTACATCCCTTCAAAGAGTTTTCTGATGACTGTAAGAACATGAAAAATGGATACTCTGAGCTCAAGTTATGTCCAGTCAAATTTCAGTCAACAGGAAAGTCAACTATGGTCAACAGGTCAATAATGGACCAATAGCACTACGACACGTGTAAAAAGGAGAAAAAATGGAAAAATGAAGGTTTTTCAAGTTGTTTTCAACCTCTGGTCTTCGACACACATAAAATCGAGCCAGAACAAGAGGCTCAACTTTTATAATGGAAGGGAGATCAGCTAATGTGAGGATGATTATATCATCGCCGACATGGTGGGTCCTCATGCCACCACGTGTTCGATTTACCTATCGAGGATCGATAGGTGGTCTTAATTGTCATAGTTCATTTTGAATATCACATTATATTACTTGGGTCAAATTCCATTTTATTACCTTTGTAATTCTTTGATATTAACTTCCATGTTAATTACCAAGCCACATTATTTGCTATGTTTGGGCTTATTATTATCCAACTTGGAGATCTCGAGGATATACCACTAAGTTCTAGGATTACCTTATCAACAACCAAGGATATCTCATATCCTATAAACTCAGTGTATGTATATATCCAAACATACCAATATCTCCTTTGGCAGATTATAATATTTGCCACACATTTTATGCCTAACTCCATCACTTTATCTCTTTATCCCTCTAAATAGTGAAAACTCATAACATATAACCATAGTGCCCAAATTTGGTGTATTCCACATAGGCCAACATTAAACGGTGGTCTTTTAAAGACCTCCTCCACCCTTTATGCAATTGGATGTGGGATTAAAACAAAAGGAGGCAACATAGGAGAAGTGATTTGAACCCCTAACATCACGCATACCAACCCAAGAGCTTTGACCAACTCACCTAGAGGCTTGGACATTTATAAAATGGCTCACAGACCTTTATAGAATGGAGGTGTCAGGTTTGTGTCAAGGGAAGGAGGTAGTTTTGGAAAAGTGCAATTTTGGGGCACTTCTTCTCACTTCCAAATCTCGAGTTATATATGAAAGTTGCTTAGAATTTTGAGACAATCATAATGGTGTGATCATTTATCCAATTTGGAGATTTTGTGACAGATTTATTTTCTGTTAAATTCACACGAAGGCATAGAACCAAAGGGAGACACTGTTGCAAGTGGATCAGGAAGGTGAAGGACATAGGCTGAGCTCCATTAACATCCTTCAAAGGTCTGAAACATAGTTTTGTAGGTTTTTGATTCATTATTGGTTAATGTAAAGGTTATTGTATTTACATTTTTTAACATTATTAATGGATTGGTTCACCACGAACCCGGGGACGTAGGAATTCTGAACCCCGTAAACAATCTGGTGTTGTGTTCTAATTTTTATTTTCAATTTTTTGATATTTGCAAGTAATTTAAATTCCAGAATATGAATATGGATGCAACTATAATCAGTAATTGATAAAATTGGAAAAACCAATTAAATCTGAAGCAGTGATTTTTGGGATTTTATCAAACAGTAAAATTTTGAGTAAATTGCAAACTTAATTTTAGTTTGAATTCAGTCTTAAATCAGATTTTTAATCAATAATTTGGAAGTATCAAGATCCTCTTAATTTGATTAAGATTTAATGATCCTTTGAAATGATTAAAAAGTATTAGATTCAAACACCCCATTTTCAGATCACTCATCGTATTATGGATTTAACATCTCTCTTAGATTCTAAATTTGTCTATTGAATACTGAAGGTTTCCTCCATGGTATCTTAAAGATAGAGTCCCTTGTGCTAGTTTGGATCTATACATCTCAACATTTTTGACCAACTATGTATCATGTAATTACCTTGTATGTTTTATGTATTTCCTTAGTGCGTGCATCCTCAGCTCACGTCGTCACCAAGAATCAGGTATCCCACTATTCGACTCACAAAAAAATCTGTGCATCCTCTATTGATCAGGACACTTTATGTTCACTTTTCGATAACCCTTATCCTTCCGCTACATTCTGGCTCATGTGTTCAAATAGTTCTAGGCACTCCTCATTGTTGTGCATTTCTTGTCAGACCAAGATAAATTGTAGCAGTTTGGAGTCATTCATGGTTATGGCTGTTCTCATAGACCCACATGTTGTAAAATAATTCCACGTGGGAACTCACTTCTATCAAACAAATCGATTATCACGGCCTCTAACTCCTCTGTTAATTTTAGTATCTTTTCCTAAAATTGCATCCATGTGTGCTTTATCCTTCATCAATTATGATCAATTTCATTCTTTCAGGTCTTAAAAAGAATCTTCATTATGGTTCACTTCTCATCTATCTTAAATAGCATGGTTAAAACTTTAGTATATCATTGCTTCAATCCTTCATGTCATGACAACCAGAAGTGAACATTATGCAATAGCAAGATTTACATTCTTATACACTTCGCATTGCAGTAGCGAACTACCTACATGGATTTCATTATCTAATGTGTAAAATTTGACAGTTGGTGTATCATCATGCGTACCAATCTTTGAGGACAACTGTCCTTCGGAGGTGCCCTACCAGCTAAGAATCCTATAAACCCTTACCCGCTGCGAGAATCATGAAGCCGAGTTCACAGGTATTTTCTCCTAACTACTTATACCTTGTACCGAAATTTGGGCTTCCATGAATGGATAAACTCTTGTATCAACACTTCCTACTGCCTTGGCATGTAAGGCATCCTCCAAGGCCTTGTGTGGATTTTTGAAAGTCCTCTATGAAATCACCCTCCTGAATGGTGTGCCTCAATTCTCTAATGTACCACTTTACCATGCTACATAGGATTTATGTTTTACACACTTTAACTTAGATCAAGATAGTCTTGAAACACGTATCTTACTCCCGCATTACTGTGACTTGAGTTGTAATGCTAAATATCCTTCTATATCACGTTTATGCTTTTCTATTTCAAACTCAGGTTTTGACTAGAACACTACCATCTCGTCATTTAGAATGCCACAAACAATGGAAATCCACCACTGTCTGGTGAGCAATCTCATGACTTGAAATCAAGAGCCTCTACACTCGTCCTCGGCATATCTATTAGCATACATAACTGAAACTTCCACTTTGAGACAGTGATCCCCTTCACGTACCATAGTAACTTGCACAGTTGCGATACATGACACCAATCTAATTTTTGTGGCATCCTCAATGCCCTTGTAATCAAGTAAGTGGAGTCACCTTCCCATTATAGTCCATAGCCTCATGGTATTTGTGGATCCTGTCTGATCACATCTTGGATTACCTTGATCCCTCTTATAAGTTGGTTACCTCCAAGAAAATTAATCCTCTAGCTACCACTAATGCAAATGCATCTAGGATAAATCAGAACCTATCCTCATTTTCATAGGAAAGGGGCCTATTTAACTTTGCACCCTACAACACCTATCGTCATCACAAAACATGGTGTAGTCAACAAGGGGCCTTGTTTTTTGCATACCTAAGACCACTCCCTTATGGGTGTCCAAACTGCCTTTTATTAAACGCGATCACTCAAACATTTTGCATCCCACACCACTGTCCAAATGTTCTGCTAGACAAAATCCCCCAAACATAGGAAATGGTTTTGATATGCCATAGATGTTCTAAATGAGCTCCTTAGCTACATCTCGTAGGTAGCTCACATCGATTAATATAAAACATTGTATTATGTAGTCGATTATGTCAAAACTTCCACCTATCAATAACAATTTTAACACTAACCACAAGGGTCCCATTTCGCAACCTGAGGGTCTATGATGAGTTTGCCTACGACACTGTAGATACATTCTGAATCATAAAAAAATCCACAATCTTCTTAAGCTGAGGGTGTTTCTCAACAATGTCTATCCCCCAGACGGGTTAGCTCAGTACTGCTTAGGTTCCACATCCTTTGCTTCAACCTCAATTAGTTATCGCAATGAAAACTTCCATAAATTCATCACTCCTATAGTTTTGCATTCCTCTTTAAAAATCCCTCTCCCTATCCATTATCACCTATGATCAACAATCAAACCTCTCTCTCCAATTATAATGCAAGGTCTAACCATCCTTCAAACTAATGCCAGCATCCGCAAAACATTGATAAGTAGGAATTGTGAGTCTTAAGGCATGGGACACCATGGGACATAAAAACTTGTTTTCTTAATGACCAAAATATGGAATGAGCCCAGTCAACCCATTCATACACTTTTAAGAACCTGATCCTCTAGGCTCACTTGGGAACTTCTAAACTCAGTAATCTCCAGGCAAGAATACTATAGTAAATAATGTATTCCATAGGCATACACTATTTGGGCACTCTACTCCACCAATGTTTGTTATCATGTATAACTCATGATCAAATCAGCATTATGCTACCACTGATATTCATCCTAATTTCATTAGTTGAGGCCCTTTCTTAACTAGTCATCAATAATGCATATCCTTAATATTCCCTTCATACAATTCTATTGGGAAACAACAAAACTATGTCACATATTGTTCTTGGATACAGGTTCTCCTCTACCCAATATCATGTGTCAAGACTCAGCTCTATTGTACTGAACCTCTATATGACATAAAACAATCCTGAGGATGAATATGTTGTTGCCATTTCTTTGGCACTATGGTGGGGTATTATTAAGAATTTATCCTTTTCTCATTTCTCTCATAACAGAGTTGATCAAGTTAGGTCACTCGATATTGTATGAAATATATATCATCTACCATATAGTCATTATTTTACCCTACAATACATCTTTCTAGCCACAAGTGCATCAGACTATCATCCAGCATACACTTCGAGCGCTCACCTAAGGCACACACGGGCGCCAAACCCTTCCTTTATGTTATATTTACAAGAGAGTTCTTCCGTTAATGGAGGATTTATTTGCAGAAATAGAAGTACATCCACTTACTTTAAAGGAAAAAGATGTAACTAGCAGATCTACATATCAATGCATCATAAAATCTAATAAACATTGCACAAAGCATAAGAAACCATATCTGAATCATGGTAAGCCAAATAACATGAGGGTTTACACCTATAAACAAGATGTACATAATAGATCCATGTATAGTGATCTAATAGAATCTCTGGTAGCCATACTACTTTCAAAAGGGTCATCTCAGACCATGTACATTAAATGACAAAGATCCAACCTTTGCAAACTAATCTTATCAAATATCCTAACTATAATTTTCCCTATTATATCCCTTTTTACAAACCCTAGTGCCCATACATATGCTTAGTGGTATCCCTTACAACCCTCTAGCACTAAGTACTTTAAACCCTAACACCATGACCTCCAAACCCTTAGCATTTCTACAACACTTCGTTACTCTCCTCTTTCTCTACATTCTCTTTGTTTCTATCTATGTGTATCTTCCTGCCCCAAGCACCTCTTTAAATATGATCATTAACCACCACCATGAATTCTCTTTTGAGAAAATCATGTGCCAAGTGTCGATGTGGTCCTCCATTGGTGAATGTTTATCCTCTTTGTAAAATTTCCACTAACTGTAATGATGCCTCTGGGAATATTCCTTGCATGGAATATCCTTTTCTTAACCTCTAAGGTTCCAAGATTACATCTTATCCACTCATCATGCCTAGTCAGGTCCTCAAGTTTTTCCTAAAATGACTTCATGATGCCAAATATGGATAAGTCATTTAAACCATTATTCCGCCTCCCGCACTCGCCCTAGTTTCACTTAAACCCCATTTTCCTGCGTGTTTTTCCCTGAGTGCCCTTCAATCCACTATTCCTGTGCGCACATGCCTCTTGGTACTTGCAAATATGTTAGGTTCCAAGAAGTGGATTTTTGGGACATATAAGGTATTATAGGAAATTCATTAAAGGCTATGCAAATATTTTCGTACCCCTAGAGGGACTTTTTAAATATAAAGGAAAAATCTATTGGGGTGAGGCACAAGAGCAAGCATTTAAAACACTAAAGGAAAGGTTGACCACCACACCTATTTTGTGTTTTCCTTTGTGGGACAAACCATTTCATGTTCATGTTGATTCTTCTAGGATGGAAATTGGCATTGTGTTAGCACTACCAGGGGAAGGAACTATAGACCACCCTATATGTTTTACAAGAAAGAAGTTGACACCAGCTTAAAAAAATTATATAACTACTAAGCGTGAAGCTTTGTCCATACTTTACGCATTGCCCAAGTTCATACAATACTTATTGGTGACACCATTTATCTTCTTCACAGATCATATGGCACTTACGTATTTGGTCAAAAAAAAATTACAAGGGCGCATATGCAGGTGGATACTACTATTTCAGGAGTTTCAATTTAAAGTTATTTTAAAACCTGACCATTTGTCAAGAACAAATTCTGGAGAGGATGTGTAGAGAATTGAAAACACAATGTTATATGCACAACTCTTTAGATTAAATCACAAGCCCACTAAACTAGAGGACATTACCATATTATTGTGCACTGGTCAGGCACCTAAGGGAATGAAGACATTAGAGAAGAAATAACTTGCAATACATGTGACACCTTACCAGTTAATAGTTAAATATTTATACAAACTAAGACATGATGAAATTTTGTGTTGATATGTTATGGAGCATGAGCGTGAGGGTATTATGGAAGAAGCTCGTGGTGGAATTACAGGAAGTCATTATGCAAGTGATGCTACCACGTGCAAGATTATGATGGTTGGCCTCTGGTGGGAAACTTTATACAAGGATACTAAAGAATATGTTAGGGCATGTGACCATTGTCAGCACCTTGGGAAGCCTAAATCAAGAGATGAAATACCTTTGTGGCCTATTTCAAGTGTTGAACCTTTTGAGAAATTGGTGATTGACTTTTTAGGTCATATTTCCCCACCCTTGCATAGGACTAGATCACACTACATTATAACTTGTACAGACTATCTAACAAGGTGGGTATAAGTAACTCCTACTAAATTTTACACAACAGCTATAGTAGTGAGATTTTTATGGGAGAACATTATCAGCAGGTATGGATGTCCATTGATTTTAACTAGTGATATGGGCACTCACTTCTTAAATGAGACCATCAAAATTATTTTAACTGAGTTTATGGTGGCACACCATAAGACAACACTCTATGACCTCCAAGACAATGGTACTGCTGAATATTTCAACAAGATTATGGGACACACATTGACAAAAAATTGTGATATTGGAAGGAAATACTAGGATGATAAGGTATATGTTGTACTTTGGGCATACATGACCACTTACAAAATATTGAATAAGGCCACACCCTTTCAGTTGGTGTTTAGTGCAGAGGCTATATTTTCTATTGAATTTATGTTACCATCACTATGTATTGAGCATGTAGGTAGATTGGATGATGGAAAAGTTTTTAAAGAGCACATAGACAAACTCTTGTAGTTATATAAGAGGCATGTTATTGCCCAATGGAGCTAGAAGACAAAAAAGGCCAAAAATAAGGCATGACATGATAGACATATTCGGAATAAGGAATTTGATGTTGGAAAATGGTTATTCTGTATGAATCTTCAAAGTTTGTGTGCCACCCTGGGAAGTTGAAATTTCATTGGTTAGGACCCTTTGTAGTAACAAATATATTGGAATCAGGCACTTGCCAGTTACAGGCACTAGATGGCAGTTTATTTCCCAGTTACTTCAATGGGAGTAAGTTGAAGCCCTACTATAAATAAGTCTTCTTGATGTTTTTAATAAGGCAGTATTACCACTTAGATTATATTTTCATTTAATGTATTTCCTTTTATGTGTTTCCTTTCATCATTGTTATGCTTTGTCAATTTCATTCACTATTTTTTTGTAATAAGCGTGCTTGTGTGCTACTACTTGATCACTATCTATTGGATTCATGCACATAGGACCGCACATATTTTAATATGGGGTGAAGCAGATACAAGTGGTATGCATGTACATATATGGGTTGAAACTCGAACCTCCTTTGAAATATTGGTGTGCATAGAAGAAAGATGTTACATGTGCTTGGATTAAAGGTGCATTTAAGGAAATTTTATCAAATTGAATACCACGCAAAGGAGGATGATCACACAATGTAACATGAGGTAGGAAGTAGCATGAGAAACTACTTATGATGAGGCACAATGGTTGATGTACTTCAGTGCATAGAGGCACGTGCAAGGAGGTATGTGGCTGAAAAAGTAGTAGGCGTGCCAGAATTTTATGATTGGGGCATGGAAAAATTAGCAAAAATCCAAAAAAAATCAATAAGGCATAGTTAATGTTGAGTACAGTGGTAGGTGGAGAGTAATTAATGTGAAAAAATTTGAAAAATATATAAAATAGGTGTTTGCAATTTTATTTTTACCTTGCATGTTGAAGAGTTTGAGCTGTGAAGTTTGTTTCGAAGAGTGATTTTCATGTGAAGTACAAGAACAAGAATTAATAGGAATCAAACTAGTGTTATTTGTGCATGACCATTAACAGAGCTCCATTAGAAGGGTGTTTGAGCGAGTGAAAATCATGTAGGAAGTAGATTTATGGAGTTAGGGTTCGAGGAAAAAAAATTACAGCTAGGGTAGGTGGATTTGAGGTTACATTTTTTGAAAAATCACAAGAAGTGTTATAATCATTACAATGGCACCCAAGAAAGCACCTAGAGCATCTACAAGAAGCAAGAAGTAGAAGGAAGTGGAGGTAGAAGTCAAAGATTCCCCTAAAAGTATATTTTCATAAATTTAGTATCTTCAGGGTGTGATAAGGGGGCAAGATTGGGAGTCACATATCAGAAGGAGTAAGGTAAACAACTACAATCATCAAACAAATGCAACCAAGGATGATATGGAAAAAAACTTGGTGAAGAAGACAAATCTACGTATAGCAGATGATAAGCTGATTTATGATGACTATGGGGAGAAGTTGCTAGAGAAAACATGGATTTTGTAAATTTATGAGTTGCCATACTTTGGAAAACTAGAGAGATTATACCATAGGTTGATGTCTCAAGTCCATTAGGACTTATTTTATTTTTTTGGAAGATGGGTGCACCTCACCGCTCCCTTCATTAGTAAATTGACTGGATTAAGGAACTCAAGCACCAAGATTGCAAGTGACCTTACAGATGATGCTAGTGTGGAGGTGACTTTTGCAAAATTATCATATACAAAGGGCATGCACACCATGGACATTGAGAAGATAAATTCATACCATGTGATTAAATTTATTTCCCATCTTCTCACTAAGCTAAATAACCAGGAGTACTAGACACAGGTAAAAAAGATATGGTTACATATTGTTAAGAATATATCTAACGGCATTGTATACAATGTATCTACTTTTATAGCTGAAACAATCATTGAAGAAGAAAAGCATGAGGATAAGATAAGATTTGGCATCATACTTTTTTTAATGATATTTGTTGAGATTGGAGTGCTCGATGGGCCAAATGATAATCTCTCGCAGAGATATTTATGAAGTGCACCTATGAGGGATCCATGAGTGGCCCTTACAAAAAAAGACTAGAACTTTGGTATAAGTGCATATGTGAGGCATTCGAGCATGAATGGAGAATACCTAAGGATCTTCCTATAGTATTAGAAAAGAAGGCTCAGTTTTTGGTGTCCCAACATTTTTGCATTGGCAGGTTTGGGATGAAGGATGGAAAGTGGAGCACATGGTGCAAGCTCCCATATGGCTTCACTACCCGCTACTATCAGGATTCAGTGGACATATTATCCAACACGTGTAATTTGAATTTTGATGCAAATGGTGTGGATTGTTAGTACCATATGCTCAGGAAGAGATATGTGTATCTAGTAAGTCTACCTATATAGAGAAATTAATATCTAATGATGTGTTGTGAAAATGTGCAACAGGGAAATTGATAATTTCCAAGCATGACAACGATACCCCTGTGGCAAAATTTTAATGTTTTATCATTCCGAGGCACCCCAAGTCTACCCAGTCATTCCAGTAACCTCCCAATTAGCATTGTCTCATCCCCCTAGGTGATTTAGGAAAGTCCATTCTTTCCCCCTAGGTGATTTTATGAGTTCATTAAAATTTACAAGCTACAAGAAGTTGTGGGAAGGGTTATCACTGACCTTCCTAGGGTTGGAACAACCCCATGGAGTGGAGAAGAAGATCCTAAGAAGAAATAGAGGTGACTAAAATATCTTGGGACATCATAGAAGTGATTCAGGATGATTCTAGAAGGGCTCAAAGAAGTTGGGGTAGTTTCGCCAAAATCAGGATTCACAGGCCTAGTCAGTACACAGGCAGAAAAATTCATTGGGCTTTGGAAAGTGATTTCGATATCTCTAGATGGATTTAGGAAAAAAACAAAACATCAACATAGGTCTTATAATAATATTTCGTTGAGTTAAGAAGAAGAAATGAAGAACAGAGCAGAAGAACAGTGGAAATCCCCATTGCCGTGAAATCAAAATTTGAAGAAATCTTCCAAACCATCTATTGCTGAGTTTTTATCTCTTAAAGGCCATGAAAAAATCATATTCAAACCTCATATTTGCAGTAAGGAATTCTCACAGTGAATAAATTTCACTTCTAGCTCCACGAAGAACAAAGTTCAATTTTCCATTAAACAGGCAACCAAATCGAAGGGAAATTTCACTAGTAAGACAAGAAGCAAAAACCTATCACAATGGATTTTATTTCATAGAGAATGGAGATAAAAAATAGACCTATGAATTTAAATCTCCATTAATATCCACCATGACACAGTATTGGAAAAAATTAGCGAGCTACCACTCCACTTCTCAGGGTTCCAGTGGATGAAATCGCACGAAAATTAGAGGGAATGATCATTGAAAAATATAGTTTGGCGTAAACTATTTTTTAGGTATATAGAGGGATGTGTTTTTTATCAGCATTCTTCCCTCTTTTAAGAAATTTTCAAATTCCCAAAGATCCGGTGGGTGAAATCATCTGAAATTCAGGGGGAAGGATCTCTAGAAAATCTAGTTTCTCTCAAAACTAGTTTTTACACAATGAAGTTGCCATTTTCTTGAGATATGCAGGACTATTTTTATCAATATTCTACCCTGTTAGCTCTATACCCAAAGCTCTTACCACACATAAATTTTCATTTTACATTTCTGAGCTTTCTGGAAAGTGAATCATGATGAAAATTGGAGCATGAATTCGTGATGAAGAGCCAAATCCATAAAAGTTGTTCCCGTTGCAAACAGGGGTCATTTTCACCAGTTACTAAAAATAGCATATTTTATACTTCCTTTCATGCTATAAATGATGATTCCTACTAAATTACAAGTTCAATCACTCATGACAATCAGAAAAGGGGTAAAATATAAAGTAAGACAGAAAACGACTTATTCCCAAAATAGTAGGTCCCCAAATAACAACCTGCTAAAAATAGAAATGTGCTAAAAATAGCAATATCTTAGGAGCAGAGGAGGTTGGAATATTATATATAGTTTAGAAGGTGAAAATTGAGAAAGAAAGGTGATATTCCCCAAAATAGCAGAGCACATGCTCATATTCTAAAAATAGAAAGTTTTCATTTTGGAGTGGAAAATTACATATGACTTTGTTTTCACTCCCCTTACAACTTTTTGGACTCCCTTTTGGATAATGACATGGTTTCATGAGTTGAAAATGAGGAATGATAACTTCACGGAGGTTCTAGAAGCATCATCTTAAGTGCACTGGTTTACGAAAGAAAAGTAAGGCATCGCAAGGCACATCATGTGAATTCATCTTCATCACTTAAGGAACTGAGTGACCTAAAGTGGATTTTTCAGAATGATTTCAATGAGTCAAAGGTTAAATCAACCAAGTTTCAAGGAGGCTCATTGTGGGCATTGTATGTGGTCATCTCAATCTTTCCATGGTAAACATCATAACAGTGTTTCTAAACACTCATTCTATGGTCCAGGATGTCCATGCATCATAGAGTTTATGGTCATCACTAGATTGGGAAAATGATTCAAAGTTATTCAAGGGAGAAATCTTCATCAGTGTAGAATATCACCAATGGTAGAAATCCTCACTCAAAGGTTCATGGTTGTATCAATGCATTCAAAGCATTTCGTCATGATGATTTTTTTCCCCTCCATCCCTTCCCTCTCCCTCTCTTTCTCTCTCTACTATCTCTCCTCATTATAATTCTTCGTTATTCATCATCATTTTATTTCATCCTATTCACTTAAGTGACCTCTTTTAAATTTGTAAAAATTATTTTCTCAAAATTATAAAGAAATACTTAATTCATGGAAAACGAAAGGTCACGAGTGGAATATGGAAATGAAGATTCATGTGAGGGAGGTGAAAGGAAAATTCATATTGCTATAAATTGTGATGAGCTCTTCATTCCAAAGGGTTCTAATTTTGAAATTCTTCTAGCTGGTTGTATTCTTAATAGTTCATGAGAGAGATTTTTCTCTCTTATGAGTGAAAAGAGTTAGCCACTTTTCCCCTATTCTTAATGTCTTCCATTCTCATACTATGTACAATTTATTCTTGAGCATCAATACAAGAAGAAGGAGTTTTGAGCCTTTTTTAACTAAGGGGTTTACTGATACTTTGTGTTCATTAAATTCTAATTGGTCTTGTTGTTGTTTGCAATATTGTTTCTTCCTAATGTTAGTACATGTTATGAAATTTCTAACTAGTGTGTGTAGGAATCTGATTTTTGACCTACAACATTAGTTCTCCTAACTTTTTTCTCACTCCCTTTTCTCACACTTCAGATAAAGTCTTCCCTAGCAAGATATTTCTAGCTTTGTCATAGGGTCAGTGGAGTGCCCCTGTTGGATCCCCATCCGTAAGGCCACCTAGAGAAAACTCACTTTCACTCGTGCATACATATACAGAAATTACACAGGTTAAGTAGAGGGACTTAGACTCTGAGATCATTGGTAAGATAACCAACAATTTTTCCCTAAAAAAATTCTCGCCAACAATTTTTTTTCCCACCATGGGGTAGATTTAGCACCATCTGCACCCAAAATATGACTGCAAGGTTTGAAAATCAAAACAAAAAAATCATATTTCAAATGAAAATAATTTTTGAAGGTAACTCTATCAAGTAACGAACCCCTGTCACGTTTGTTTCATGCATCATGAAGAAATTTCCTGATTTGAGTGAATTACCAATGAGTGACAGTGTAGAAGAAGAAGAAGATGTCTTCTTGGAAAAGAAGATCATTGGTCAGCCATGGTTCCGGACTAGTATTGACAAAGGAAAGAATAAAGAATGTGTCATCGATGAAGAAGAATGGATTCAAAGGAGACATAAGCTAAGGTGTGAAGTGAGAGAGTATGTCAAATTCTTACAAGAGATGAATGAGAACTTGAAGAAGCCCATAGCAAGGAATAAGAAGAGGATATTTGTTATATAGAATAAGATCCTTTATATCATTCGTACCATAGGGTTTTTATACCCAAAAGGTTCTTGAATGTTGCTAAAGAAAATCCTATCCTTAAGCCTTCCGATGAAGATAAAATCAGCATTCAAGAAGATGATGACAGAAAGGATGGGGCAAGATCCACTGAAGAAGATTTTTACAATCTAGCACAGCTCACTACAAAATTGAGAACGTTTTCCTTCTTCTACCATTCTATAGATGAATTCATTGCATACAGTGATGAAGAACTGAATAATTTGAAAAGAGAATATGTGGAAAGGCTTCAGAGCATAATAGAAGTGAATTCCAACCCCAAATTCTTTGATGAAATTTTGAGGTATGCTTTAGCTCTACAGAAAATATATGAACATCTTAAAGCTCCACATCAAATGATGGAAGAAAACGAGATGTACATTATGGAAGAAGACCCAGATTTCTACCCATACTATGAGGTTTTCATTCCTGAAAGATTCTGGGATGCTTCAAAATAATATCTTCTCATGGAACCTCCTGATGAAAGCCAAAGCAACATCATGGAGGAAGAAGTAGAATAGACAAAGATAGAATCACCATTCAACAATTCCATTTGGCTCGATTCACAGCCCATGGGGGAAATAATATATTCAATAAAGGAATATCCTTGCTGCATAATGGATTATCCAATGCTCTCCGAAGACTCCACCAATGATGAAGAAGATGGGCAATTAAAAGTAAGCATGGATTATCTCTTTTCAAGTTTTTATCTTTCAATTAATGATTAAATGGAGAGATGTGAAGAAGTACAATAAAGTCACCCAACATCATGGTCCTAAGATGATGAATTTAAGATGGTCATATATAATCTTACCTCTTATTTTGATTCTTCAAGTTATGTATAAATGTTGCATGAAGAAATGGAGGAAGTCAAAGAATCAAACTCTCTTCTAGATGCAATCATGGATTATCAAATGGAAGAATCCCACTCTCTCTTCAAATCCAATGAGAACAAACAATTTAAATGCAACCTCTACTCACTCAGGGAGAAAAATCATCATCACGGTGAAAACATATCCTTTCATCTTTCACCTGAGCAAGAAGATTCAATAATGGATGCTCAAGATGTAGCTGAAAATTCTTCTCGTATTGCTGCCCCAACACGGTTCTCTACTTCTTACCAAGAATAATATTATTTGAATTTTGAGCTTGAAGGAGTGCCCTTCACACAAAGCTTAGACCTCTTCTCCTTGTCAGTAGGTGTCATGAATCAAGTATGCCCATGTTTGCAAGAAATGAATCTTTGACGATAAAAAGCATGGAATAGGTGAATGAGGATGTTTCAAATGAATCATGGGCCCATATGGATCATATTTTTAACCATCTCCTAGAGGCACAACAAGAAGATTCTTCCAATGAATATAAAAATGAGCCAATGGAAATTTCAGAAGAACTATTCGTACAAGAAATCTTGAAGGCTGCAAAAGAAACTGAAGATCCTCAACTCAGTCTTGAACTCTTAACCAGGGCCATGGAGATACAAGACAAGTATGATTCAAATTTTTCTTCTTATTTTGATGCACCAATTTTGGATGTTGAGATGGAGCATTTGGAAAATCTTGATGACTTCCCTAATACTTTGGTTGATGAGAATGGACATGAAAGCATTTCTTTTTCTTCCACATCATGTAAAAAAGTTCATGAGTAAAAAAGAAGAAAAGTTCATGAATCTCCTTTGGACATCTCCAGTTTTGAAGACAACACCTCCACCATGGAAAAAGATAATAGGGAAAACATTGAGTTGATTTTCATTAAAGAAATTTTTTTGGAACATGGCAAAAATCAGCAGCAATGTTGGGAGTATATTCAAAACCAACTCACTCCAACTATTTTAGAATGGTCCATCAATGCAAAAAAATATTTCATATGGAAAAATACAATGAAGGGTGAAGAATTATTACATGGCCAAACCAAAAGCTACAATTTTGAAAATAATATCAAGATGGACTTTGGACGAATGCATATTGGTAACAATTTCTCTAGACAACAAAGCAGGAGTATGCATTATTCTTGCCAAATGATCCAATATTAGACTACACTCACCTTCCTCCAAGTTCCAATTCATCTTGAACATGTTCACATGCTGCAACAATATCTTAAGGATGATGAAGACATCTAGCTAAATGATTTGACCTCCATGACGGAAAATACTTGGTCAAAGAAACAAAATAGGATGTTCAGGGAATTTCTTGAATGGGATGAAAATTAGTTTGTTCTCACTCCTTCCAAGTTTTTTTCTGATATAAGAGACAATTTGAAGCTGAAATTCAAAGAAGATGAATGTTTTCATGACAAAAGAAATTTTCCCACTCTCGAAGACATTGAGGGATGGTGTCTCATGAATGTGGGACATCAAGAGGAATCTTCAAAATGCAAAAGTTTCGAGAGGTTAACCAAATTTTCAATGGATGAAGGAACATTCTCAATAATGTATGAGTATAATTATGGAATCATGATCAACCTTATTCTCAAGCCATGCAAAGTCATCACCAAAGCATGGTTTGATCAAATAACAGTTTTTGTGCTTTAAATGTCAAACTTCAATCCTCTATTTCATGATGGCATGTACTTTTCTCAACCTATTTCTAGGTATGTGTCTATCCTTTCCCCACCTCTGTAAATTTTCATCCCCCTATACATAATTTTTCTTTCCTATTGTGTGTGTTTTCCTTCCTATTGGATGTCATGTGTTTCCTTTCCATCATTTTGTGTGTGTGTGTGTTTCCTTCTTCTCTCTCTTTCTCTTGTAAGTTGTACATGACTCTGCAGGGCCCAATGGATAAGGCACTGGTCTTTATTTTGAAATGTTGAGATTTTGGGATTCTCCATGTCATGTCCCCAAGCTAGAGCTATTTGTTGTCGTGCAAATATGCAACAAGGAAATTAACAATTTCCAAACACAACAACGATACCCTTGTAGCAAAATTTTCATGTTTTATCATTTCGAGGCACCCCGAGTCTACCCAGTCAGTCCAGTAACCTCCCAATTAGCATTATCTCATCCCCCTAGGTGATTTAGGGAATTCTCTTCATTTCCTCTAGTGATTTTAGGATTTCATTAAAAGTTCCAAGCTACGTGTAGCTATGGGAAGGGCTATCACTGCCCTTACTAGGGCTGGAGAGACCCCATGGAGCGGAGAAGAAGAGAAAAAGTAGACATGGAGGTGATTAAAAGGCCTTGGGACATCATATATGTGATTCAAGAAGATACTAGAAGGGCTCAGAGAAGTTGGGGTAGTTTCACCAAAATCGGGGTTCACATGCCAAAACAGTCGCTGGGTTTCGGAAGGTGATTTTGGGAGCTCTGGATGGATTTAGGAGAAAAAAAAACATCACTGGAAAGATAATTCCAATACCTAAAAGATGGTGAAATAATTTTTTTCACAACACTTTGGCGCATTAGGTTTACAGGCAGGTTTTCTCAGACACAAGTGGAGTACCAAATCAAAAATTAGAATTTTTAGGGATCAAATAGAATAATAAATACATTATACCACCACCATTGGATTTAAAAGGAAATTTACAGTTAGGATAATATTAAATGTTTCCAAAAAATTACATCAAGAGCTTAATTTATCATCATCGCAAGTTGTCCTCTTGAAGTGAGTTCGGGAGCTAGCCAAATTTTGGGAGGACACGTGTTAGCTCCAAGATCCTGGTGGGATTTTGTGTCATTGACGTTGCTCAGGGTCAAGGACATCAACCTTGGAAAAATTAAACCATCCTTCATGTGACCTCTGGAACCCCATGTGACCATCATGATTGCCAGTTTAGCCCCCATGTGTAATTTGGAGCTCAAATCCTTTGTTGTCGAATCTCTGCCACATTTCAGCTCCAGGATCACCATGGAATTTTATGTACCTCACATCCCTCACAGGTCAAGGACATCAAACCTTGAAAAAATTTCCCATTCCCCTAGGAGATACTTCTGGTCACCCGTGAGACCCGCTTCCATCCCCTCGGTGCTTTAAATTTTATGTTGGGGCTCTCACTCCCTGTCGTCGGATCATTGCCATGTGTCTCCTTCTTGCTCACCATGGAAACCGATGTCCCTCATGTCCATTTTGGGTGAGGGATGTCATGGAAAAGAAAATACACCTATCCCTCTTTGTGCATATTTTTTAAATTTTAAAAAATTCCTCTTACTTCTAACTTCCAACATCTAACTCCTCTGTGCACAACTTGCTCTATAACTTTCTCTGTAGCTTCTCACCACCTCTCCACCATTGCCAAAACTCAAACCAGATTCACCATAGAAATTAAATCCTCCACCCCATGGTCATACATAGGTCTTAGAAGAATATTTCATCAAGCTAAGAAGAAGAAATGAAGAACAGAGAAGAAGAATAGTGGAAATCCCAATTGCAGTGAAATCAAAATTTGAAGAAATCCTCCAAACCGGTGCATTGATTGACAAACCATTTGTTCTTGAATTATTATCTTTTGAATGCCATGAAAAAATCATATTAAAACCTCCCATTTGTAGAAATGAATTCTCACAGCCAAGAAATTTCAATTCTAACTCCATGAAGAACAAAGTTCAATTTTCCGTCAAACTAGCAACCGGATCAAAGGGAAATTTCACCAGTAAGACAAGAAACAAAAACCTATCACAATGGAGGGTATTTCAAAGTGAATGGAGGAAAAAACCATACCTTTAAATTTTAAGGTCCATTAATGGCTTCCATGACACATTAGTGGAAAAAATTAGTGAACTACCTCTCCACTTCTCAGGGTTCTAGTGGGCGAAATGGCATGAAAATTGGAGGGAATGATCATTCAAAAATCTAGTTTAGTGTGAGATAGTTTTTTCTCCATGAATTCCCTATTTTTTAGTGATATGGAGGGATGTATTTTTTTATCACAATTCTTCCCTCTTCAAATAAATTTTCAAATTCCTGAAGATCTGGTAGGTGAAATCATCTGAATTTCAGAGGGAAGGATCTCCAAAATATCTAGTTTCTCTCAAACTAGTTTTTACACGATGAAGTTGCTAGTTTATTGAGATATGAAGGACTGATTTTTATCAATATTCTACCTTGGTAACTCCATACCTGAAGCTCTTACTGAACATAAATTTTCATTTTGCATTTGTGATCTTTCTGGAAAGAGAATCATGATGAAAATTGGAGCAGAATTTGTGACGAAGAGCCGAATCCAAAAAATTTGTTCCCATTATAAACAAAGGTAATTTTTCCAATTACTAAAAATAACATATGTTATACTTCCTCACATTCTATAAATGATGAGTTCCACTAAATTACAAGTTCAATCACTTAGGACAATCAGATAAGGGGTAAAATGGAAAGTAAGATAAAAAAAACTTCTTCCCAAAATACAAGGTCCCCGAATAACAACCTGCTAAAAATATAAATGCGTTAAAAATATCAATATCTTAGGAGAAGAGGAGGTTGGAATATGATATATGTTTCAGAATGTGAAACTTGAATAAGAAAGTGATATGCCCCATAGTAGCATAGCACAGTCTCATATTCTAAATATAGAAAGTTTTCATTTCAAAGTGGAAAATTACATATGACTTTTTTTTCACTCACCTTACTAATTTTTGGACTCCCTTTTGGATAATGAGATGGTTTCATGAGTTAAAAAGGAGGAATGAGAACTTCACAGAGGTCCTAGAAGCATCATCTTAAGTGTAATGGTTTACATATGCAAAGCAAGGCATTGCAAGGCCCATCATATGAATTCATATTCATCACTTAAGGAACCGAGTGATCCAAAGTGGATTGGTCAGAATGCTTTTAACGATCAATGTGTTCATCAACCAAGTTTCAAGGAGGTTCATTGTGGTCATTTTATGTGTTCATCTCAAGATTACAGTGGGAAACATCATAACAGTATTTCTAAACACTCATTTTATGGTCCAAGATGCCCATGCATCATAGAGTTTGTTGTCATCACTAGATTGGGAAAATGATTCAAATTTATTCAAGGGAGAAATCTTCATCAATGTAGAAGATCACCAGTGGTAGAAATACTTTCTCAAAGGTTCATGGTTGCATCAAGGCATTCAAAGCATTTCATCACGAGGAGGCTTTTCCCCTCCATCCCTTCCCTCTCCCTCTCTTTCCCTCTCTACTTTCTCTCTCCATTCTAATTCTTCATTATGTGTCATCATTGTATTTCATCCCATTCACTTAAGTAACCTATTTTAAATTTTTAAAAAGTATTTTCTCAAAATTGTAAGAGAAATGCTTAATTCATGGAAAACGAAAGGTCATGAGTGGAATATGGAAATGAAGATTCATGTGAGGGAGGTGAAAGGACAATTCAGATTGCTATAAATTGTAATGAGCTCTTCATTCCAAAGGGTTCTAATTCTGAAATTCTTCTAGCTGGTTATATTTTTGTAAGTTCATGAGAGAGATTTTTCTCATTTATGAGTGAAAAGAGTTATCCACTTTCCCCTATTCTCAATTTCATCCATTCTCATACTATGTACAATTTCTTCTTGAGCATCAATACAAGGAGTTTCGAGCCTTTTTTGAATAAGGGATTTACTGACACTTTGTGTTTATTAAATTCTTATTTTTCTTATTATTGTTTGCAGTATTTTTTCTTCCTAATTTTACTGCATGTGATGAAATTTCTAATTATTGTGTGTAGGAATATGATTTTCTACCTACAACATTAGTTCTCCTACCTTTTTTCTCACTCACCTTTCCACTCTTTAGAAAAATTCTTCCCTAGCAAGAGATTGCTAGCTTCACCGCAGGGTCAGTGGAGTACCCATGTTGGAACCCCAGCCATAAGGCTACCTAGAAAAAACTCACTTTCACTCATGCATACACATACAATAGTTGAACCAATTAATTAGAGGGACTTAGACTCATAGATCATTGGCAAGATAACCACAAATTTTTCCAAAGCTAATAATAAAAATAACGACGTTGATAGAAGAAAATGAAGTCCTTCTCACCAAGAAAAATGACACTTTGGGGAGTGAGGAGAGGCTGAAGTTACTTGAAGAGAAGTGAGATGTTCACAAGGAAACCTAAGATCCTCATAATGACCGAATAAAGGAGATAGGAAATCTGATAGCATTGTGAATGGATGTAAAGGATGACATGGTATCAAGGTTGGAAATTTTAGTACAGGAATTGAAGCACAAGGGAGATGATATGACTCTAGAAGGAATGTATGTAGTTCTTGGATATTTTCTTGCAAGAGAGAAGAAGGGGCTCAGCAAGTGGAGTGAATTAGTAGCTGACATCAAAAATGAGTACCTTGAGCTCCTATTTCCTAATGAATATTAAGTGTGCTATTAATTTAAATATTCTTTAAGTTATAAAATTATTTTATTATTTAAATCCATACTTCATTCTTTATTCCTTAGAGATATAAGGAGGGAATACTCATTGTCGGGGGCAGAAATGAAATTAGTGTGGGGTAATTTTTGTCTATTAAAATATTACTAAAGTATCAAAGGCACATATGATAGTGGCGCGTAATAAGTGGGCACCTAGATAGGCATGGAAGGTTTACAGATTTCTACCCTGAGGATTTGTGCACAAAGGGAGAGAGTTTGGGACTTAACCATTTTTTCATGGCATGAGCTAAAAATAGGATGGAGTGTGAAGCACGCAAGGATGAGAACAAGAAGACTTCCCAGGGGAGCAATAGATATTTTGGGAACAATTAGAATACAAAAAGACATGCATATTTTGTGATAATAATAGGATTAAGATATAGTTCAATTATAGATTAATCTATTATTAACCACCATGTAGAAACATGCAATTGTTGGCGCATAGCTATTCTAAGCATGCAGCCTATTTTGAGAAGTGTATGGGTTGTGAATGGAAAGTCCCCACCCTTATAATTATCTAATTTATTTCACTTTTTTGGGTACCACATGAGCTTTGAGTCTTGGTATCACCATATGTATTAGAGTTATATTACAGGTATGATTTTGCATGCATGACTTTATGAAAAATTAGTAATGTATCCAGATACTGATTGTGATGAGTTAATAAAATGGATTTTTGTGGATGGATATTAGTTGTTGACCTATCTTTTCATGGTACTTGCATGGTAAATCTAGTATTAATTCTTATGTGATCACTATGTTTTCTTTATTATGTGTGTTTCCAAACTAATCTCGTGGATCTGGTTGTTATGATGGAATATACACTTGATTATATTTATTATGAACATGTATGCTAACACCTTGCTAAGATAATAACAAATAAGTACCTAGTAGATTTTCATGCTTTGGGTGAGTGCTCTGATCTATTTGAGTGAAGTGCTAGCACACCTAGGAAATTGAGTGGGAAAATAAAGAATAAAGTAAGACTTGGATTTCACTTATATGACCACATGTATAATACATAGGATTAAGATGATATGTATAATAATAACTAACATGGGCCTTAATACGTTGGATTTTGGCTTTGAGATATGTAATCGTGGTTTCCATAGCTTAAAATTTGTCTTGAAAAAAAGGGTGTAAAGCTTGAATTGATATTAAGATGGGCTAAATGGATGGAGTATTAGGACCAATAGGGTTTTCAGATAGATAATTGAAAATGGCACTTACTTGTGAAGGTGGCGTGTCACGAGGGAGGTACATTATGTGTATGGATTTTTAAAGATCATCTTTGCAAGTTGGGTGCATTTAAAGTAATTAATACAAGGATACTTGAGGAACCTTACAGGCCATGATGAAACTAGGGTTTGGGTTTGTTGAAGAAAACAATCGGTAGGGTATGCAAAATAAGGATCCAAGTGTTTGATCAAGATTAGAGATTCACCAAATGGTTTAATATATATTGAATTAAATCTAATTGTAGAGTAACTACTATGATATATGATATACAAATGCTAATATATAGTAATACGTATTAAATAAAGCATGTGAAATATAAAACCCTAATTAAGGAGGAGAGATAAGGGACTTAGCTTATTTCTGAGAAAACTAGAATTGATCTTGGCAAGTGAAATATTGAAAAAAACTATAGACAACGTCATTAATACTCAATAGAAGTTATGGAACTCAGAAATGGTGCAAGACAAGGACGCAGGGGCATTAGTGGCCACGTAAATGCTTAAGTTATAATTTATTCTATGTCAGAAGAGATTCGTTATTAATTCTCTTCTTTCACTTGAGATTCACTTCTTGATCACTTAAGGTAACTTCAACCTACAAGAAATAAGTTCACCTACACCTACCCACAAACCACATCAAACCTAAAAAGGAAAATGCAAAATGGGGAGTCAAACTGGCCCCGATGGTCACCCAAAGAGTGAACTTATTACCGAGTGTTGTATTACATCTCATAATCCATGTAGTTCTTTATGAGAGTGTGTGTGATGATGCCCTAGGATGTCATTGTGTAAGTTACACAGTGATAATGGGATAGATCTAAAATTTAGAAAATATATAGAATGTGTGGGATGGAATAGAATAGACGTCCCCTTATATTTTGTGTATTCATATGTGATGCAACCCTTGTCCCTTGTATGAGTTCTAAATGGATGTCTTTGATGCTCTTATGCCTTTGAATGCAAGATTAGGTGATAATATGTAATGCTTAGTGCTTGGTCATTTATTTTGAGAACATAACTCTATATTTATATGATTCCCTTGTTTGAATTTCATAACTAACAATTGAAAGGCTAACCAAAAGTAGTAAAAAGTAATTAAGAATTGAAATGGGTCCAAAAGGATAAGAAAATGGTAAAGAGGGAAAGGAGTGCCCAGGAGGACAGGAGCACTTGGTGCTAGTATTTGAAGCCATAGAAAGATAAAATGGTCAAATGTCGACAAGATTACAAAATCTATAAAGCTAATAAAAGTGAAAAAGACAAAGTAAAAGACTAAAGGAGTTGTCAATTACTATTTTTCTTGCTTAGGAATCATGTAAATGCTAACATGTTTTTAGGACCTATAAATGTACCCAAGTTCATGCATAGATTTTTTAACTACATCCATTTTTTGCAACACTCTATATGGCCTAGTTTTGTTCAACTTCAACTTATTATAGGTTCCTTTGGCAAAATTTTCCTTTCACAAATAAGCCATTAATTGATCTCCTTCTTCAATTCGCTTATCTCTTTACCCTTTATATGTGTGTTCCTTGTAACCTTTATTACTTTTATTCAATTTCTCATGCATTTCATGTATATTGTAGACATCAAAAAAATATTACTTGTCCCTCATCCCGTATTCACTCCCCTTCATCGTTTTTGTGCACCTTCACACCCATATCTTATTCAAATTCCTCATTTCCCTCCTAAACCCATTTATTCCTATTATTTATTTATTTCCCTAACCTAATCCCATCATTATTTTATCCCTCATTATTCACCCTTAATCACAGTTAATTATCCCTAAACATACTTAAACTCCTAATCACATCCCTAAACCCCTCATTAATCCTCCATAGACTCTAATCTACCCCCATTCAATGTTTTGTACTCCTATTTTACCATTACCAGGCCAAGGCGTGCTGGCACAGCACTCAGATGGATCTGAGTGCTCACCTGAAGTGCGCAAGGGTACTAGGTCCCTCTATTATAGAAGATTTTTCAAGGAGTTACCATGAAATAACATGTAATATAGATCCATAATAACTTTTCAAAGGTAAAGCATAAATAGATCTATCTCATAACCATAGTGCATAAATAATCAAACAAGAACTAGTAACATATTTACCATGAAATATCCATCAACAGCAACATCAATGACAAGAATCAAGCCACAATGATCCATTATGTTAATCCATAATAATTGAATACATACATACATATATATAACTATCGTAAGTTAGGTGCACTCATAAACCAGCAACATAATACTAACAAAATATGATCCTCTAAACCATGAAAATCAATACATATATATATAAGTAGTGGGGAGTTTCCCTTCACTGCCCATGCACTCTCAAAATACGCTACATGCTAATATTAGCCATGCACCACTACAAGATATCTATACAAGCATGCAAATTCCTCCTATTAATAGATCTCCTATAGTTAACTCTTAGTTCTAATCCCATTAATAGCTCCATGCACCTGTTCAAATTGTAAGTTCTTTCCTCAAAAATAGTATCTTCTTGATTGCATAATCTTCCTTATGTGTTGCACATTCCAAGTCTATATTTAACTTCACATACCAAAAACTCACTAAGTCATTTTCATGTCTGTAATGATCCTTGCACGCACCCCTTTCCATTTTCCATGCACAAACCTTGTACTTCCAGCATGTTCACCATGCTTATCATTTCACATGTTTATTGTGTGCCCCTTCCATGCATGCAAACTCTACATACTTCTAAGACATAACCATTTTCCATGGCCCAACATTACCTCACACTAGGTCTGTTATTCGTCCAAGGCAACACTTTATTTGATTACTTAGTTAATAATAAAGAATCTTCCAAGAATCAAAGAATGAAAGAATATGTGTCTTTCTTGTGCTAAAGAATAAAAGGATCCAAATGTTACTGTGCAAAAAAGAGGAGGAATAGGAGGAATTCCTTATTGACTAATGCTTCTAATGTCTTCCACCCTTCTAATTCACCACATGCTTGATTAAAAGCATCCTTTATAATCGTAGTGACTTATTTAAAATTCAGATCTTCATGCTTATCTTTTAGTGTGTCTACCAGGGTCTCCAATTGTTTTCCTATATCAATTAGCACGTCTATCCTACACATAACTTGTGGATAAAGTTATTTCAACTTATTTTTAATTGAGGCCCTCAACGAATCAATTTTCCCATGCTTCCTCTCAACCTATGCTAGGATTCTTTCTCATTCCACCCTATTTTCTTTGTTCTTAGCCTAGAACTCTTTCAAATCAGCCTCATCCTTTGCTACCAGTAGTCTTACTACATGATCTCTATCATCAAAATTTTCATAGACAACTTCTACCAGGATTTTTTCTTCTTTCACTTATTCAAGTAACTTAGTGTAATGTGTTATGGTGGCTTCAATTTTTTCTCTATCCTTTTTTTTCTTTCATGTCATAACTTCTTCTATAGATTCTAATGCAAGGGGTTGTTGTTGAGTCGCGATTATGCACGTTAAATCCTCCAAACACTAAAAATAAGATTTCATACTTGGTTATATCAGGAGGTTCCATATCTGGGAACCTCCACAAGATTGCATCAGCTATGTCTTCAACCTTCTTATAAGCAGTGCGCGTCTTCCATTTCTCATCCTTTAACTCCTGCTTTAATTGTGCAATAATCTACTCCTCTTTTATCCCCTTATCCCTATCTCTTATCTCTTTTTTTTCTCATCCATTTCCCTCTACATAAACCTTATATTGTTGTTCTTGTCAAAAATTCTAGAACCCACCTCCACCGACAAATTATTAAATATGTTACACACTTGTTTATTTGTTAACTATTGGGAATCAACTATCAGGTACATTTCTCTTGAAATTGTTGATTCACGGGTATCCAGTAATGATTTGGTGCTTACTTCAAATTCTAGCTCCTCAATATGTGATTCAAAATCCCAAGACAACATCTTCCTTTTGCGCCGTAGAACACACTTCTTATCAAACAATGACCAACCAAAATAGGTTATCCCCAGGTATCATGCTTTGGTACCTTATGCACATAACCTTGTTGGGATCCTCCACATACTACATTATAGATCCTTGGGGAATATACACTCATCTCTTTCCATGAGCACCCTTGGGGAAACCTAAAATAAGGCATGATTCTCCACCCATAATCCCTTCCTATATTTCACTCCTTTCTACTTATGCATTGCATGCCACCTCATGCTCCACCAGGTGTTCTATAATCTCCGTGACCTCTTTTTCCATTCTGTTATCTAGCTCAGGGTCAAGAGTACGCCTAGCCTCTTATGTTGTTGTCAGCTCCAATCTATCACCTAAATTTTGAGCATCGTGTATTCCAACTTCTTCTTCTCTACCCGTCTCTATGACATGTGTGTCCTCAAAGTGTGTGATCTTATCCTCCTCATCTAACTCACCCACTGAATACACATGTGGACTCACCTTCAGCTCACATTCTTCCTCACTCTTAGCCTCTTATTTTTCCTTTAGGCTCTTTATCTCCTCAGAGTCTAAGCTATGGACTATTTTTTTTCTTCTACACCGGAGACCTTCTTCTTGTTGGCTTCCTTTTGACATAGGTTCTTCTACCAACCTCCTTCTATTCTGAACCCTATCCTAGATGCACGCTTGAACTAGGAGTTTTATCTTTACCTAGTCCTTTTTTCCTAATCACAGAAGGATTCTCTTTGCGCCCTCACTTCTTTCATGGGTAGGGGTCCTCAGGAATGTTTACATCGTCTTCCACGAATGCTCCATCAACAAACTAAGGCCTTAGATAAATGTATATTATTGGTGCATCCACTGAAGCTATTGGTAATGTCACTGGTTTTAAAAAATATATGCTTTCTGAAACATACTTCTTTGCTTATGTGTGCTTCTTTGGGTAGACAAGTATTTGAAGCATCCCATGGTGCCCCTTATCCACTTCACTTAGATCAAACCTTGGTTTATGTGCCTCTGTGAACCTATTCACAACACTTTGAAAGTACTATGTTATGAAAGAAAATAGGATTTTACACCATGGGATTTCAGTACCATCAGTTAACATAAACCTCCCAATGAAAAATTGTTGATAAGCAGTGAAATCAAAAACTTCATCCATAAGAATAGGAAATTGTTATGGAATTTTCCACTCATCACCGAATGCATCATGCATCTATTTATACTATTTATCCAGGTGAGCCTTATATGTTTGTGTCACCATATCATAGGTATACTTAGCAAACCATTTTTTAGGGGAGGTATATTCCACAAGATATTCCCATATCTTGTCTTTTGGCTCATCGGGCACCCTAATCTCAGAGAACACTATTACCAATAATATGTTCCCAAACATGATCTTATCACTATCGCAACACCAATAATATCTCCTACAATAAAGTAATCAATGTTGTATATGGTCCCTTATGATATTTTCTTGTATATATACAGCCATCTCTTATTCACTTGAGTCCATCTTTCCGGCCAACTTAGCTTTGTGAGAAAGTGCACAGCCATCCTCATGACAGGATCATTCATCTTTACAATATCAAACATGTGCCCACCCTTATTTTACTCAAACTCCACTACAGATTTATTCACCTCGGCATCATTATCTAAATCATCATCAAAATAAATCTCAATATTAATAAGTATGGTATACTTCTTAATCAATTGCATGTTAATTCATATCCTTCAGCCTACAAAATAAAAATAATCCTCATGCACACGTCAACATTATCCACTGATATAGCCTCTTAGGCTTCCCGAAGAATGGAATCTCATACATGTGTAATAGTCTAGCCTTCTTCAACACCCTCTTCACATGATCATCATACACCAGCTTATCATATGTAGTTCTTTCCTTGGTCAGTCAAATAAGCTCTATTACCATGTCATGCTCAGTAAAATATGTTTGATGGTTATATTCACTTACATTCATGATCCTAACATAGATTCCCACTCTTTTCCCATTAAAAATCCATTTGGGTACTCCATTTCTAAGTACCATTCCTCTTGATTGTCTATTGTAGGGGTTGGCTTTTATTTTCCCTTACCTCTCTTCTTTGGTGACATGGTTACTGCTTTCCTTGGTGCCATTTTAATTTTTTAGCATCCAAAATTTTACCTCTCCCTTACTCTACACTCCTTAATACAGACCTTAGACATAAAACATATACACTTCCCTAACCAAAAATTGTACTTTGTTCCCTAATCTTTGAAACCCTAGTCATATAAGTTGTGTTTCCTTTGAATTATCACCACATTGTATCAACCTGTAAGATTATACACACTAGAACTCACACTCTACTCGGTAGTGTTGTTTTTTACCTTCAGGTTTGAGATTCTTCAACTTTGCACACAATTTATTGCTTGGTCATTGAATTTTTCCCTAGGTCACAAAACAGCTCTTCACAATTTTCACGCAAGGTAAGGTAAAAATGATTTTACCTCGATACTCAATTTATAGTGTTTCAATTTTACCCACATTAATTTCTTACCAACTACCACAATATGACTACATTTAATTCTACTTTTCCCACGTTATCCATAGTTCTCATCATGCTCAATGTGCATGCTCATCACACACTCAAGCTACAACCTTCTAGCACACAAACTACTCTGACCACAAACCTCCTTTCGTGCATCGAGTGCATCAAAGTATATCAACCTTTGCACCTTATACCAAGTATTTATTCATGTCATTGCCTTCCTCACATTACACTATGCACTCACTCATTGTACGTGGATTTTCCTTTGGCATCATCCTTATTATCACCATCATTCTTTTGACACCTTATCACCATTCTTCAATAACCAACATCACCAATAACATGCACACTCCCTTGGTACATAGGCCTTTATAATTCTTAACTTTATCCTGCGCTCTTTCTTTCCTTCTACCCCACACTAATTGTATGTGTGGTCCTTTCTACATGAACTCACATGGATAATAATCAGCTACAGGCACATAAGCACACTTATTACAACAAAACACTGAATTGAAAAATCATAGTAACAATGACAGGAAACACATGTAAAGGAAATGCATTAAAGGGAAATCTAAGATATCTGGAAATTCTACCTTATTACAAACACCAATAATACTTATTTATAGTAGGGTTTCAACCTACTCCCGTTAAAGTAACCAGGAAACTGAGTGCCATCCAGCACCTGTAACTGGCAAGTGCCTAAATCAAGTATGTTAGTCGAAACATACAATCCCAATCAATGCACTTGGAACTTTCCATGGTGGTACAAAAAAATTGAATCATAAAGAAGAACCATCTATCCAACCTCAAACTATTTATTATTAATGTTCATATCATGTCATGCCTTCTACCTGGCCTTTTTTGTCTTCTGGCTCTTATGTGCAATGGCACGCCACTCATCCAACTACATCACTTTAACAATGTGGTCTTCAAGTGATTTTTCATCATTCGATCCACCTGTGCACACAATATGTATGGAGGGTAATATGAATTCCATTGGTAAAATATCCTCCACACTAAACACCAATTAAAAGTGTGTGGCCTTGTTCAATCTTTTATATGTCGTTTTGTATGCCCAAAGTACAACAGAGACTTTATCATCCCAATTTTTTCTTCCAACATCACAAATATTTTCCAATATATGTCCCAGTATTTTTTTGAAAGCCTCAACATGCCCATTAGCCTGTGGATAATAGGGTGTTGTCTTGTGATGCGCCACCATAAATTCAGCCAATAATATCTTGATATTCTCATTATGGAAATGAGTGCCCCTATCACTTTTCAGACTCAATAGAAATCCATACCTGTTGATAAGGTTTTCTCATAAGAAATTTGTTTTTGTAGCTGCCATGAAATCCTTTGTAGGCACCACTTCCTCCCACCTTGTCAGATAATTTATACATGTAATAATATAGCGTGATCTAGTATTACGTGTGGGTGGTGAAATAGGACCCACAAATTCAATTGTCTGCTTCTCAAAAGGTTCTACACTAGCAATAGGCCTCAAAGGCATTTCATCCCTATGCCCAGGATTTCCAAGGAATTGACAATGGTCACAAGTCTTATAATATTCTATACAATCCTTATACATTGTTTCCCACCAAAGGCCTACCAAAAAAATATTACACGTGGTAGTATTTGTTGCATAATCACCACCTACAATTACACCATGAGCTTCCTCCATAATGGCTTTGTGATCATGCTCAAGTACACACCGGCGTAAAAATTCATCACTTCCTAACTTGTATAAATCTTCATTGATCAATATATAGGGCATGGCATGTATGAAAAATTATTTCCTCTCTAAGCTCTTCATCCCCTCAAGAACCACACCAGTACATAAAAACATAGCAATTTATTCTAAGTTAAAGGGAACGTGGTTCAATCTGAACAACTGTGCATCCAGAATTATGTCATCAATGCTTTGTGCATCCTCTCTTGAGTTAATCCTTGACAAATGATTTGGTCCAGAATTACTCTTTCCTGGCTTGACAACCACTGTAAAGTCAAATTCTTGAAATAATAGAATCCAATGACATATGTTCCCCTACAAAATGGGCTTATTAACCAAGTACTTTATTACCATGTGATCTGTATAAAATATAAAAGGATTTTCCAATAAGTATTTTCTAAACTTATGCAGCACGTAAATCATGGACAAAGCTTCTCACTCGGTAGTTGTATAATTCTACTCAGTTGGTGTCAACTTCTTGCTCACAAAATAAATAGGATGATCAACAATCCCATCACTAGGTTATGCTAACAAGGCACCAATGGCCATGCCAAAGGCATCAACATGTACATGAAATGGCTTATCCTAATAAGGAAAGTGTAAAATGGGCATAGAATTAAGTCTCTCCTTTAATGTCTCAAGTGTTATCTATTGCGCCTCATTCCAATGAAACTTTCCTTTACTCTTCAACAATTCCTCCAAGGGCATGGTAATCTTAGCATAACCCTTGAAGAAATTTTTGTAATAACTTATATGTCCTAAGAACCCCCACACTTGGCTCTAATTAGTAGGCTCCTCTAAGCCCAAAATAACTGTAACCTTAGTAGGATCTACTAATAGGACTTCTTCATAAATAATAAGTCCCAACAAAGTTCTAAAGTGTGTAGTAAAGATACACTTCTTAATGTTCAAAGAGATGTTTAGCTTCTTACATCTCTAAAAAATGAGTCTCAAGTTGCCATAGTGATCTTTTACATGTCCATACACAGTCCAATCATCCAAATAAACCTATAAAAACTTGTGTATAAAATCTTTAAATGCTGGTACAAAAATGAGTGAAAATATTGTAAGTGAATTCTTCAATCCAAAAAACATAACTAAATAGGTAAAAGTTCCCCATTCAGTGGTGAAAGTCATCTTTTCTTCATCTTCTTAAGCAATCTACACCTGATGATAACCTGAGAATATGTCAGTAAAAGATTAAGGGAAAAGGATATATGACACAAGCAGCATTCAACTCTTTGTAGTCCACACAAATCCTTATCCTACTATCTTTTTCTATTCTTATTACCATGGGGCTAAACCACTCTGATTCCTCAATGGGCTCAATGATTCCATATTTCAGCATCTTATCAATCTCTTCATTCACTTTGATGTGCAAATTAGGATTCATTCTATAAGGCCTCTTCCTAACCGAGTGTGCACCTTCCTTTAACTTGATCCTCATCTCACCCAAATAGGGGTGCACTCCCTTGAACTCATGATAACCTCGTGGGAGTAAATCCTTGAATTCACACATCATCCTAATTATCTTTAACACCTCTTGTTCATAAAAATAGTCACCAACAATGGCCTCTTTAGGTTCTGTATATGTCCCAATGTTGATCTTCTTCATTTTCATAGGCTCTTAGTAAGTGTGTGCATTCTCAACAACATTATCTAAGACCTTTCACATACCTATAGTGTTATCAACATCCATATTCTCTACCTCTTCATCATTAATCATTTAGACTAGCTTACCCTTTTCTTTTTCTAGGCAGGCACGAACAAGTTGTTTCTCTTCTGTCTCTTCTTATTTAAAGTGCGCTTATAGGTCTAACTCTCCAAAAATATCTAATAGGATTTCTTCAGCTTTTTCACCATCCCTCATCATAAGGCACTTTATAATTTATAATGCTTCATTCACCAAAGGTTTAGTAGAAAAATAGTCAAAGGTCCCAGTCATACCTGAGGTCATCCCCTGCCACGTAATTGTTTCCCTTGTTAACTCCACATGAAAATACCATGTGCACACACAACTGATTAGAGTGGTGTAGAATTTATGTGCCCAAAGTAATTGCGGAAAGGCCTCTTTCCCCTCTCTCCTATCCCTCTGTCTAGATTCTCTCACACTCTTGAACATGGTGCAAAGTATAATCCTTCCCATGGTATATGTAGATCTATGAAGGTGCATTAATCCTAAGAAACCTAGTAGAGAAGGTGAATCTCACTTCTTACCACTCCAAAAGGTTATCTCTATGTCTATTCCACCAACGTGCAATTGTCCCACATAGGTTATAAACTAGTATATTTATTCTTTCTACTTGATATTTCCACTAAGCTTCCATGGCACATAGAAATACATCGGAGTTACCTTCACCAGTGTATCGAGGTACCATGTTATGACCCAAATTCCTAATCATACGCAGCATGATCACACACATAATCGTGTTGTTGATATCTCTCCCAACCATTTCATACATTCCATGTGCCCAATTATCATAGGAAACACTGGTTGTGTCACTCATGGACTAAGCATCATCCCACTGAATAACACCTTCCTTAGATGGCTTGAGCTCTTCAGGATCTATAACTATACCCATGTGTTGGGCCCCCGAATATTGGCTAAGTACAAGAAGGTGCATGGGTGCATGGGACCTTTTTGAAGAAGGGTGTGCGGCTTAAAGGCATGTAGGAAAGGGTTCTAGTAGGGTTTAGTAGAACACACGGCATGCACACATAAGACAAGATGCATTTTGGGACTTATTCATATTCGAAGTTCTAGACAACACACAAGAAAAGTGTGACCTATCTAGCATGTGGAATGGATAAGGGGTCATCCTGGCAAATGTAGGATCAAAAAGGAATATTCCATACATATGATGGAAGGATCTAGAAGGAAATCATTACAAAAACTGGAGATCTTGGATCAAAGGAGGCATGCTCCATTGGAGGACCACTTGGAAACCTTGGTAACCAATCTGTTACCTTAGAAGGAATGAAGTTTTGAAGGTAGAAAATCTATATATAGAGATGTGTGCAGATAGTAGAATCGGGGATGATAAGAGGAGAAAGAGAATAATGCATTGGAAAAGAGGTGAAGCTCTTGCAAAAATATCATGGAAGTATTCTATGGGTTGAGATTAGAGAAAACATAGGAGTGATAGCATATATAGAGGTATGGGTCTATGTTTTTCCTTGTAATATGAAGGACATGTAGTTTTGTTTTGATGCATGACCTTGATGTGCTTTATTAAATGGGTCTGTTATGACCTCAAGAAATGTAATGTGGTTATTGAACTCATCTAATATCAATGGAAGGTTCTAGTTCTAATAGCATATATGTGTTCATGATCTTATGTCCTAATGAATTTCCTTTTTGTTATGAATCATTTCTATATGCGGTTATGTTATTTATCTTTTATGGATGCATTGATATGATAACTCATCCTAAGGTTCTCAAAATGAACGCATGGTTCCTTTCTAATTCATTTGCACTTAATTATCTGGATCATAGATGATGTATTATCACAAGACTCACATAAAGGAGTGGATTAGTGTCTATGCATGCCTCGGGTGAGAACCGAATGCTCATGTTGGGTGATAGGCCAATGCATGCATGGGATTAGACTGTTGTTCTAGGGGTATAATAATGACTACATCTTGGCTTCCATTTTTGGGACCTATTTTTGAAGTTATTGTTAGAAATGGCATACATATTTGTCCCTGTGATGCATGATGACAAAACAAATGACCTTGGAAAGTGTTGAAGGATGGTTCAAGAGCACAAAGGATGAGTTTTCTTAAATATTCAGCACTGGACCTGAGTTCGATGCATGTAGATGGGTAGAAGAGAACCTGTACCATGATTTTTACAAGACATTTATTTTGTTGTTTTCCAATAGAACTATATGAATGGCTTTTAGCATATGCATCCAGATCTAGTCTAGTACTATAGATCATGCGTATGGACCCAAGATGATTATCAGAGGATGCAAGATGTAGATTTGACTTAGACGTATGATTTTGATCACTAGTGGAAAGGAGTGTTGACTAGTTATACTCTAGAATATGCCATTTCTACGTATTCTTTCCCAAAAATTGCTGAGTTTCGAGTTTCTGAGGGAGACCAGAGGATCATTTTTACATGTTATTCCTTTAGTCTATGAATATATTGATCATTAACTTTAAGTCTAAGAGGCATTTCCCATGGCCAACTAAGATTACTTTGAGCACTGAGAGAGGAAGCTAGGGTGGAGGAAGATGGAGGACATTATAGTTGCTAAGAAGGAAAGGGAGGAGAGATGAATCAAGTATAGTGAAGCTCATGAAAGGGATATGATTAGACAATGTGAGGTTGTAAGTGTGATGGATCTATGGAGGTAGATGTTAGCAAGAAGGAGTTGAGATTCATGCAGAGGATGTGGAACCTGAGAAGTACTGTGCTACCCCATCTTGGAAAGCATGGGAGAGAAGCCCCTTCAGCTTCTGATGAGAGTTTTATAAGCATGGAGAAAAGGATAGTCCATCAGTGCATATCTGAAACCACCTGACAACCAACCCCTGGGGTTTGGTTTTCTAGATCAAGGGAGAAGTATTGTTAACCCAATTGGTATTAGAAGGGAGTAACCGATCTGCACCCAAGAAGATATAATTTCTCGTATGGAACAGCCATGGCATGTGTAAACCATTCTAGTATTTGGAGGAATTTTTTGACAAGGTGCAAGTACGTAAGGTTTTGGTATCACATCTGGGATTGGCGCGGGACACACAACTAGTAGTGGGACAATATCAAAAACCATCAGTGTACATTTCATTGGGACATTGAGATCACTAGGTGTGACCACTTCAGGCATTTTTTGGCTGTATGAGGTGGATGTGGTGGTATAGCAGCTGGAGGACCTAGTGGACCTAGAGGATCTAGAGGATTTGGTGGGTCAGGAGGAATACTACCTGGTGGATCTAGTGGATCTAATGGAGGAGGAAACACCAAAGGAAACCAAGGCTCTGGATCAGGAGGACAAGGTTCGTAGCCACCTCCATAATTATTTTTTGAGATTTCTTTGCACTTACCAAACTAAAGGGGTATTAAAGATGCTACATATCATGTACACAAGTTTGAATTACTATGGAACATGAAAGGGATCACTACCCCAGAAGTGGAAGGAAAGTCAGTTTGTAATAAAGTTGCAAGGGCACGCACATAGTTGGTATCAGAAAGTATGACCCCCATTAAACAATGGTAGATTACACCACATTAAAGAACATTCCTTCCTAGAAAAATTCCATATCCCTAGAATTTGAGGAGAAGAGTATCATTAGCACTCTGAAGGAGATCCAGTAAGGAATGGACAAAGAGTGTGCAGGAGTATGACGTGTGGTTTAAAACTCTCTTTTCAAAACTAGCCTATGACATTCACCCTTCTCAACATGCTTAATGGTTTATTGGAGGATTGATAACACTGTTTATAAGGGCACTATCATACAATACTTTCACAAACCCGTGTAAGGAATTGGAAGCGTACCCTACACATTGATGGATGTTAGGATAATTTATGCTGATTGTTATCTCCTTTTCTAGAGGTTCAAATTTCTACAATGGCCAAATAGTTGGAGAAGCTATCTGCAAAGTCAATGCATGAGGTTCGTAGTGGGATTTGGTGTACAGAATTGTGAAGTGGAGGGACATACAAAGGATAGTTTCCCTCAGAAATCAGTACATGCACTATGGTGGTAGAATATTAAATTTTCCATGTGGATCATGATGCAAGTAGGTGCCCTCTACTATAATACACAATCCACAACAAATTTTCTTTCTATTGCAAGATCTGTACCTCTACAACCTATGATACCAAGGATTGTAGAATGATTGATTAGATCTCATAATGTTATTGATCTTGGTGTGTTTCATACTAGTCTTGCAAGAAGTTCAAAGGATAGATGATCATCAGCTATGAAGGGCGCATGTAGATGGAGGAGTGCACGTGAAAGAGGTTTTGGTGGAGGATTTTGTGGTTGCACATTAACCACGGTGGAGGATGAAGTGAATTCCTATGAGGAATCTATTATAACTGTGGATCTATAGAGCATTACAATAGTGAGTGTCTTCATCTATTGCAATGCTCGTGGTGCATGAAGAAACATAAGTATGAAGAGTGTCCAGATAGCTTTATGAGCATATGAACTCAGTAGCACTTCAAAAGGACAAAGGCACTGATATGGTGAGCATTAAGAAGGCCTATTCACGGTGAATGCCAAGAGTGGTGCGTGAGTCTAGGATTAGAACCTGCATTGGTGATGATGTGAATCAGATGGCTACACGTGCACCAAGGAGATGCTTAGACAAAGGACATTTGGTTTCAAGAAAGGAAGTGGTACATGGAAAGTATCTAGATCCTACTCATCAAAATAAGATGTATCAAGAGACTATGGATGTGATTCGGAGTTTGCAAGGGAAGATCTAATGTCTAAAGGAGCAATCAAAGTAGTTAAAGTAAAGGATGAATGTCAAGGCTCCAAAGGATGACCTAGATTAGGTCAATGAAGTATGTAGGATGTTAAGGCACAACAATATTATTCCCTTACTAGGAGAATGGATGATGGATAAGGTACCACATGCCAGAGTAGAGCGTAAAAGGCAAGTTTTGCATGCAAACCTTCCTCCTCGTAGCCTTTACTATGATAGGGAGATTATATTGAATGCAGTTGTTAACGAGTGGATTTTGAGTAATATCCTCATCGACACGGGAGCAAAGGTCAATGTTCTCACCTTGGATGCATGGCATCAAATGGGAAGACCCACATTACAACCATCTTCAAATGTGTTGTATATGGAAAACAAGATAAAGGAAATTCCCATTAGAGTCTTGAAGGATGCGGTTATCACTATTCAAGGGGCTAAGTTCACTGGGGACTTTGAGGTCTTGGTGCTCGCTGAGGTGGATAATTTCCTACCATTACTTAGGCATCCTTGGTGTTATAATAACAATGTCGATATGTGGTTTAACAAGGTATATATCATCTTTGAGAACAAGGAAGAAAGAGTGATCATCCCTTTAAGAGATGGGAAATCAGTGCCCTATACTGAGCCCCTAGAGAGGAATTATTTAACAAAATCTATGTGTGCTCCATCAAAGATCTTAATATAATTCATCCAACTGAGGGAGTTATCCAGTTTGAAGATTCTCAGTCCTTGAGTGATAACACTAGCATGGCATGTGAAAATTGGGCACATGGGACTTATGAGTTGATTGGGTGATAGTTGAGAGGATATGTAACAAGGGTAATAAAGGTTCACTCAGTAAATTTTCTAGGAGGCAATAAGTTTCCAAGTTACTCTAGAGGAGCATACCCTAAAACTTTCTTGTGAGAAATGCAGGCTCAATGGAATAATGAGGACGAGAGAAGGGGAATGGTCAGTTATAACCTATTCAGAATTGCGGCACATTGGTGGACTACACATCGAGAGAGCCTCCTACAATGGTGTGAGGTAAGAATCACATTTTCTGTAAGGTTCTCTAGGAGTAACATGACCACTGTCATCCAAGACTACCATGGTAAAGAGACAGAGTCATTTCATATCGAAGCATATGAGAATGCCTGGATGGGAAGCACACAAGTGTTATCACCTTTGTTATGGTTGCATAAGTTATATACCACCTTACAAGGTTATACATGTGCATGGTATATTCATTCGGATATGTGTCCTCAAATAGATAATTGGAAGGAGTTTGTGGCTGATCTCATTCAATCTTTCAAGTATAGGAGTACTAATCCATCAGTGGATAAGGTGTTGCAAGTAATCAAGCACCTTTCAATGGGAGATAGTGCTATGGTAGAAGATAGGCTACTGGATTTATTGAGTGAGCCTTATTTAGATACGTTCCTCAATGAAGAAGAATTAGAGGAAGCACAACTTGAGTGCGCGTGTATGGAAAAATAAAAAGGAAAAATGGTCTATGTAGTAGACAGTGAAGTGATGGAAATTTTGGATGTTAAATATTCTAAATATAAGCATGAATTCATAGATATTGTTGATGAGTGAGCATGCACCTACCATGAGCCCTTGAAAAAAAACAAGGTTAACATTGGGACAAAGACAAAACCTAAGGAAGCTATCATCGGGGACTATTGGTTGGAAAAATAAGTTTCAAAGGTCATTAATTTATCGTGTGAGTTTCAAGATTTGTTCCCTCGTGGGTACCATGAACTCAAAGGCACCTACCATTCCTTAGAGGAGATGAAGATCAAGTTGAACTAAGGTGCCCGCCTGATTTAGAAGAGGCCTTATTGGATGAATCTAAATTTGCATGTATAGTTTAAGGAGGAAATAGACAATATGATAGCATCTGCTATCATTGAGGTTGTGGAAGAATCAAAATGGATAAGCTCAATGGTCATCAGTATCAAGAAGGATGGGAGGATAAGGATCTGTGTGGACTACAGGGACTTGAATGTAGTATGTGTCATCGATCCTTTCTTAACCCCCTTTACTGAAGATATTTTCATGGGAGTAGTTGGGTGTGAATTCTACTCTTTCACGAAAGGGTTCTCAGGGTATCACCAAGTCAGGATTGCAAAGGAAGACCAGAGAAAAATAACTTTCACCACTGAATGGGGAAGTTTTTCCTACACATTTATGTATTTTCGATTGAATAATGTGCTTATTGTGTTCTCATGCATCATGGTACAAGCATTTCAGGACTTCATCCATAAATTTCTTCAAGTTTACCTAGATGATTGGACTGTATATGGGTTGGTAAAAGACCATTGTGACAATTTGAGGGTGATGTTTGAGAGATGTCAGCAATTAAGGATATCCCTCAATATTAAGAAATGTGTCTTTTCTACTCCATTTGGAACCATGTTAAGACATATTATATATAAAAAAGTCTTACTAGTGGATCCCGCCAAATTTTCAGTTATTGTGGTATTAGGGGAGCCTACTAGTCAAAGCGCAGTGCGTTGATTCCTTAATCATACAAAGTAATACAGGAAATTCATAAAGGTGTATGTCAAGATCATCGCGCCCTTGGAGGAAGTGCTAAAACACAAGAGTGATTTTAATTGGGGAGAGGTGTAGTAGAGAACATTTGATATTTTGAAGGATAGATTTGTCACTATGCCCATACTACGTTTTCCTTCTTGGGAGAAGTCTTTCCATGTGCATGTTGATGCCTCAGGGATAGCCATGGGAGTAGTACTAGCACAACCTGGTGAGAGAATTATTGATCATCCATTATGTTTTGCAAGTAGAAAGTTGACACAAGAAGAACAAAATTACATAACTACTAAGCGTGAGGCACTGTCAATGATCTACTCGCTACATAATTTTAGATAGTACCTGTTGGCAACACCATTTATATTCTACACTGACCACACGGCACTGAATTACTTACTCAAAAATCCCATTTTTCAAGGACGCATATGTCGTTGGTTCCTATTATTCCAAGAATTTGAGTTTTCAGTAGTTGTAAAACTCAGATTAATTCAAAACCTAACCACTTATCAAGGATTAACTCAGGGTAGGATGCACGAAGCATTAAGGATACCATGTCAGATGCGAAACTTTTTAGGTTATGATATGCTCCCTCAGACTTGGAAGATATCGTAGTATTCTTTCAAACTAGTGTGGCACTGGATGGGATGAAGGCTCCTGAGAGTAATCAATTAGCAATACATTTCACACCCTACATGTTGATTAGTGGAGATCTATATAATTTACAACTTGATGAGGTTCTGCACCGATGCGTATTAGAACATGAGCGTATGGAAATCATGGAGGAATCACATGGTGGGATTTTAGGAGGACACTATGCAGAAAATGCTATTATGTGGAAGATTCTACTTGCAAGGCTTTGGTGGGAAACCATCTATGAGGATTGTATTGAGTTCTGCAATACCTGAGACCATTGCCAGTGCCTTGGAAAACCTGGAAAGAGGGATGAGATGCCCTTGCGACAAATAACTAGTGCTGAACCATTTGAAAAATGGGCTATAAACTTTTTAGGGCCAATTTCACCAGTCACGCAAAGGACTGGTTCACATTATATCATTACTTGCACTGATTACTTGACACGATAGGAAGAGGTAGTGCCTACGAAGGATTACACTACAATGATATTTTCTATATTTTTACGGGAGAATATAAACAACAAGTATGGCTTTCCTTTAAGCTTAACAAGTTATAAGGGTACAAATTTCCTCAATGAAATAGTCAAGATTCTGTTAGCAAAATTTATGGTGGCCCATGATAAAACTACCCCTTATCACCCTCAAGGTAATGGAACTGGAGAGGCATTTAACAAAATACTAAGTCACATGTTGACCAAGATCTATGACATTGGAAGACAAGACTGGGATGATAAAGTATCATTTGTTCTATGGGCATATAGGAAAACCTACAAGAGGTTAAACAAGGCCACACCATTTCAATTGGTGTTTGTGGCGGATGTTGTTCCAATACTTGAATTCATGTTACCATCGCTTCATATAGCACACGCAGGAGGATTGGATCATGAATAAGTGCTAGAGGAGAGGATTGATAAGTTGATTCAGTTAAATGAGAAGTGATCACTTGCTAGATGGAGTCAGAAGACAGTAAAAGCAAGATAAAAGGCATGGCATGATCGTCATATCAAGAACAAGCAATTTAAGGTTGGGCATATGGTGTTGTTGTATGATTCCAAGTATGTGCACCATCCTAGGAAGTTGAAATTCCATTGGTTGGGACATTACATCATCTCGTACATCATTGATTCAGACACTTTTTAGTTATAAGCACTAGATGGGATGAGATTACCAGGTCATTTCAATGGGAGTAGGCCGAAGCCCTACTATAAATAAGTCTTCTTAGTGTTTTTAAATAAGGCAATATTGCCAGTTAGCTTAGAATTTCCTTTTACTATTATTTATTTTCTTGTGCTTCCCTTTCTCCTTGTGTATTCCTTTCTTTGTTTTATTTTGAGCCTTGTGTGCCAGTAACCACATTATTTTTCTAAGGTTGTGTATGTGCAAAGGACCAGACATCTATTTTAGTGTGGGGTGGGGTAATGCAAAGAAAAGTATAGTTCATTAATACAATTTGAGAGGCCCAATAGAAGGAAGCACGTAAGGTTGAGAAAGCACGTGAGGAAACAATGGATAATGAATTATGGTTTCAAGAATCCTATAACGAAGACCATGTATAAAGGATGAAGAGCGCAGGAACAACATGATCTAGGTGAGCACAAAAATCAGGTAAAGGAAACAAGAAGTGCCTTCAGCATTGTAGATGCGAGCGTAAGAATATTTGGTCAGATTGGATTTTTACGCACCAGAAGGTTGAAGCACGTGGGTAAGGGTGCTTAAGTGCAAAAAACCACATTTAATGTTAATTATGTTGTTAGGTGGTATAGCATTTATTGCTGGAGGGAAGAAAAAACTATAAATATGAGGTTGGGCAAGTAATTATTCTACCTTTCTATTACGAAGTTGAAGCACTCTTGCAAACTAGGGCATCCAAAGAGATTTGTGCAAAGGAAGAAGAATCCTAGAAATCTAAGTGGGGGACTAGATTGGATCTACAAAATAGGAGGAAAGAGTACATGGGCATGAAAGAAAGGTTGTTTGAAGTACGTCATCTTGTGGAAGGTTTTCCTAGTTAGGGTTTGGCAATTAGGGTATAGAGATATAAGGGTTTCTTCCAAGAGTTGATTTTCGAGATTGAGCAGAGCAGTAGAGTAGAGTAAGGAGTTTTAAATTGTAAATCGATAGAAATAATGGCACCAAATAAATAGAAGGGAAATGGCAAAGAAAAATAAACCACTACCGTCGTGAGCTCCAATGAGGAATGGTATGCAAAAATGTAGTACCCAGATGGAGTGTTGTTAGGAAACGATTGGGTGTCACACTTGAGACATATGACCATGAGTGATTACAACCATTGCTTGAGTACTACAGAGAAATAAATGGTGTTGGAGTTGGTTTGTCCATCTAACAAGAGGACACCAAATGGAATGTCAATATATAGTGATGAGGTGAAAGTAGAGTTGGAGAATACAAATATATTGCAACTGTATGAGTTGCCTTATTTTGGTAAGCCTGACCAACTATATCAATGGTTGATGTCGTGCATGCATGAAGACCATTTCTATTTTGCAAGTCACAAGATGTGCATAACACCACTGTTGAAATCCAAATTCACTGGCCTAAATTGTGAAGGAGAATACCTAGATGACGATCTGAGCAACAAGGAATCCATCAAGGAAATAGTAGCAACTTATGACTACAAATAGGGTTCGTGATACTTTGACATCACAAAAATTCCAGACCCTATTATGAGGATGGCCGCACACTTGGTCACTAAGCTTAATGATCAAGAAAGATGAACACAAGTGAATAAGGCATGGTTGAATACATGTCAGGAAATATCAGAAGGGACCATCTATAACTTGTCTTCCTTTATTGCGGATGAAATCATAAGTAGCATGCAGGAAGGAGAGAAGATACTATTCAGAAAAATCCTCCTCACCATTGTATTTTTGGAGTTTGGAGTACCAGCTAGGCCAGATAATTTCATTTGGGAGTATCCAAAAGATAACTCCTCACCTGCGAAAAGTTTTGAGAAGTATACTTGTGAAACCATGACATTCACTCACAAGGCACGCCTAGAGAAGTGGTATAAATGAATACGTGACACATTCGAGGTAGAGGGGAGGAGCCCGAAGTAGTTTTCCATGCTCATGGATGGAGAGGTAGAGTTTGCAGTTTACCAACATTTCTACATTGATAGGTTTACTTGACAAATGGGACTAAGATCCCATAATGCAAGCTACCCTTCTCCTTCACCATGCAATACTTCCAAGCAGGGGTTAAAATGTTCAAGGAGAGCAAGAGACTAAGGTTTGACCTTAGTGAGGTGGACCATGACCACCATGAGCTACACTGAAATCTTGTATAACTTGTAGTGCCCACTTCCCTTTGACACCTTTTGATGCTTATGTTGATACCATGGATTTCATTATAGGCATTACTATATTTTGATTTAGTATGATGTTAGACATTGGATTATGGATTATTGTGGATTTTGATTTGATTATGATGCATGATGATTATTAGAGACACCTGACATGTGGATGATTATATGTTATTGGACATGAATATTTTATGGATGTTGTCGGATATGTGATTTTTGGATACTATGATTTTATCTGGAAAATGAATATTTTATGATGTGGATATATTTGTTGATTAAAAATGCAAATGATGTAATAAGTGACTTCAATGTTGTTTTGATTCATTTTGTAGTTGATTTTTGTGATTTTCGTATCGTATTGGATGTTATGGTATGGCCACGAGGATGAAGGAGGTATTTTCATTTGTAGGTTAAAAAAAATATCACAACAAAACATAGGGGGATCGGAGACCAACCAAAATAGAATTCTAGGTGAATTCAACACGGTCACCATGGCAACTCATTTTATTGTGTTATGTGTTTTTTTGTTAGAGATTCCCATGGGGGAGTCATCTTTATATGTGACCATGGGTTGCGTATTTAATTTTTATGATTAATGTTTAATTATTGTAGTATTCATTTTTTTTGTAATGTGTTCTCTTCTTTTAATTAATTGATTGTGATGGATTAATGTGAGAGATCATATGTTTAAAGTTTAATTAAATCAAATTGGGATAGGGAAAGTAATTATTAAATTTGTTGGTTGTTTGTAATTAATTTGTAAGGGATGTGTAAGGTGTGTAAGATCTTGTGTAAGTCAGCTCTTGGAGTATGAAATACTCTACCTCCATGGAAATTCAAATTTTACCTTGGGGTTGGTTTTGGAAGCTTGTGGGACAAGTAAAACTTGTCCCATGCCTCTAAATTTATGTTACCAACCATACTTATAGTTGAGGATGTGATTTGTGACTTTTATAATGCATTTTTATTCTTTTTTGCATGTTTTTAATTGCACTTTCTTACATTTTAATTTAATGGTTGTCCCTTAAGGTGTGGGCTGTTTTTGAGTGTGCAAGTAACTTATCATTCTTCACCCACCTCTTTATTGAGCCTTGGAGTTTGGAGTTTGTCTTTTGTGTTTTGAATGTGAGGATGTATGATGTGGTATCCTACATGGATCCACATCATCCTCTTCTTTCCCTATTCTATATATTTGTAACTCTCTTCTTGTTTTGGGTTGTTGAACATTTTTGAACTCTTGCTTGGGGCACATTTTTCTGGAGAGAGCTCTTGTTTTTGAAGAAAGTTTTGGAGAAAATTTTTCTTGCTTGGGAGCTTGCTGTTTTGGACTATGTTTGGCACTGGTAGCTTTCTGTTTGGAAGCAAAACAACCATAGAGAGGTAGGAATTAACTCTCTTTTATTTTTTTTATCTTCTTGTTGTGTTGTGTGGAAAATGCATGCTTTGTTTTAATTGTTGTTTGGTTGGGTAGACTGCCTTAGGGAAGGTGTAGGAGAAGGATATGGGGAATTCTTCTGGGGGGGCATAAGGGAATGCCATTGGCATTATAATTTTTTGGAGGGAGTTTTGGGTTTGGGATCCACCATGAAAAATAAATAGCTTGCATTTCTTACTTTGTGGGGGACATAAGGAAATCTATGGGGGGCATAAGGAGGGATTCTGTGGGGGGCATAAGAAAATGTGTGTGATGAATTACTTTCCGGTTTGTATTTGGTGGATGCCTAATTCCCAATTGGGAGGCATAAGTAGCTTCCCCCAAAGGCCTTGTTCCTTTGGCTTGCAAGATCAAGCCTGAGTTCTATTTTGATATTTTTATATGCAGTTGTGAAATGTTGTTTGCTTTTGGTGTTGCATTGTGTTTTAAAAAGAAAATGTGTATGTGAAAGAATGTCATGTGTGGAAGCCAGTTGTTGCCATGGTTGAATTGCACCTTCTATTGTATTTTGGTTGGGATTCGGGGGCCAATATGAAGGAAGGATTATCCTTTCATTGGATGTCTTGGTTGGGTGGAGAGCATTGCCTTTCCCCCTCTTTGTTGTGATCATTTGGATAAGAAGAAAATGTGCATGATGTTGTTTGGAGAAAGAATAAATTTACAGTTTGACAGCCATTTTCCTTTGAGCAATTCATTGTAACCTTTCCCACCTTGATTGGATGAGATGAATAGTAATTGTAATGTGAATTTATTGCTTTGTAAATGGAAGCTGAATTTGAATTGAGAAATGTAAAGGAGAATTATACTTGTTCTCTGTTTTTGAAAAGAAAATGTAAATGATATTCCTTACTTTGTATTTTGTAATTTGAAACCAAATCAAATGGGAAAAGTGATAAGTTGTAAAATTATATTAAGGATCAATGAAAGAATGCATTCCCTTCTCCAAAGTGTATTGCACATCTGATTTTGAATTATTGTTGAAATTGAATGTTGTTTGAAAAGAAAATAAAGAAGGAATGCATGCAATTGGAAGATACTGTTATATTCTTGTAAAATGTATATTAAAAATTGAAGTCATAAATGCATTGTAACTTGAAATGAATGGTTGTTTGAAATCTTGTAAATGGATTGGACTAGTTTGGTAACCATATGCATCTTCAAAGACAAATTGTTAAATTAATATAAAAGAAACAGTTCACTGTCTTAAAACTTAAATTTGGCAATGCACATTTTAATTAAAATGATAAGTTCAAACTTATACTCAACAATAAGTTATGAAACCTTGAAATTCATACTTAGGAAGACTTAAGGAACTCAAATTTACAAAAACAATCAAGAATGAACCTCTAAGACTTAATAAAATTTAATTCAGAGCTTTCACAGTTGTTTTTTCCCATCTACTATCAGAAAAAATACAACTTGAAGAAATTAAACAAATTGATCATCACTAAAACACTCTAAACTCTCCATAGACCATTCCTCCATGTCTATTTGACATGTTGAGTGAAGGAGGAGTCCAAAATTAACTAAAATATGAAGTTGCAAATTAATCCTGCATATCCTTTTTGAAACATTGACCCTTAATAACTTAACAAAAAGTAAAAAGTATGCTTTCTATGCAAAGAGGGAATCAAGATCTTTCCAAAAAGTCCTCGTTTTCCCAAAACTGATCTTTCTAGCTCAAGTTATACCACTTAGAAATTTTTGAGCTTAGGCGGGAAAATTTGGGAAAATTTTCCCTGGCAGGCCTGCAAGCCAAAAATTTCCCGTCCTTTCGACCTTAGGAAAAAATTTAGAAATTTTGGACCTTGGGAAAAAATTTTACTTTTCCCTCCCCCAGTCCGTAGCCAATCAAAAGGTGCCACGTGTCCTCCAGGGGTTGAGGCGGAGGCGCGGATTCTTATAACCCTTTATCCTTTTGAAAAAAAATTTAAAAAATTCACTTATCCTTCTGCCGACCTACAGCCAATAAGAGGGCACCATGTGTCCCCTCGTGGCTTCGGCAAAGGCGCGGTTTCATTTTGAACATAACCCCTTTTTAAAAAATTTGTGAAGTTTTATGTTTTGGCCCCACCGGCTCGTGGCTAATGGGAGCGTGCCACGTGGCACTTTGGGGTGGAGGTGGGAGGGCAGACCTTCCTTCTCCCTTTTATTTTTTTGTTTTGGCTTGCGAAAAAGTTTGAACTTCTCCCCATGGCCCGATTCCCTGCCTTTCCCTTCAGACACTATCCCTTAGTGGGTATGTGGACCCACGCACTTATTTTCCCCTTTTTCCCTTTTCATTGGTGCAAAGTGCCAAATTGACCCGTCACTCCGTTTTCACTTCCCCCTTCTCCGCTCGGCATTAGAACCTGACACGTGTCCACCTAGGGACCCACGGTGGTGGGGAGCACTTTTTTCCTTTGAGCCTGTGTTTGGAAAAGTTCGTAATTCCTCCCCACGACCCACCAATCCATCCAAGGGCTTTTCCCCTCCTCTTACCATGTGTCCCTCTAGGGAAATTTTACCCTAGGAGCTCCGCCCACTCATAACTTGAGTCCTATAAGGAGTTAGAAGGACTTATTTATATCATCAGAAAGGTGAGAAAATTTCTTATCCATTGGGAATTATTTAGGGAAATCTTGGAAGTATTTAGTATGAAAAAAATCCATTTGAAGTTTTGAGCATGTTAGAGAATAGGCGTGGGGGTAGATTACTCCCTGAACCTAACTAAAACATGCAACCCTAAAATTGGAACCTTGGGAACTTGATATAAGGAAGTAAAGTAAACTTGTGTTTTTGGTAAATAGGTTTTGTTCCGAAACCTGCCAATGGCAGATTGATGTCTTGCAACCTGGTTGTAGATACTTCTATCAACAAAAAATTATCCCATAATTTTTCTTGCCAACCCTACATTGTTTTGTTGGTCTCAAGTGGTTTTTTAAATGGGCACTACATAACCTAAGAAGTGCGCATACGTGGAGAAGTATGTCTCACACGAAGTAAAAATGATGAATCCTATAACACTATTGATCACTGGAAGGGCTGCAACAAGGGTATATCTATGTATAAGGCCTAAGTTTGAGAAAGGATCCTATCTGGAGAGTGATGTCTCTATTCCAAAAGACCCCACAGGTCAGAAAAACGTCATGCCAAAGAATATGGAAAGAGAAGAGGTGCAAGAGAGAAAGGCACCAAGTGTGTAAACTACACAATCAGTGGGTGCGTCGGAAGTAGTCACAAAGCCTAGCACTTACGTACGTAAAAAGAAGTCCCCAGTCAAGGAAAACACCCCAAAATAAGAGGCACTAGAGCATGAAGGGACCCTCACACATGAAGAATCAGAAAAGAATAGGTTGTATGTTAAGGATAAGGAGAGATAATAATCTCCTCTAACGGAATTGTTGGTTAGGAAGAAGTAAAAGGTGGCTAAGAGGCAGACTCGGAGGAGATGGTAAGTTTAGATGCCTACATTGGCAAAAAGGATGAGGATGATTCTGAAGGAGGTGAAGACCACCTGGTATATGATATACACGACTCGAATGAGGAGGGAGGTGAAGAGAAGTATAACAAGGAAGATGAAGAGAATAATAATGATGAGGAGGAAGTAGAGGATCAAGGCAAGGGGGTGAGCGAAGAGGTAAGCACCAAAAACCAAGGAACTGCAAGCCTCACCAAGGAACAAGTGGAAATAGCTGTGGAGAGAGAAGTGACAGGAATCATTAAGGATTTGGTGGAACATGAGTTGGAGTGAAGTACAGATGATATTTTTAAGGAGATGGAAGAAAAAGGCATTGGGAAATAATATGGCAGCATGGGTGGGAATCCCAATTTGGTGGTAAGCTTTCCAAAAGCTATGCGATAGGTGGGAAGGGCATAGTGGTGGAACAAGAGAAAGGAATGGGATTCATTTATGATCCTAGCTAGTGCTACGCACGTGCTTCTAAATCACCATACCAAGGGAGAAACTCTTGGCTATGTCTTTGTTTCATGAAGAAGGTGCATATCCTTGAACTAGGAAGATGTTATCTTGGGCATTTAAGTTCCATGTGGATGAACCTGAGTTCGAAGTAAGTCAGAGAGTGTTGATGAAGGTGCCAGAAAAAAAAGGAGTAAATCCCTTGGTGAATGCTCAGCAATTATCAGATGATCATGTCTACAATGCACTCAACAAATTGTTAGTTGAGATTAAGGCTATATTGTTTGGAAGGAATGCCAGAGTGATATTCCTAGAGGAGGATTTGGAGTAGGAGAAGAAGGAGCTTGCTGAGAAGAACAAGGACTTCAAGTAGGAAGATCTTATCAGCGTGCAGTTAAGGCATGAACTGAAAGAGGAGACGGAAAGGGTACACGAGCTACATAAAAATATTGATATGATTATGGGTGTTATTATTTTAAAGCATCCTAACCTAGTGCCACCTGAGAAAAAATATGAATCAACCTTGAAGTGTCTACAGGATTTGACCTGCATCCTAATGATCAAAAGGCATCCACTTTACTTAGAGTCTACAGAAGAATCATTGGTGCACCAAGAGAAAGAAAGAGAATCTCAAGATTGTCAAGATTTTTTCTCGATATACTAAACTCCTTGCAGAGGTAAAGGCCACCACATAAGTCACAAAAGTTGCATATGAAAACTGTGTTGATAGAGATAGAGTGGCAAGCATCCTGGTCACCACACATGAAATAGAACTTAAGGATTTTAAAGAAAAGAATAAGGGGAACAGAGTTGAAATAGATAAAATCCTAGCCAAGGTAGAAAAGAAGTCAGAGCCTATCGAGACCTTGTGAGGCTTGATCAAAAGCCAACTAAAAGAATTATACCCTCAGATCACCCGTAGGATGGATGCGCTTGAGGAATTGGGAAAATAATTAGAAATTATTGTTGAGACAATGAGCCCCAAAGGGGAGGAATTATTTTTTTAGGAGGTGAGCACCTTAGTTGAATACCTCTATCAGGAAGCACAGAACGAGGTTGATGCCTGGGAAAATCTAAAGGTAGAAATAGGGAAAGATTTCCCTCTCCTCCTTCAAAAATAAGAATCCATTCTCATTATTTCTCCCCATTATTTCATTCCTTCTCCCAATTATTCATTCCTTCATTCTATATCCCCTTTTTAAATCCCAACATTCCTTATTCTTTGAAGAGAAGTTTTTTTGGGGATAGAGAATAGGCATAGTGTGGGGTGATGTTGGGCCCCAAAATATTGGCTAAGTATAAGAAGGCACATGGGTGCATGGGACCTATTTGAAGAAGGGTACGTGGGTTAAAGGTGAGCAGGGCAGGATTCTAGTAGGGTTTAGCATAACACATGGCACGCATGTGTAAGATGATGGATTTTGGGACTTAGCCATAATTGGAGTTCTAGATAGCACATGAGAAAAGTGTGACCCGTCTAGCATGCGGAATGGATAAGGTGGTATCCTGACCGTTATAGGATCAAAAAGGAATATTCCATGCATGTGATGGAAGGATCCATAAGGAAATCATCGCAAAGAGTGGAGAGCTTGGATCAAAGGAGGCATGGTCCATGGGAGGACCACTTAGACACTTGGTAGCTGATCTGTTACCACATAAGGCATGGATGTGAAGGAAAAAATCTATATATATAGATGCGTGAATAGTAGAAATGGGGATTCTAAGAGAGAAGAGGTGGTGGAAAAGAGGAAAAGCTCTACAGAAATATCATGGAGGATTCTATGGGTTAGGATTAGAGGAAACATAGGAGTGATGGCATATTTAGAGGGATGTGTCTGTGTTTTTCTTTGTAATATGAAGGACATGGTTAGTTGTGATGTATGATCTTGCTCTGCATTATTATATGGGTATGTTATGGCCTTAATGAATGTAATGTGGTTATTGAACTCTTGAATATGAATATAAGGTCCCATTGTAATACATATATGTGTTCATCAGCATAAGTCCTAGTGCATTTCCTTTGTGTATGAATCAATTCTATATGATGTTTGATACTTCTCTTTTATGGATACAATGATATGATAACTCATCCTAAGCTTTTAGAATGAATGCATGCTATGTACCTTGGGATATGGTAATATAATATATATGGGTTGATGGAGATGCCAACATGTGGCACACGTCCCCTTAGTTATATGTATGGGTTCACATGGGATATAATATTATAATGTATATAGGTTGATGGAGATGCCAACATGTGGCACACATCCCCTTAGTTAGTTATATGGGCTACATAGGAATTAATTATATTGGGTAATGGGTCATCCTACATTGGGATTAGGTGTTACCCATCCTATTTAAAGGATGTGAGTATCATTATTAGGGGGTCATGTATATTACAGTTGATTTTTCTACTTGGTAGAGGTATATTGGAGGTGTCCCCCTTGAAGTGGATTCCCATCTTAGGAGATTGTGGAGTTACTCCTTCCTTAAGGAGCATTGTATGGTGTTGCCCTACCTTAAGGGTATTATTCTAAATATATTGTATATTAGGGAATCTTGGCCCCCAATATATCTTTTTTTGAGTTATTTTCTATAAATTATTGATTTATTATATGCAAGATTCTTATCAAGTGGTATCAAAGCATTGATTTCGGCAAAAAATTTGGGTCAAAACCCTAATTTTATTGATTCAGCTATATTTTTGAAATGGCTGGGAATATTTTCTCAATTTTTTTTTCCACAGTTGTGGAATGTTTTCTTAAAGCTACAGTCCATATTTCATAAATTTGTAGGCTTTTGTGTTGACATTATTACATTTTTAGGGTTTCATCTAAATTTTCTTCACATGTCGTATTGTTTAGAATTATTTTTTAAAATTTTTACCAATGTTTAGAATCCGTATTAGGAAGATATGGTAAAAAAATTAGAATTTTTGGATATATTTTGTTAGAGTTATTACAGTTTTATTGTTTTTCACTATGTTGCTCCACATGCCACAATTTGAGGAATTTTCTTGAATTTCTTACATTTACAGAAACCTCTCAAAAATTAAATTGGGGTTTGTGTTCTGTGAGTTCTGATTTTTGGCCAGATTTTATCCAAAAGGGTTAGAACAAGTTTTGATCAAAAGGGTCTATTCCTAAAACCCTAGTTTTGTGGATCATGGGGATGGTAACTTTTTTTGGAGATGGCAGGATTGATGCTATAGAATGGTGAACAAATTTAGGCATAAATTCTCTCAACCATCAGATATTTGGGTCTTCAAATTTTGGATTAGTGGCCCTCCATAGATTTGGTTTTTTGAGTTAGAAAAGGAAAAGTCTAATTTGTCCTTGGAGGAACCGGAACAAGTTTTCAGGGATAGATGGGAAATAAAAGAATAATTTAATGATAATAGTGAGGAAGAGGAAATATCAGAAGAAGAAGAAGAAGAAGAAGAAGTGGAAGCAGATGAAGAAGAAGAAGAAGAAGAAGAAGAAGAAGAAAATTTTGATGATGAAGTTGTTACACATGATAGTGCATCTCTAAAGAAGGAAGCTTCAATATTTCAGTTTGAAGGGTGTATTTGAAGGAAAAAGGTAATTATTTCCATAAACACTAACAGAACATATAACTTCATCAATATGGATGTAGCTCAAAATCTACATGTACAAGCAAAACATATTAAGGAAGCTCAAGTGGATGGTAAGCATATTCAAGTTTTTAAAGATTTAAAGCTCTCTATGGATAAATATGTTTTACATTCAGATTTTTATGCTTTAGATATGGATGGTATGGATATTGTTCTTGGATATCCTTAGTTAGAGAGCTTGGGAACAATTAATATTAATGTGCAAAAGAAATTCATGAAATTATGGTACAAGAGAAAGAAAATTACATTAAAAGATATCACACTTACAAAAGAAAAAAGTAATGTAAAATTGGATCATGAAGATGAATTTGAAGATGGTGAAGAAGGGAATAAGGATGAATCATAAAGAGATGATGAAGAACATAAAGTCACAAATAATTTCTCTACTCAAGATAAAAAATAAGTAACAAACAAGGTGGAAGAGGACAAGAAAGTTGAGGAAAAGGTTGATAAGGTTGAGTATACGAAGGTGGCACCATATTGACACCCACACCATCATGATAGGAAAAAATCATGGAGACATGTTAGGACACATGAGGATAGAAATCCATATGGATGTACAGGGAATCACAGGAATACTTTTGGCTACACATGGAATCAATGGAACAATAATTGTATGACATGGAATCACAGGAATAATAATTATGGATATGCATGAATACCGAGAAGGAACACATATGGACCAGTATGGAACAAGAAGAGCACAATGAAATATGGAATCAAGTTTGGATCAGCATCACCCACTAGGATTTCATATGGGTGGTTGGATGATTGAGAATGGTGACAAGTGTGCAATAATTTAAAGTGCACTCATTATATGGCTTCTTCTTATGTTTCAGGGAAGAAACATGTCAAAGAGGGAGGCAATGCTATGTACCTTGGGATATGATAATATAATATATATGGGTTGATGGAGATGCCAACATGTGGCACACATCCCCTTAGTTATATGTATGGGTTCACATGGGATATAATATTATAATGTATATGGGTTGATGGAGATGCCGGAATGTGGCACACATCCCCTTAGTTAGTTATATGGGATCACATAGGAATTAATTATATTGGGTAATGGGTCAGCCTACATTGGGATTAGGTTTTACCCATCCAATGTAAAGGATGTGAGTATCATTATGAGGGGGTCATGTATGTATGAGTTGAGTTTTCTACTTGCTAGAGGTAGATTGTATGAAGTGGATTCCCATCTTGGGAGATTGTGGAGTTACTCCTTCCTTAAGGAGCATTGTATGGTGTTTCCCTACCTTAAGGGCATTATTCTGAATATATTGCATATTAGGGAATCTTGGACCCCCATATATATTTTTTTGTGTTATCTTTTGTATTATTGATTTATTATATGTAATGTGGTTATTGAACTCTTGAATATGAATATAAGGTCCCATTCTAATACATATATGTGTTCATGAGCATAAGTCCTAATGCATTTCCTTTGTGTATGAATCAATTCTATATGATGTTTGATACTTCTCTTTTATGGATACAATGATATGATAACTCATCCTAAGATTTTAGAATGAATGCATGGTTCTTTCCCATTCTTTTTCACATAAGTATCGGGCATAGATGATGAATTATCACAAGAATCACATAAAGGATAGGATCGATGTCCGCGTGTGCCTCAGGTGAGCACCCACCACCCGCTAGGTGATAGGTCAGCATGCATGGGATTAGATTGTGTTTCTAAAGGTATAAAAATGACTACAATGTGTATATCCTATTTAAATCCTCTTTAATCAAAGGTTCTACATAAGGTGCAACTTCCCCATTGGTCAAAGGAATAATGACATAATATTCCTTATTCTCAAAAGTGATATAACCTTTATTAAAGCATAGATCATCACTATTCACATAACACCAAGGGCACCCAAGAAATTCTGGAAAAATATTTGCTTCGATAATCACCAAGACCTCAAATTCCCCAATAAACTTTTTCCCATATATAGTAATAACAGCATCCTTGAATACTCCAATGGGTGTGGTTTTAGTCATGTTCACCATATACATCACGTTTGAGGATGGTTGTAATGGTTTCCTGCACATATGATTCCATGTGTCCAAAGTGAGTACATTAACTTCTGCACCTATATCAATTAGTATATTACTCAACATCCATCCATCAACAACTGCATTCAAGGTGATCTCTTTTTCATATTTAAGACTGCGAGGAGGTAAGTTGACATGCAATATATGTCTCTCGTGCTCAATTCCAACGCATGGAACCTTCTCCCTTAACCATTCCCCTAACAAAAGAATGATGTTTTCTTGGCGCAACATATTACAAACCTCTTTTAAGTCATCAACATATTTCTAAGGAAGCTCAACTGCCTTTGCCTACTCTATCTTTTGTGATTTCTTCTTCAAGCATTTTATCTCACCCTAAAAGTTTCTAATAACCTCCATAGTTTCCTAATGAACTTTCTTCTGATGGGCAGGATCTGGATACTTTACATAGAATACCTCTTTTTTTTTAATAATATGTTTTTTCTTCAGAAGCTCACAAGCACGCGCAGCCTAAACTCGTGTAGTCACCAACATAGGTTTAATCTTAGGTTTAGGTTAGCTTTAGAATCCACTGATCTTACACAGTGTGTTATACTTTAACCATTCATGTGCCCTTATCCTTCTTGTGTTGTTTTCTCATATGCTGATACAAATTTAGGCATTCATCAAACTTGTGATTTTTTCCAAACCATAAGAAAATGATGTTCTAAGGGAATTCACACCTATAATGATCACAGGATCCACATGTAAAATAGGTTCCTTATGGGAATTAACCTCTTCCACCTTCATGACCTCATTCTCTGAATCCTACATGGTAACTTCTACCTCTACCGCCTCCATCAAATTTTCATTCATTATGATTGTGATAATGATGTTCACCTTGGTCCTTAGAATTGTTTGTAACATTGGTCTGGTGTACACCAGTCTCAATAGCCTCATGAATCTGATCAATCAACCTATAATTCTCTGTATCATGAGTGGTAGGCTTACAAATCTTACAAGACACATTCTTCCTAATCGCATGTTGCAATAGGGGGCACCTTCTTGAATCATGATCCAAGTGATAGATTTCAAAATCTAGCAACATGGCACACCCTGATTTATGTAGGTAGTTATCCTTAGTATTTCCTTCCACCTTGCAATCCATACACTACATACCATTACACGTCTCATGAGCTGAATTGGCTGATAGTTTTTATAATTGTTTTTCCATAGATGTAATCTGTACTTCTAAAAATGGGCTAACTCCAGTGTCTATGCTCCCAACTACCCCATTACAAAGAGCTTCCTCCAAATCCTCACGTGGATCTATAAACATCTTATGAGAAACCACCCTTATGAAAGGTTTGATCAAACCTCCAACAAACCAATGTGCATGATGGCTACGGTTAATATCATAAGACAACTTAAATAGTAGAGTTTTAAATCATGCATCATACTCCCTTACGCTCTCAGCCATGCCCTACTTAATTTCCTTCATTGTTTTGATGCTCTTCTATTCAAATTCAAGTATATAGAACTCAGCTAAGAAAGAATCACATCGCACATTGTAGTCTACAAAAGTCTAGTTTAGATCATACTCCTTATACCAACTATATGCGTGCCCTTGTAAAGTAGTAGCAAACTGACTGGCCTTATGCTTAGGAGATGTGATCCCCTTAGCGCACCATAGTATCTCACATATATGCACATGCTCAGCTTCATCTTCAATACATTTGTAATTTGATAGGTGAATAGACATCTCATAATAGACTTATTGGGGTTGTTGTGGGTCATGCCCACTAGATCAAAAACTTGTATTACCTCCATCTCCAGATCCACTAGATCTCAAACCACCTAGTCTTCCACCTATATCAAGCACTGAACTAGAGGATGTGTTTCCTTGTGCTCCAATAGTTGTAATAAATTGAACTCCCATTGTCTGGGAAGTCATACTACTTCCAGACATATTACCAACATTTTGTGTTCCCACATTCTTCCCTGAAGACGTGCCAGAAAATATACTGCCAATAGGACCACCAAACAAGGAATATTGCATGGCCATCTCAAAAAATCTTGTATTTAAAGGAAAATGAAATATACCTATTGCTACTGAAGTACCTACACTAGCTTCATTCTCAATAATTATCTCAGGAACTGAAACACCAAGCGCAAGGGCTAGGTCACTAGGTGGGATCATATGCATGCATGCAGCTCTTAGTCGTTATTCCTTATATGAGCTCTCATTAAAATCTGAAGGGTATCTTCTATCGTGCTTTCCTAAGGATGGGAGAACCATATGCTCTTTCTCCACATCTTCCACATGAGCTCTAAATCCTTCCTGAGTCATCTCCCTTCTCAATTCCAAAGACTCCTCAATGTCACGCTTCTTCACCAATTCCCTCTCCCGCGCCTCATTATACTTAAGTTAGATTTCTTCTCTCTACTTTTTTGTTACCAAGTCCACCATCCTTCACCACACCTTCTCTTTCCCCCGTGTATGGTGTGTTTTATCTAGCCATAGATCACTCTTCCAAATCCATAGTTACGATCAAAATATTAATCGTTAAAGGGATATCATGCAAATAAGATCCTTTGGGTTCATACAAGAATTGAAACTCAAAAACTTCATGATAGGAATAAGTAGAAATGGAATACTCCAATGTGTAACTATTCAAAACACCACTCCAACAATAATCTAAAATGTGTTTCCAAGTCAAATCAGCATCATGCAAATTCTGGTAGTCTTCTAGTATTCAAACAATTATTCTATGCCTCCAATTTCTCTTTGATGAATATGTTACCTACCATTCATACAATTCTATAGCAAAATAGAAAAATTAATGTTTCATAGAGCTCATGATATAGATTTTCTTCAACCCATGTGTGGGAATCAAAATCAGGTTCAGTGTTATATATATGAGCAAACTCTTCCTCTAAAATTTTTACCCAACTCTCAATACTAGGAAAATTCAAGCGATACATCTTCATCATGCAACATCCTTGAAACAACTTGCAAAGAGGTCATGGAAATGAAACCAAAATGTATTCTTATTTTACCATTCACAACCCAAGGTATGCAGGAACATCACTGAGATAGATCTGAACACTCACCTGAAGCACGCAAGGGTACCAGGTCCCTCTTTTATGGCATCATTATCAAGGAGTTAGCATGAAATAATATGTAATCTAGATCCATAATAACTATTCAAAGGTAAATAATAAACATATCTATATCACAACCATAGTGCATAAAGAATCAAACAAAAACTAGTAACAAATTTACCATGAAATATTCATCAACGGCAACATCAATGACAAGATTCCAACTACAATGATCCATTATATTAATCCACAATAGTTGAATTTATATATATGACTGTCATAAGTTAGGCGCACTCATAAACCAATAGCATAATACTAACAAAATATGATCCTTTAGATCATGCAAATCAATACATATATAGTTAGTGGGGGTTTTCCCTTCACCACCCATGCACTCTCAAAATAGATTGTATGCTAAGATTAGCCATGCACCTCTACAAGATATCTATAGAAAAATGTAAGTTCCTCCTTTTAATAGATCTCATATAGTTAAATCCTAGTTCTAATCCTATTAATAGCTCCATGTGCCTGATTGAACTGCAAGTTCTTTCCTCAAAAATATACTCTTCTTGATTACATAATCTTCCTTGCATGTCACACACTCCAAGTCTATATTTAGCTTCACATACCAAAAACCCATTAATTCCTTTTCATGTTCTCAATGATCCTTGTGCACATAACTTTCCCTCTTCTGTGTGTAAACCGTGTCCTTCCAATGTGCTCACCATGCTTATCCTTCCGTTCATTTCTTCTTCACCCCTTCCATGCATGCAAACTCTGCATACTTCCAACACTTAGCCATTTTTCATGGCCCAACATTCTTTCACCAATCCAACTACCTTTTATCATCCCTATGTAATCTTAAACCTGCATAAATAACTCAGAACCCTAATCTAACCTTATTAGGGAACCTTGTCTTAAGTTTTGCATCATCTCTACTACCCAAATTAACGGTCCTCCATAGTTGACAGTGACCCTAGCAGGTCATTGGCAACATATAAGTATTCCTCTATCCCCCTCCTCAAAGAATATTAAATTTTGTATAATTCTACCCTCTTGCAAAATTTTCTTGTTTCCTTCTCTTCTTGTGAGTTGCAATCAACATTTTAAAGCTATCTTGGAGCCCTCCTCAATCATCTTTTGAGATCTAAATCTTGGAGTGTGCATTGGATCCCTACCTTGGTTTTATCATCTTCACATCATCTTTGCAAGTATGTCCTTTTTCGTATAGATATTCCATTATATCATACATCCCTGTTTCTTTCCTATAGTCCCTTTGTCATCTATCATCTTCATCAAACCCTAATCCAACCCCAGTCATTTTTTATTATGCTTTGGTCATCGTCGACCCAATCTGCATCAGTATTTTTTTATATTCTCTCCACCCTATCATTTGTTACTCAATTCATGTTCCATCCAGATCCCTCATATCGTACAACCTTTATGTTTTTTCTATTTGTTCGTGTAACAAATTTTTTTACTATCAGTATATCGGTTAAACACCCAACACCCTTATCGTTGTAGTGCATGAATTGTGGGGGTAAGCCCCAATATCAAGCCATGTACCAATATTCATCACATTCTTTTTCCTCACGTTCCTTCGGGTATGTCAAGGTCTCCAGCCTTAAATAAACCCAAAACCATCCTTAGATTGGCCACTTCTTTGGGTTCCCCTTTAGCCTCTTTTCTTCTTCACATTTCTCTAAATAAATAAGATAATCAAAACTCTTCTACTTTATTTGTTTGTCATATTAATAATCTGCATAATTTCTTATTTGTTTGTTTCATTCCCATTATTACTCATTCTCAAGCCAAGAAAATGGAACAATCTACCTCCTCCAATAACATCCCTGCCTCAAATAGTATTTCATAATAAACATTCGACCTCGTTATTTTGTCCATACCTTTCATCACCTCATCTTTAGTTTCCCAACCTATTGTTTCTATGGTTCCTCTTCATGAGTCTCATATGATCCAAACCAATCCCCATGTCAAAACCAACCCTTTTTCAATCATCATTCTATCCCCTCTAGACCATCTACACCTCCTTCTGCCACTTCTTTAGGAGAATTTGGACCTCCTGCTATCTCTCACATATGTACGGAGTTTCAGAAACTCCTTGATGTTAACCTCATCACTCTCCATGATTATCTTACTCATAAATCCAATAATATCCCCATTAATAGACATCCCCTTCAACATCTCTATGTTTATCCCCCACATTCTGAATCCACTGAGGTTCTTACTTCCTAACTTATTTTCTTTCCTACGACCATGAATGAGTTAGCAATAACTCAACATGAACATGGCCCTCATGAGTCTTCCACCATGGTCCCTCAAACCCATAATTCCACTCAATTAGTGGTCTTTATTCCACCCAATCTACCTCCCATCAATGTTATACCTACATCTTCTATCGCCATTACTTCTTCATCTATCCTTTTCATCAATACTCCCACCCAAAATCTTCAAGAATCTAACCTACTTCATCCACCACCCAAGCAAAATGTTCAAAACTCTATGCCTCTCTTCATATCTCAATTCCATGCCAACGTTGTTACCTCACAACCTCACCTTTTGAAGTGAACTCAAACTCATCAACCTCCACTCTCAAGCATCTTTCGACACGTGTTTCCTAATCAACCCACTCAAACATCTCAACCACCTCATTTACACATCCCAACACAAACCCAATCTTATCCTCCCATCACTCAGCAATAACCATCACAAACCTACCCATATAATTATATCCCTCCACAACATCTTGTTTCACAACCCATCCAATCACAAGCTTTCAATTATATTCCTCCTTAGCAACCACCCCCAAAAACTCCTACTTACACCCAAAAATATCAATCTTATCCATAACCCAATCCATCTACCTCTTACAATATTCAATCACATCAATCAGCCCCTCATCCTCACACATCCAACAACCCCATGCAATCCTTATTGAGTAGGATGGAAAACATATAGGTTGTTACATTGGGTTCTAAGAGCACATTCACCTATGAACAAATCTATAATGAACCTATCAACCCATTTGTACATATTAAGCTTTATCCTCCACACTGGGAGCTTCCTAAGTTCTTTAAGTTCAATAGTAAGGAGGATCCCTAATAACACCTTCATGCCTTTAAGCACTCATGTTATCTCATCACCCATGATCAAGACCTCATGCTTCACACCTTCCCCATGTCATTAGCTAGACCTAATTTGGACTAGTACAATGGAATTCCTCAACATTCCCTCTTCTCTTTCACCCAACTTGTGTAGCTTTTCATAGAATACTTATCCATCAATATTGCACATAAAATTACCATCACTGATCTTTATGCCATCAAAAAATTTGACGATGAATCAATCATGGATTTCATCGCTAGGTGGCGCAGTATCATTAATCAACTATCCTTCTCTCTACCTTAAAATGAATTAATCAAACTCTTCTCTATATCATGTACCAAACACATCTCATCCACCCTCCAAATTTAGTCTTTCCAAATCTTTGAGGAATCCTTTACCATGGCCCGCAAATTAGAATTATTTTCCCTTAAGAAAGGCCATGTCAAGCTTTTCTCCTATAAGCATAAGACTGAATTCACAAAATCATTCACCTACAATGAAAAATCCAAGAATGTGGCCAATGCCATTGTCATAAAAACTTCTTCCACATCCATGTCTTATGCTAAACCTTCACAAAGATCTCCTCAACCAACCCCCAACTATACTCCTCTTGTAGAATCTTATATCTCCATATTTTACAAACTCATGGTTATACGCCTTATCCAACTTCCTCCTAACCACCCTGTTTATGATTCATGTCCCAAACCCACATGGTACTGTGAGGACCATTATTGCAAATATCATCAAGTCTATGGCCATGATATCAAAAAATTTCATACCTTCAAGGATTCAGTGCAACACCTTATCAATCGTGGGGACCTTCAAATAGATAATCCTAATGCCCCTTCAAACCATCCATTGGATGTTTTCAACCATCCCTTCCCTAATCATCCACCAAACAACCAAACTAATCCTACCACATCTCAAACATGTGACACCCATGAAATCAATACTCTAAGTCAGGTTTCATCATCACCACCCACATCCATTATATCATCATCTATTATACCCACATCTACTTCCACATCTATTCCTATATTTACGATCATATTTACATCCACACCCATACATATATTTTTTACACCCACATCTACTGCATTCACATCTACTATACCCACATCCATCCCCACGTCTATATCAACATCTACCTCTACATTCATGCCTACATCTACACCTACTTTTATACCCAAATCTATAGTTATATTTATACCCACATCAACATCTGAATCCATAACCATATCTGCATCATCGTTTATCCCTTCCAATTTGAAATCCCCCCTTGATTCTATCACAAATGATGTCCCAATCCATCCTCATCTCCAATAAGTACAGCCACTTCTATATCAACACCTCTAAATTCCATGCAATCTATGACCCTTTCTAATCCTACCAATCATGTTATCCTAAAACCATCCTTGACCTCAATCATCACATCTACGACACAATCCACATCCAAATAATATAATCCCTTATCCATACACAAACCCACTATTGAAATCATGATGATCCCTACCAAGGACAAAACTAAGTAGAAAAAAATATAAAAACCTTGGCATCCCTACCCAAAATATCATACTCATCTGCACAAGAAACTAGAGCTTCCCCATTTAAAGCCCCATCAATCCAAACAATCCAACATCCAATCATCTATCTTAGGACCACTACCATCCATTTTGGTATAGTTCCCTTCATCTAAATCTCCCATCACCAACAAAACTAAATCAAAACCATCCACTCCTCCTAAATCCAAATCAGAATCCAAGATGCCTACAAAACCTCATAAGAGTAAGACACCTATTTTTCCTTCATCCACCTCTTCTAAACCAAACCATCCTTAATCCATGAAAATACCCTTTTTAAAACCCTCATTGGGTTCTACACCAAAAGCCTTCATCATCTCCTCCAAGCATTTGGGATCACCCTTCCTCCCATCAAGTAATTTGATTCATGTGGGTGGAAACCCACGTTGTTTATTTATAATGTTGTATTATCATGTCCCTGGACATGACACAAAACATTATAAGTCTCTTCATACACTCATCGACAACATCATAGAATAGGATGATCTTCTCATCCAAGTGGACTAGCCTCTTCCATCCACTAGCTCATCTACATTTAAACCCAACCCTAAAATCAAATCTACAACTACCAAGGTCTCTAAATCTGGTCCTTTGTCCAAACATAATGTCTCAATCCCACCACCAAGTTCTATCTCTTCTAAAGAGGGTCCCCCTCTTTTCATTAATGTCATCTGAGTTACCACTCACTTTTTCCCTCAGGATTCTCAACCATCTACCCAACCAAAACAAATATTTGTCATCATTTCTCCCTCTAACAAGCCTATCCCATCTTCCTCTTCATCTAAAGATAAGGTATCCATACTAGCCAATCCACAAACCCAAAATCTTACACCTATATAAAAACATATTGTGAAGTAATTGCACCATTCCCCCATTAAAATATATCTCTATGATCATATCCAAATCTCTCCTAATCATCAAAAAGCTCTGATTGAAGCTCTAAAGTTCATACCAATTACAATCGATGAGCCTCAACCTTTTGTGGCCCTCGTTAGAGCTCTCACAGCTTCTGAAACCATTTCCTTTGACAATTCTAAAATCCCTGACATTCTACCTGAAGACCATGATCTACCCCTTTTCATCATTGTTCATATCAACAAACTTTCATCCAACAAACTATGATTAACAATCGTGTTGGCATCAGAATCATCTCATCTCACACCTTCAATCAGCTTAAGATTCCCAATACCATTGTCACCCAATCACCCATAGTTCTTTGAGCCTTCAATAATGTTGTTTCCCCTACTTTAGGAATAGTTATCCTCCCCATCCACATTGGTGAAAAAATCCTCCATGAGCTGTTTTACATTGTTGAGGGGGATTTCTAATATAACATCTTTCTCAGATGCCCATAGATCTGTTCTATGTGTTACATCCCATACACTCTTCATCATTGCTTTTACTCCCCACTAATCTTCCTCCCTTCAAAACATGCCACATGACCTACTGGAAAAATGACGTGATCATTCCTAAGAAATAATCATCTTTCAAAGCATCTACTAGTTCATATGTACCTGCATCAAAGTTTCCTAACAATGAATCTCTCGACAACGTGATGCACCATCTCTCATTGAGGGAGTATCGACTCCTTGCCCTCAACACTCTTCCCACACCCAATTAATTCAGTAGACCCAAAAAATCTCCTATGTCTTAACCTAACATCAGGGATTTCATTTCCTTTTATACACCTCACCTGAAAACCAATATTATCTATGGTGACATCGATTTCCCTTCCTCCCACATTGACAATCAATCCCATACTAAGCCATATACCAATGGATTTGACTTCCTCTATAGGAAATCCTTCACCTACACCTATATCCATCGTTACACATGGAAGGAATTTTGTATGTGACATTACAAGAAATGCATAAATGATCTTATCCTTGACCAATCCTGTAAACCCCATGAGAAACTCTCTCCCACACACTTCCTCTGCATCCCCCATGTACATTGATCCATCACCTCCTTCTTCATCCAACGACCCCATGGACATGGATGATGTCATTTCCCTTCCTTCTAATTATTTTTTCAAATGTTCGCGATCACTTTAGGACCGGTCACCTATCATGATGAAGGTAAAACTATGTCCCTTCCTCTCAAACTCCCAAACATGGTAGGGTAGGATTCTCCTACCATCAACATTCTTCAATGCAGCGATGATAACTCAATTATTTCCTACATGGGGGTGGAAGATTCTCATCTTCATAATACTTTACCTCTTGACACATTCACCCTCCTTGATAAATCCACCATCGACATCAACATAAGGACTTCGTAAGAGCCCCACATCCTCAAAGTCAACCAATATCTTGTTCCAAAAGAGCTAGAATCCTTCACCGCCTTCCTTTCTAACCACACTAAGGTCATCACATGGTTGTATTCTGACATGTCAGGCCTCAATCCCAACATCGTTATCCATAACATTGTCACCATCCCTAACTCTAAGCTAGTTAAGATGAAGTTACACCACATGCATCCTCGTTTTTCCCTTCTTGTTAAAGAATAATTGTAACGTCTTCTTTCCGCTAACTTCATCCAACCTATTGATTATCCACAATGGGTTTATAATATCATCCCCATTTCAAAAGCCTGTGAAAATCTCCGTATCTACATAGACTTTCGAAACTTAAACCTTGTTTACCCTAAGGATGACTTCCCCTTCCAAACATTGATCAATTTGTTGAACTCACCACTAGCCATGAAATGTTTTATCTTATGGGTGGTTTTTCTGGTTACAATCAAATCCTAAAACCAACATAGGACATCCTTCATCACCTCTTGGGGAACCTTCTATTACCGAGTTATGCCCTTTGGTTTGAAATATGTAGGGGCCACCTACCAACATTCCATGACCTATATCTTCCATGATCTTGTCCACAAAACCATAGAGGACTATTTTGATGGCCTCTTAGGTAAATCTAAGCATCGACAGGACCATCTTTCTATCCTTGAAATCCTCTTCATAGGCCTTAACTAATTCTTCCTTCTTCTTAATCCCACCAAATGTGTGTTTTGCATTCTAACTGGAAAACTCCTTGGCTTTATTGTTTCTATCAAGGGAATCAAAGTTGACCCTACCAATATAAAAGCAATCATTAAGATGCCCCGTCCTTCTAATCTTAAGAAACTTCGTAGTCTTCAAGGCTGACTCCAATCAATCCACTGTTTCATCTCACAATTTTTTGATCATTGCCAACCTTTTCATTGTTAGGAAATTAATATTTACATGTGATGAATATTTGGTAATTGTAAATGAGTTGTATCAAACTCATATATTTAAGTTATATTGGTTTGATGTAATATTGTTGTGTATAAAAACAATAGTTTGGATATAGATTATCGAAATATATTATTGTAACAATATATCGTCAAAGATATTCTTATGAAAAAATAGTGGAGAGATAATAGGAATCACGTTCCTATATATTTGTATTATATCCCGAGAAATATAATAATGTATACATAGTAATATATTAAGAGTGATATTGTTGTATAAATTTGTAGCTACATTTATATTTGGTATCAAAGTAAGGTTATGGAGTCATGAGTTATCATATGGGGTAAAGACATTGTTTCCTACTTGCCCTAGTGGATGAGAATTTTTTTGCGATATAGTTTAAATTTATTTTCTAATTCCATCATGTTCTCTACATATAAGTCTTTTCTACACCTTGCAGGAATTTTTTTCTCTTATGCAGAAGCTATAAGTCAATGTTTAACAGGCTCAAGGAGCTTTCTCATTTAATTCTACATTTCCTAGATCTACAACATTTTCTTGAGTGGACGTCTACATATTTGGGTTGTTATGATACTATTTACACAACTCCCTTATATACTAGATTATAATCTCCACTTTAATAGTTATCTTTCAAAAGTGCAGAATTCAATAGTTTATTCATTTGATAGCAGCTATCAAGGAATTCATAAGATTTGGAATTTTATATTTATATGGATTACAAAATTTCTTAGAGTTTGAGATTTGGGAATAATCTTTACATTATTGCATTAATCAACATCGATTCCTCTAATCTCACCTATTATTGATATTGTTAAACTAGGTATTTACCTTAGCTCATGTTCACCTAGGTACTTTATTTACCTTTATTGTATTTATCCTCACCCACTTATGTGTGTGGATATTTCTTTTATCTTATTTATATATTAGGAGATATTATCTAGTTGTTAGGTATAGTTCTTTCCTTGATCTATGGTATTGACTAGATCCTTGATGTCTAGTTCTCTCCTAAATCTATGGTCTTGACTAGTTCTTTGATGACTAGTTATTTCCTTGATTTATAGCTTGATCTACAACCTTGACTAGTTCTTAGATTGTTATTCCTTGCCTATTTAAGCAAGGCCCATTCTCAATGTATTGCATTGAGTTCCATAATAATATATGATATTGCTACTCATTTCTTTGCAAAGGTTTTATGTAAAGCTATTCTGGCAAATTACTTTCATCTTATTGATCGTGGTGTTTGATTAGAATTTGTGTTCTTGGCTTCGTACGATCTGATTATCATTCCTTTTAGATATTACATGCAAAGGTGATTTACATAGCATTTTTAATTTGAAGGGATAAATTTAAACATAGTTGGAATGCATAGTTGGTGAAATCGATTGGACAATCGTGATCCAATGCATACATTGAACTTGATAATTGCATTTTCTATTCCCTTTAACAATTGGCATCATTGTATTATTGTCTGAATCTCACCCTATACATATCTCTACAAGTGATTCAAGTCTGAGGTGTAAAAATTGATTTCAGTTTGTAGTTTGTTGAAAGTTAGAGAAAAAATTCAACGAGTTGTTGCTGGTGATAAATTCTTGGCTGGATATGACCAGTCACATGAAATTTGGAGTTACATTCATAATAGCTACCAATACATTTTCTTGAGGACTGAAAATGATTCTTGATAGGTCCAGTGTCGTTTTTGTAGAAAATATCATTCTCTCAATACACATCAATAGCAAGATCTACATAGTGGGAAGCTAGATATTCATCTAACAGTCATTGTTTCCATCATCCACGTGTAAATTGATCAGGTCAAGTAGGTGGTTTTGTTAGTCATTATTAAAAAAAAAATAGATGAAATCGGTTGAGGTTTATTCAAACGGTTTTTAAAAATGTTTTTAAAAATTTTCGTGGGTCAATTGTCATAGATATTTGTGTATTAGGTTTACAATTATAACATTGTTATAAAAAGTAATCTTTAATTACTTTTTAATAGTTTTTTTAATCAATTATTTCATATTTCCATCTTGTATGGTCAAAAGGAGTTATTGTGTCCTAGTCGTTCATGTATATTAGAATTAATAGATTTGTATTTGTCCATTACAAATCAAATTTATAGTCATTATTATCTATTTGTTTGTAAAAAGGTGCATTTTTTGTTTCAACCGACACCTATTTTTTTAAAATTTGTGAAGATTCATAATGGATAAGTTGAGTCACATTGAAAAATTTGAAGGTAAATATTTTCATACCTAGCAAGTACAAACTCAGTTGTTCCTAATTAACAAATACTTGTGGGATATTGTTGATGGAAAAGAGAAGAAACCAACACATGTAGATGAAGCAGCAAAATGGACAAGCAAAGATCAAAAGGATATAGCAATTATTACATTGGATCTATCAAATTATTATTTGCATCATATAGACTTTAAAAAGTCCTCTCACACAATTTGGAAGACATTAAACAAATTGTTTGGATTACAAGCTGAAAGCGCAACAATATCTTTAAAATAGAGATTGTTCGGCCTCAATATGGAAGAAGGCGGCAACATGGTGGAACATATTAGTAAGTTTCATTCTATTTGCAATCAACTAGCAGGAATAAGTGTAGATGTGCATGATGACAATGCCAAAGTCGTATTACTCAATAACATGCCTCCATACTATTCTAACATGGTCTTTACATTAAGTAAAATAAATCCAAGTTTAGAAGAACTTATTTCTTATTTGCTAGAGGAAGAAAAGAGAATCATGTTTGTAGAACTAGAGGAAAAATCTCTATTTGGTAAGAAACAAGATAAAAGAAGATCTAAATCTTCTTTCATGCCTGGATCATCTTATAAAGATTAAAAGAAGTGGCTCACTTATTATTACTACAGATAATCTAGTCACTTGTCCTCAAATTGCAAGAAAACATCATAAGACTTACTTGATGGGAAACTGTAAGATAATGCCATGGCTATTGATGACGAAGGAGAAAATGAAGAAGAAAGAAATATTGCTTATACAGAAAATCAAAGTGATGAAGATTTTCTCTATTAGATAATTTTTAATAGAGGATGTGTTGGCGAGAAAATTTGTCGTGTGGAAAAACTTGTGGATTTCTTTCCAATGCTCTAGGAATCTAAGTCCCTCTACTTAACTAGTGTATCTACCATATATGCATGTGCGTGAAAAGGTGGATGTCTATGGTGGCCTTTCAATTGGGGATCTAACAGGGGCACTCCACTGACCCTAGTGAAACCTATCAATATCTTGCTAGAGAATACTTAGTCTAAAATTGAGGAAGGGAGTGAGAAAAGACGTAGGAGAACTAATGCTACATGTAGATAATCAGATTCCTGCACACACACACACTAGTTAGAAACTTCAACACATGCATTCATGATAAGAAACAACTTTGTAAATAACAAGACCAAATAGAATTTATTGATCACAAAGTATCGAGAAACCCCTTAGTCAAAGAAAGTTGGAAACTCCTTCTTGTATTGATTTCTCAAACCAAAGTTGTACATAGTGGAGAAATAGAGGAAATTTTAGAATGAGGGGAATGGAAGAATTTGGCTATCTCCTTTGTTCTCTCAAGGTACAATATACTCTTGAGTTTACAAGATCAATCACCAACCCCTTGAAATGGGAATGGATTTACAATTTATAGAGTGAGATGTTACTTATTGTCTTCCTCATGACCCTCCATATGCCCTATTTCCAACTTTAGGCTATTCATATTCCTACAAAATATTTAAGTCTATTTTATAAAATCAAGCCGACTTAATTTACATTATATTTCTGAAGTCACTTTTAAGTGACTTAAATGCATATCAAAATGTGTAGACCCCAACGAAGAATTAGAACATTTGAAAGGAGATAAATTTGGGGGAGAGGGAAGAGAGAGAAGAGGAGAAGATGTTTCCCATGATGAAGTCCAATAGTCCCCGTTCATGGAAATCTCTGATGCGGCTCCCATTGTGCCAAAACTGCTCTTTAAGTGTGGCTTACTATTTTAAGTAAATGCCAAAATGGGGGACTTACTATTTTTAGTAAGTGGTCATTTTAACTATTTTCTACTTCGGATAATCATTCTGGCCTTTTGGATATCTTCAATACCCGGTTCCTTTTTCTCAGTTGTTTTTTATGATGACTTTCCAAACATAGCAAGTCTATATAAGAAAACTTACTATGTTTAGAAAGTGTGTTTCCAGTGCTCTATTTGTGATGGAACATACTTTTTTAGATTTTTCTTGTCATTACAATCACACCCTCCAAATTTCACATAGTTTTGCCCACTAGAATGCCTGGAAATAAATTTTGAAATTTTGACTTGGCTATGGCTTCGGGCACGAAGTTGCCATGGCAGCCATTAATGGAGCTTGAAATTTGTAGGTCTGGTTTTTGTCTCTATTTTCAATGAAAACAAATCCATTGTGACAGGTTTTTCATTTGGAGATTGTGTGTAATTTTTTAGCTCGTTTCCATTGCCAGAATGATGGGAAATCCAACGAATGTGAGTCGGTGCACGAAGAGAAGATTTTATTAGAGAAAATGATTCTAGGAACCATTTGACCTCTTATTTTTTACATCTTGATCACCTTGAAAAATGAGGAAATCTAAAAAATATGGCATCTCGATCTGACTTGTATCTTGTGAGATATGAGTATTTTTCGATAGAGTGACTTCATGATTATCTGGCAAAAAACCTTCATTTTCTCCCCGTTCTTCATCGTTTCACTCCGTTTTTCTCAGATACCTTCATATTTCTATGTATTAATGGTTTTCAGAGTTTATGTGGCCATCTAGGAGCTGGTTTGGAGCAATAATGGTGGACTGGGTGTCTGGACAATCATGCACGAAGCCATGGCAAGGTGAGGAGTTATGGAGGAGAAATGAGAGGAAGAAAACGGCTAAGTGCTAGATTTAAACTTTCAAAAAAATCACATGGAGGGGTTGGGTGAATTTTTATGTTCCTTAATTCCCTAACCTTAGGGACTTGAGGAACATCAATTTCCATGGTGGTCAAGGCGATGCCATGTGTCCTTGATTCGACGGCAGGGGATTTGTTTGAAAAATGCACCTGGGGGCTAAAATTCGGTCACATGGGTGTCCAAATGACTACCTATAGGGGATAGGTGCATTTTTCCATGTCTTTTGTCCCCCACCTTAGGTACATAAGGGACATCAGTTTCCACGGTGGTCCTAGAGGTGACACGTGGCGCCCGATCCAACGAAAGGGAATGGATGCTCCAAAAATGCACCTGGGGACTGAAACTCGATCACGTGGGTGCCCAAATGACTCCCCATAGGGGATGGGAACATTTTTAAAGGTCTTATTTCCCACACCTCAAGTGAATAAGGGACATAAAATTCCATGGTGGTCCTGGATCTGACACGTGGTGCCCGATCCGACGGCAGGGAATGCATATGCTCCAAATAAGCACCTGCGAACTGAACAGTCAAGTTTGGAGGTCATATGAGGGTCCCAGAGGTCACATGGGGGCTGGGAACATTTTCCAAGGGCTGATGTACCTAACCTTAGGGATGTTGGGGACATGAAATCCCATCAGGCTCCTGGTGTTGACATGTGTCCTCTCGGAAAAATGACTAAGTCCTTAACTGCCTTTGAGAGGGTAACTTGGAACGAAGATAACCTGAGATCCCTATGTAATTTATTGGTGAAATTTTATATGATCCTGACTGGAAATATAATTTTAGATCCAATGGTGGGGGTATTATGTATTTATTAGACAATATTATCCCTTAAAAAGTGGATTTTTTATCTAGGACTCCACTTATGCCTAAGAAAAACTGTCTGCCAATCATATGTGCCAAGGTGTTGTGAAAAATATTATTTCACCATAATTTAGCTATTGTAATCCTCTTTCCTAATTTTTTTTTACTTCTAAATCCATCTTGAGCTCCCAAAATCTTCTTTTGAAGCCTAGCAACTGTTTTAGGCCTGTGTACCGCCTAGGCTTGTGAACATTGTTTTTAACTCATACTACTCCAAGTCTTACAAAACTTCCCCAAACCTTCCAATATCATTTCCATGATGTTATAAGGTCTTCCATTCATGTTGAATTTTTCCCTTCCATTCCACTCCAGGGGTTTTATCTAGTCCTATGAAGGCCAGCGATAGCCTTTCCTGTGGCTACCCAAAATTTGCATTTTCAATGAAGTCCTAAAATCACCTAGGGGAATGAATGGAATTTCCTAAATCACCTAGGGGGATGATATAAAATTCATTGGGAGGTAATTTGGACTGACTAGATAGAGTTGGGGTTTCCTAGGAATGATAAAACATGAAAAATTTGGCATAGGGGTATAGTTGTCGTGCTTGGAAACTTCCAATTTCCTTGTTACACATTTTCACGAAAATAGCTAGCTTTATCTTAGGGACATGACATGGACTGAGTGGAGAAAAGACATGGCATGGGAATCCATAATCTCAACTTTAGACCATAGAAGTTGTTGACCAGTGCCTTATCCATTGGGCCTTGTGGAGTCATGTACAACTTACAAGAGAGAGAGAGAGAAGAAGGAAACACACACACACAAAATGAGAAAAAGAAACACACAATAGGAAGGGAAACACACCTAGAAATTACCTATGGTATAAGGCAGGGGACAACCCACTTTCACTGAAGCACTTTTCTTTCCCTAAAAGTTACCCCTGAGTGGGCAACATTAAGTGATGATGTTCTGCAAAGCCATTGACAGGTTCCAAAAAGTAGCATCCCCTCCTCAGCTGCTTATGAAAGCCATGTGCTTTCATAATTGTCTATGTATTTCGTAGGATTGATTCCATGTGAGCTTCTTTATGGTCGATTCCTTGCTTGGAAATTCCACTGCCTTCATGTTATTTGAATTTGGTTTCATAGTGCCAGTTTCCTTCCATACAAGTTAGCTCAATGTTTTCCCTATTATCTTCTTCCATGGTGGAGGTTTTGTCTTCAAAAATGGAGATGTCTGAAGTAGATACACAAACTTTTATTTTTTTGTAATCATGAACTTCTTCACACAATGTGGAAGAAAAAGGCATGTTTTCATGTTTATTCTCATCAACTAAAGTATTAGAGAAGTCATCAAGCTTATCCAACTACTCCATTTCAACATAAAAAATTAGTGCACCAAAATAGGAAGTACAAATTGAATCATACTTTTCTTGTATCTCCATGGCCTAGGTCAAGAGTTCAAGACTGAGTTGAGGATCCTCAGTTTCTTCTGTGGCCTTGAAGATGTCTTATATGGATAGTTCTTCTGAAATTTCCATAGACTCTTTTTTATCTTTATTGGAGGAATCTTCTTGTTTTACCTCTAAGAGATGATTAAAAATCTGATCCATATGGGCCCATGATTCATCTGAAACATTCTCATTCATATCTTTCATGATTTTTGTTTCTGAAGATTCACTTTCTTTCATACATGGGCATACTTGATTCCTAACACCTATTGACAAGAAGAATATATCCAAGCTTCGTGGGAAAGGTGATCCTTCAAGCTCAAAATCCATATCATCTTCTTCTTGGTAAGAATTAGAGAACCATGTTGGGATAGCAGTATCAGAAGAATTTTTTGCTATATCTTTACCATCCATTATCAAATCTTCTTGCTCAGGTGAAAGATGAAAGTCTATGTTTTCACCAAGATGATGATTCTACTCCCTGAGTGAGTAGAGGTTGTGTTTAAATGGTTCGTTCTCCTCGGGTTTGAAAAGAAAGTGGGATTCTTCCATTTGATCATCCATGATTGCATTAGGACAAGAGTTTGATTCCTTGACTTCCTTAATTTCTTCATGCAACATTTCTACATCACTTGAAGAATCAAAATAGGAATGAGGATTATCTATGACCATCTTGAATTCATCATTTTTAGACCATAATGTCAGCTGAATTTCTTGCACTTATTCACATATCCCCATTTCATCATCAATTGAAAGATCAAAACTTGAAAAGATATCATCCATGCTTACTTTGAATTGGTCATATTCTTCATCATTGGTGGAGTCTTCAGAGGGCATTGGATCATCCATTATACAAAAAATATCTTCTTTTATTGAATGTATTATTCCCTCAATGGGATGTGACTCGAGCTAAATGGAATTGCTGAATGGTGATTCTATCTTTGTCTCTTCTACTTCTTCCTCCATGACATTTCTTTGTCTTTCATCGGGAGGTTCCATGAAAATATCTTCTTCAGAATCATCTGAGAATATCTCAGGAATGAAAACTTCAGAGTATGGGTAGAAATCTGAGTCTTCTTCCATAGGGTGCATCTCGTCTTCTTCCTCCATTTGATGTGGAGCTTTAAGATGTTCATATATTCTCTGTAGAGCTAAAGCATACCTCCAAATTTCATCAAAGACTTTGGGGTCAAAATTTCCTTTTATTATGCTCTCAAGTATTTCCACATATTCTCTTTTCAACATTTCCATTTCTTCATCACCATATGCAATGAATTCATCTAGATAATAGTGGAAGAAGGACAATGTTCTAAATTTTTTAGTGAGTTGTGCCAGATTGCAAAAATCTTCTTCATTGGATCTTGCACCATCCTGTCTTTTGTCATCTCTTCAAGGATAGGATTTTCTTTAGTGGCATCCAAGAACCTTTCAGGTATGAAAACCCTATGGTACGAATGATCTTCAGGGTTTTCCTCTATTAGATAATCATCCTCTTCTTCTTTCTCACTATGGGCTGCTTCAAGTTGCTCATTCATATCTTACAAGAATTTGGCATATTCTCAAGCTTCACACCTTATCTTATGTCTCCTTTGAATCCATTCTTCTTCAATGATGACAGGTTCTTTCTTCTTTCCTTTGTATACACTAGTTTGGAACCATGGCTGATCAACGATCTTCTTTTTCGGGAAGACATCTTCTTCCTCTTCTTCACTGTCACTCATTGGTACTTCACTCCAATCTATAAATTTCTTCATGATGTGGGAAATGAACGTGACAAGGGTTCATTCCTTTATGGATTCACCTTCAAAGAATGATTTTCCTTTGAAATATTATTATTTTTAAGACCTTACGGTCATATATTGGGTGCAGATGTTGCTAAATCTACCCCACGGTGGGTGCCAAAAACTATTGGCGAGAAAATTTGTCATGTGGAAAAACTTGTGGATTTATTTCCAATGCTCTGGGAATCTAAGTCCCTCTACTTAACTAGTGCAACTTCCGTATATGCATACGCATGAAAAGGTGGACTTTTGTCGTGGCCTTTCAATCGGGGATCCAACAGGGGCACACCACTGACCGTGCAGCAAAGCTAGCAATCTCTTGCTATAGAATACTTTGTCTAAAAGTAGGGAAGGGAGTGAGAAAATAGGTAGGAGAAATATTTTTGCAGGTAGATAATCAGATTCCTACACACACACACTAGTTAGAAACTTCAACACATGCATTCATGAGAAGAAACAACTCTATAAATAACAACAAGACCAAATAGAATTTATCGATCACAAAGTATCAAGAAACCCCTTTGTCAAAGAAAGTTGGAAACTCCTTGTATTGATTACTCAAACCAAAGTTGTACATAGTGGACAAATAGAGGAAATTTTAGAATAAGGGGAATGGAAGAATTTGGCTATCTCCTTTGTTTTCTCAAGGTACAATATACTCTTTATTTTACAAAATCAATCACCAACCCCTTAAAATGGGAATGGATTTAAAATTTATAGAGTGAGATGTGACTTATCGTCTTCCTCATGACCCTCCATATTCCTTATTTCCAACTTTAGGCTATTCATATTCCTACAAAATATTTAAGTCCCTTTTATAAAATCAAGGTGACTTAATTTACATTATATTTCTAAATTCACTTTTAATTGAATTAAAGGAAAATTAAAAAGTGCAAACCCCAATGAAGAATTAGAACATTTGAAGGGAGAGAAAGTTGGGGGAGAGGGAAGAGAGAGAAGAGGAGAAGATGTTTCCCGTGATGAAGTCCAATAGTCCCCGTTCATGGAAATCTCTGATGTGGCTCCCATTGTGCCAAAACTACTCTTTAAGTGTGGCTTATTATTTTAAGTAAATGCCCAAATGGGGGACTTACTATTTTTAGTAAGTGGTCATTTTAACTATTTTCTGCTTCGGATAGTCATTCTGGCCTTTTGGAGATCTTCAATACCCATTGCCTTTGTCTCAGCTACTTTTGATGATGACTTTCCAAACATAGCAATTCTATATAAGAAAACTTACTATGTTTAGAAAGTGTGTTTCTAGTGCTCTATTTGTGATGGAACATAATTTTTTAGATTTGTCTTGTCATTACGATCACACCCTCTAGATTTCACATAGTTTTGCCCAATAGAATGCCTGAAAATAAATTTTGAAATTTTGACTTGGCAGTGGCTTAGGGCACGGAGCTACCATGGCGGCCATTAATGGATTTTGTCTCCATTTTCAACAAAAACAACTCCATTGTGATAGTTTTTTCATTTGGAGCTCGTGTGCAAGTTTTTAGCTCGTTTCCATTGCCGGAATGATGGGAAATCCAATGAATGTGAGTTAGTGCACAAAGAGAGGGTTTTGTTGGAGCAAATGATTATGGGCACCATTTTACCTATTGTTTATTAAATCTTGATCACCGTGAAAAATGAGGAAATCTGAAAAAGATGGCATCACGATCCGACTTGTAGCTTGTGAGATATGAAGATTTTTTGATCGAGTGACTTCATGGTTATCTGGAAAAAAACCTTCATTTTCTCCCCGTTCTTCGTCATTTCACTCTATTTTTCTCTAATACCTTCATATTTATATGTATTCATGGTTTGGATAGTTTATTTGGCCATGGAGGAGCTGGTTCGGAGCAACAATGGTGGATCGGGTGTCTGGACAATCATGCACAGAGCCATGGCAAGCTGAGGAGTTGTGGAGGAGAAATGAGAGAAAGAAAATGGATAAGTGTTGGATTTAAAATTTAAAAAAATGCACATGGAGGGTCTGGATGCATTTTTATGTGCCTGATGTCCCTAACCTTAGGAACATGAGGGACATCAATATCCATGGTGGTCAAGTTGATGTCATGTGTTCTTGATCCGACGGCAGGGGATTTTCTTGAAAATGCACCTGGGGGCTGAAAGTCAGTCATGTGGGTGTCTAAATTACTTTCCATAGGGTATGGGCACATTTTTTCATGTTTGAAATCCCCCACCTTAGGTACATAAAGGACATCAATTTCCATGGTGGTCCTAGAGGTGACACGTGGCACCCGATCCAACGGCAAGGAATGGATGCTGCAAAAATGCACCTAGGGGCTGAAACTCAATCACATGGGTGTCCAAATGATTCCCCATAGGAGTTGGGAACATTTTTCAAGGTCTTATTTTCCCCACCTCAGGTTCATAAGAGACATAAAATTCCATAGTGGTCTTGGAGCTGACACGTGGCACCCGATCCGATGGTAGGGAATGCATGCTCCATATAAGCACTTGGGGACTAAACAGTCAAGTCTGGAGGTCATATGAGGGTCCCAGAGGTCACATGGGGGATGGGAACATTTTCCAAGGGCTGAAGTACATAACCTTAGGGACGTCGGGGACATGAAATCCCGCCAGGCTCTTGGTGCTAACACGTGTCCTCTCGGAAAAATGACTAAGTCCTGAACTGCCTTTGAGAGGGTAACTTGGAACGAAGATAACTTAGCTCTCGATGGAATTTATTGGTGAAATTTTATATGATCCTGACTTCAAATGTCATTTTTAATCTAATGTTTTTGGTATCATGTCTTGATTCGATCATATGATCCCTGAAAATCAGATTTTGTATCTAGGACTCCACTTATGCCTGAGAAAAGCTTCCTGCCAATCATATGCACCAAGGTGTTGTGAAAAATATTATTTCACCATCATGCAGATATTGGAATCCTATTTTTGACATTTTTTTTTACTTATAACTCCATCTGGAACTCTCAAAATCTTCTTTTGAATCCCAGCAGCTGTTTTAGGCATGTGTACTGCCTAGGCTTGTGAACCCTATTTTTAACTCATAATGCTCCAAGTCTTGCAAAAATTCCCCAAACATTCCAAGATCATTTCCATGATGTTATAAGGTCTTCCACTCACCTCCATGTTGAATTTTTCCCTTCCGTTCCACTCCAAGGGTTTGATCCAGTCCCAGGAAGGCCGGCGATAGCCCTTCCCATGACTCCCCAAAATTTGCATTTTCAATGAATTCCTCAAATCACCTAGGGGAATGAATGGAATTTCCTAAATCACCTAAGGGGATGATATAACATTGGTTTGGAGGTAATTTGGACTGACTGGACATAGTCGGGGTTGCCTAGGAATGATAAAACATGAAAATTTTGGCATATGGGGTATAGTTGTCGTGCTTGAAAACTTCCAATTTCCCTATTACATGTTTACATGACAACAAGATGGAAGCACAAGATGCTGGAGGTCAGACATCGACCTCTCTTCAGTCACCAATGATGAGGCCACATGATTCTATGGTGACAGTGTGTGTATGATTTTTATTTCAGTATTGTAGTTGATTTCAGTTGTGTGTAGTGTGGTTCTACTGCAATTTTTAAAGTTTGTAATTTTCAGTAAGTGGAAATTTCACATTGAGGGGGGAACAAGATCAACATGATCCAATGTTCCATTTCTATTTTTTCAATTATGTATGTGATTATTCTTATTTATCCTATGCAAAAACATAATAAATAACAGACAGCACAATGAAAGGCAGCATCATGAGCCTTGATGAGGTAGAACAGTCATATGTGTTCCTGTTTGTACCTAGGTTAGTGGTTAGCCTCCTAAAAACCATTAAAGGTTGTTCATATGTGTTCCTTCTTGAGTTCCCACATTATTAGGTCATATGTGTTCCCTAGAGTGACTGTTTGATAAGCAGATGATTCCTGAGCATGTTCTCATCCTCGTCGGTCAAATATGTTCCCGACAATGCATGGTCGATAAGAATTTGATGTGTTCCTTCTTCTACCTTCAGTTTGAGTGTGTGCCAAGATAATGAGCACATTGAGGTGGAAATATGTAGAGGAAGTGTGAAAATTCTATTGTTACCATGTAAACATTAAGGGGGGAATGTTAGGAAATTAATATTTACATGTGGTGAATATTCAGTAATTGTAAATGAGTTGTATCAAACTCATATATTTAAGTTATATTGGTTTGATGTAATATTGTTGTGTATAACAACAATATTTTGGATATATATTGTTGTAACAATATATTGTGGAGGATATTCTTATGAGAAAATAGTGGAGAGATAATAGGAATCACATTACTATATATTTGTATTGTATCCCAAGAAATATAATAATGTACACAGAGTAATATATTGAGAGTGATATTGTTGTATAAATCTGTAGCTGCATTTATATCCATCATCTTCTCTACAAAGACACTCATTTCAAGTGGGATTTAAATTTCCAAAAGTCCTTTGATAAACTCAAGCATTATCTTCTATCAACACCTATACTCATGCCCCCACGTGAGGGGGGGCATTCTACATTTACATCTCTACCACCAATTATGATCTAAGTTCCATGTTGGCACACCACAATGAGCAGGGTAGGGAGCAAGATATCTACTATATCATCTTCACTCTTCATGACTATGAAACCCACTACACCAAGGCTAAAAAAATGTGTTTCCCTTTATACTTTACCACTTCTAAGCTTCTCCACTATCTCCTCAATCACAAAACATATGTCATTACTAGCTTCGATCCTCTTAAAACCATGTATTCACAGCCTTATAACAACAATTGAATAACTCAATGGCTCGTGATCATGAATTATTTTGACCTAGAGTTCATCTCTCAAAAATTAATCAAGTGTCAGGCTATCATTGATTAACTCGCCAAATCCCCTCTTCCTAATAATCAACTCCCCCATGAGCGATTTCTTGACAAATCCATCAACACCATCGATCATGAATATTCTCCCTTCAAAATGACACTATTCTTTGACGGATCTAAATGTCACTAGGGGGAGGTGTTGGAATCATCATCATTCCTCCTTGGGAAACTCCTATCCCCATTACCTACAAGCTCAACTTTGAGTGCACTAACAACATGGCTGAGTATGAAGCCCTTATCTTGGGTCTCTGAACCACTATCATGCTTGGTGTTTAAAATCCTTGATATCTATGGTGATTCCCAACTCATCGTCAATAAAATTAAGGGATTCAATCAATGAAAAAATTAATTCCTTCAAAAATACAAATACATGTTCAAATTTCTCCTCAAATCCTTCGATCATCACACTACCCAAATTGCCCCTCATTTATCTAACCACTGTACGGACACCATGGAATCCCTTGCATCTCTTATCCCTTGGACACCTAAAGAATCCAAACTCTTCATTGTTGTCCATTTCATTGATGAACCATCCCATATTAATGACATTCCTTGTATCAATATCATCGAAACTAACCAATTTGATATCTGGTATACCCAGATCTTTGACTATCTTTCTTAATCTAAAATCCCCTCCAACCTATCCAAGAACATTAGGATGTCCTTCCTACAACACGTTAACCACTATGTTATCCTTAGTGGCATCCTCTATAAACATGGGTTTGTCGGTATTTTACTACTGTGCCTTAAATCCTATGAATATATCTGAATTATCTAAGAATTCCATGAAGGCATCTGTGGTGGACACTTTACCGGTTTGGTAATTGCCAAGTATGTTCTTCGGATGGGCTACTATTGATCCACCCTAAACCAAGACTATTATGAATATGTCAAAAAGTGTGTCAAATGCCAGCAGCATTTCAACCTCATCTATATCTATAGTAAGGCATTATAACTGGCTCAAGATAAATGGCCTTTTTAATGATGGGGACTAAACCTCATTGGCCTCGTCAATCCACGCTCTTCTGAGCATCGTCATTCTATCCTCACCACTACTGAATACTTCATCAAATGGGTGGAATTCATTCCACTCGCATCAACCAAGGCCAACAAAATTGTCAACTTCATCTATCAGCACATCATCTGTCGCTTCGGCGTTCCTCAAAAAATCATTACATACAACAAAAAGTCCTTCAAAAACAAATATCTTAACAAGCTTTATGAATCCTTCAATATAAGGATTAGCTTATCTTCTCCATATTATCCACAAGCGAATGGCCAAGCCGAATACACTAATAAGACTTTCTACAACATTCTTTCCAAAACTATTGATAAGGTAGATCGAGATTGGAATATTCATATTCCCTCTACTCTTTGGGCTTATCATGCTAGCATTAGTACCTCTACTAACGTAATCCCTTCTCTCTTATGTATGGCTCTAAATCCATCCTTCCTCTCCAAGTTCAAATCTCATCCTTGTTTATTTCTCTTCGAACATCATGACATCTATCAAGATCGAATCAAATGTGCCTATAATAAACATCTTACATAATGTGACTTCAACATCGATGACCTTGTCTTAAAAGAAAATCAGAACATGGAAAGGATCCAACATGGAAAGTTTGTTCCAAACAAGATTGGGCCGTATATTATCACTCATAAGTATGGGTCTGGGGTCTATCGTTTAGCTTCCCTTGATGGTAAATTAGAAATGGAACCTCTCAATGCCTTACACTTGCGGCCTTTTTATTGTTAACATACCTACCAGCATGACCTCAATCACATTCACAATCTCATTTTCATCCTTATCTTTCTCCATCTTCCATTGTAATGATTTGGAATCGTGTGGTATTCTGTCACTATCCTATCTACGACCTTGAATATGGGTGTAGACTCTGAAAAACTACACCCTTCATCCTTTTCCAAACCATTACAATGCACCCACCTCCTCGATCAATTAAATACATTGACATTTCACATTTAATTAGTTAAACCCATCTTACACCCCACACCCTCATTAGTTAATTAACACCCCGAACTCTAAATTAATTAAATATATTAATTAATTTAGGACCATCATTATTTTCCATCCTATTTATTTCATTTTATCTTACATTATCCTATATAATCTTATAATCATACACCTAATTAATCACTAAATAACCACCTAATACTCATCTTAAAACAAACTTAGCCAAATTGGATAATATCTCACCTATCTTATCATTTCCCTATATAAATTAGACACATCACTAGCCAACTTGACACTTTCAAACAAACCTAACAAATCCATCCCACGAAAATACAAACAAAACTCTCAAATTAGCAAATTGTTCCAACCATTTGCTAAACTAACCCAAATAGACCGAAATCATCGGTGATTTGGCAAATCACTACAGATTATTTAACCCCATTTTCCAGTCTCTTTTTGAGAGCATCTTCTCACATTTTTACATATTGAGTTCTCTATCAGATTTTGTCACTATTATACAGCATCAATGTCAACGCATTATTATCTAGCATTGGCATTCACAATCATCAATCAATTTTTAGGAACCATTTCAAATCCTATCATTGATTAATAAATCATCATTCAACTACAAGTTTCATCAATTTCATTCATCATCTTCAAGTATGGCTTATTTAGATGGAAATAGAGGGTCAAGGTCATGAAATAACTAGCATCAATTCATTACCGATCGCACGTCATCCATTACACTGGGAGCAATATGACATTCTACATGACCTCGAGTTTTGTGCCATTCACTTAGCCCCTTTAGATCAGTTGTAGACTATTTTTGAATATACTCAAATGAATATGTGAAGCTACATATGAATTCTGGGAAGCCTAATTTGAATTTCTACATATCCAAGCTGATTTAGCCTAGTTTGAATATCAATATGAAGCTGAATTAGAAGAATTGAGATCTGAGACTAAATCTGAAGATCAAATTGATTCTAAGAACTTTGATTCTAATTCTGATTCTGATTCTGACATAGAAGAGGAAGATCCGGAATACATTTCTGACTTCTTTAAGGAAGATTATATTGGACACAAGAGTTCAAATTCCTCTGAGAACTTGGATACTGATTTGGATTTTGATTTCTAGGCATAGTTTTTATCCATCATTACTTATCAGTTATATTCTTTATATTTTTAATAACAAAATATTTTTCAAAACATTCATTATTACCATTTTTCATATGTCATCTACCCACTTGATTGTAAAAGAGGATTGACACCCTTGTCATGAAGTCATTTGATTTCCACATATTGGCTTTTGCAAGGAAATCTGCTTGATATTATATTAATCCTATTTTGTTTAGTGGTTGTGATCTGTAGGTATTCTCATAGGAAAGGCACTGACATTATTTTGTGTATGGACACCATTCATCCATATCCATGGGTATCTCTCAACCCTACCATACTGAGGTTAGTTAAGTTTTATTCTCTTTCTTATTAGCTTAAGTTGAAGAGGTAAGATTTATTCATAACAATGGGCACCATGGCTCTTCCCATAGTATATCCAGTGATAAGTTCCTCCTTCTAGGTGGGAACCCTACAATCATTACATTCATCTCCTTCTTATCTACCTACCAAAACCATAATAAGCCTCCACGTGCATAGCTTGTACACATTACTTCCCCTCCCTAAGTGGTCTACTTGGCTATCCTCATATCTATCTAAAAAGTCAAAAAAAAAAAATGGATGCTCCTATTAAAATCTATGTTATCTAAAAATAGACTGCTCCCTCAAAGGATAGATGTTCATATAAAGTAAATAATATCAAAAGTATAGATTGATCCCTTGAAGGAAAACTATCACATATATTATCTTGCCATCAAAAATCAAAAGTCAAAATCTGAAACAAAAATCCCTAATTGATTAGCCTTTTAAAATAAAGTCTACGTTATTATATCATGGTAGTAAAGTCTTCTTGTATTGGTTATCCTTTTAAAATATAAAAAGAAAAATCCAAAATAAAGCATCCTTAAAAAGCTTCCCACATCATTCATCTTTCCATTAAAAAAAAACTTCCTGCATCGATCAATTTGCATAATATTTCTCAAAGATAGGGCATAGACCTAGGACATCCATTTAAGGAGAAACTACTTCCCCCATGCAAGATACATATCAACCCCTCATTGTGTCTACAATAGGTGTATAATCACACCTTCCATATTCCCCTTGTGATCTTATATGTGACTACCTATCATTAGTTATGTGTTAACACCAACCTTAGGTTGCAAGTGCAATGCTTTGTTCATGTTCCTCTTCATGTTTTACCTCCAATCCAGTCCTAAAGCATCTATCATGTGTGCACTCCTTTCTATAATAAAGTGTACTTCTTATATTTAGGCTACCCTAGCAAGGTCAGGTTTTATTTATCACATCTAATCCAATCCAACTATCTTATATCATATTCAAGTTGATTAACACATCTAATCTACATATAAATCCATCAGTCTTATATCTAATATATAACCATCACACCATGTCTAAATTATCTATCATATCATCACATGACAGCTAAATCCATCACATCACATCTAATCTAAATCCACCATATCATCTAAATCCATCACAATGCCACATCTGATCTAATCATCTTATCTTATAAATTAATCAACACATCACATCACCACATCATATAAATTAATCACTACATCATATCACATATCTAAATCAACATCTAATCGTTTTCACATCACATAATCAAACTTTGTCACATACATCTATTATAATATCACAACACATATAACTCATGAAAAAATCATAAAAAAATTTATACATCTGTGATAGGCTTTCAACGAGGCTTTATCTCAATCTATACATCAAAATCAATATATGCAATGTTCACCCACTAATCAATGAACACAAAATCTGAGACTTTGTCTCCCAATGGGGCAGAACTCTATCCTCCTGCATGTCCTCCTCCTTGTCCACCATCTAGTACCATGATCGTGCCTCGGTTGCGCCACACTCACTGTGCTCCCTGAAGTTCACCTATTATGTCGATCTCCTCTCTCCTTCCATGTATGCCACATAGTGTGGTACATCTGACAATCTCATCATCACTATGCACTCATAGTAGCGTGTCATCCTCTCCTTATAGCTTGGTACTGCATCCTCATCACAAAACAAGGAGGCATCCAATCTGTCCAGCCCCCTGTGCAAATCCCTAATTCACTCCACCTGTCGCCTTTAAAAGGACTACCTAGATCTTTGTATCTATATTGTAAGGCCTCTCTCTGTCTCTGGTATGTCCCTCTCACATAGATGGCAAGCCAAGTCTCTCTCCTAGTGAAAATCACATCTCACTATCGAAGAGCCGCATCTAGCTCTACCTACATCTTGTCATATCTACGTCTAGCTCCACCTACACCTCCTCCTAGCATTTCTATTGTATCCACACTACCCCCCTCTCTTCTTATAGGCAGCTACCTCCTCCTCTTACATGTGTTTCCTCCATCAGCTCTACGGATCACGCTCACTGTCTGAGTCACCCACTCCATATAACCCTAGTTACAATCCCCTAGGTCATCTTCATCTATCATCCAATGGCTCTACCACCTCCACCAATGACATCAACCATCACTAGACTCGGCAAGACCCTCTCAACCTCATCACATATGTATCTGATCGGCACCCCAGGCACCATCTACACCAATCCAAATTGCCTCATCACACAGTGGAAATTGTATCAGCCTCTACCATCTCCGGCCTCCGCCCCTGTAGCCATCTCACTCTCCTCATGACTTGTGAGTCTATGTATCTTCGTGCCTCAGCCATGCAGGGAACCCTCTATACGACCTCCATCTGACATGTCATCCACATCGAGGCTCCGCAATCTATCTCTATTTACCACTCTTATCCCCAGTTCACCCTTATCATCCATGATCCCGAGTCAACCCTCCATCGCACGAATCTAACAAACCAACTCTATGTGATCACATGTCATCCGATAGAAGCCCTAGCGGTACCTCACCACTAGCTATGTGCTTCATATGACTCAGCAGTGCAATGAGAAATACCACATCTAATCTAGATCTTCTGCTCTGTCATGCATACATCCACAGCTCGTGGTACACCTATGATCAAGAGAGCTTGCCTTAAATGCAAACATTGTCCTGTGCTCAATTACGTCAGTTGTTATTGCCACTGATGTCAGGGGCCATGCAAAACTTGCCCCACTTGAATCTAGCAGTCCATAGCAGGATATCGCCATCATGACTATGCAATGTCAGATCACTTCCCTGACACAAATGGATGATAATGTGTCTCAATGTGAAACACCCCAGATACAAAGGTGATATGATGCAGGGCCTCTACTCCAAACAATCATGTCATAAGGCATCTCATCCAACCCTCCTATTGGAATCAGCATCAATGGATGCCCCCTAGATCAGAAATTTCAAAATATGATACACATCCTCTTATGTGATCGTAATATCTCACATGTCCAGAACCAGAAGGTGCTAGTCCTCAGGTCACATCTATTTATCAATGTTATAATTAGCCTTATGTCTTAGAGGCACTCTCTGATAATGACAGAAACCTATTCAATCCCATTACATCTAAGTGATCCCACTTGGCATCTGTAACATGTCTTCCCTAATCGTACCCTAACATGGTTGGGACTCCGTTTCTCAAGTATATAGGTATCTTTGGCCTGCAAAAACTCTGTCAAACATGCATCCATCAGTCTCCAAATCATCCAAAATCGACATTTTTTTCATCCACAAAATTCAATAAAATATATCTTCTATCTAGTCAACACCGACCCAAGCCTAGTCGATGCTGCCTTGCCCTATGTCGATGGTGATTATACCCAGTATTCACCGATTAGCCCTTGGCACTTATATAGAATCCACAAATCCAAAAAATAAAAAATAAAAATAAAATCAAATCAAAATCAAGTTAAGTTCTTTGCACTTACCAGTCTCTGAGACCTTTGACACTTCCTCCCACCTTCGTTGGCATCCATTTTCACTCAAATCTCTAGACTTTTATATCACTCAGAGCTCTCTGATCACAAAATCATGTTGTTTAAAATGAGTCTTGTTGTCAATCTTATTCTTCCATCCTAATTGCACCAACCTATTTGTCGTCGACCTGCCTAGTCATCGTCAACCCAAGACAAACTGTCATCAACCCACCCAGTCGTCGTCAACTCAACCCTAATTTTTGTCCTTCATCTCGTCCCATTCTATCTACTTATCCAAAATATATTTTCTTCAACTTCATACTTGTGTGTCACCCATAACACACATTTCATTGTCTTGCATGGCACATTTTTCTATCTTTTTTCTTATCTACTTATCTCGTTGTCTATCCTTCATCCTATCCAGCAAGCCCACTTTATGGCCATCCCTGTGTTCCCTCTTGGGGCACCATCTTTCATCTTAACCCCACCCTTGTGGGTATATTTTCTCTTTTCCATCCCACCAGGATTCACACATTTACTCACTTCCTCATGTTTGAAGGATAGAGCATACTCTCTTGCTCCACTTTGTTGCCCGGTTATCTATCAAACCATTGTCTTGACCATCCTCACATTTTTGTGCATATGCCTTTAATGTCTTCCTTTGACCCATTGAACTCATGGCTTGCACATCCATCTCGAGTGGATCCCCATTGGATTCCCTCCATCCTGCAGTGATCTTTGCCGACTCAAGCATCCATAGGACATCAACGTTATCCTCCGTTGAGGCTGTGTTATGTTCCCTACCAATGTGTTTCCATGATTCCTGCCATCTTTATCCCATCCATCCGAGTGGATTCCCGTTGGATTCCCTACTATCCTGCAGTGATATTTTTTTCCATCTCACGGGTCCAGTAAGACATTAACGTTTCGCTTTGTTGATGTCGTGTTATCTTTCCCTACCGATTTGTTTCCAATATTACCGCCATATTTTGATTTTGATTTTTATCCTACCTTTATTACAATGGTCATATCACTCTTTGTTTGGGGCATCTTTTCTCATTTTTTGGCGCTCTTTCCTCCTTTCCTCCATCTATCTCTTTTAACCTAGTAATCGATTCATCTTCGTTTCATTGATACCAAGTTTGAGGGGGAGCACCTCAACCATCATTTTCTATCACTTCTAGTTTTTTTTTCAAGGCTTGCTCAACACAAAGCACTTGACAAAAAGAGGAAAATGTAGACACCAAGATTTGGTTTGTTTGTCCCCCATTCCACGTTCGCTCACTCTCACATCGTCATCATTGTAAGCATTCACACCACATCTTCCTATTTAAATTCATCACTTCCCTCCTAAATAGGATTTATTTCACTCTAATTTCCTATTTCCCTATCATAATCCCATCATTATTTCATCCCTTGTTATTCACCCTTAATCATATTTAATAATCCCCAAACATACTTACCCTCCTAATCACATCCCTAAACCCCTCATTTATCCTCCCTAGACTCTCATCTACCCTCTATTCAATTCCTTTTCACCCATCCGACCACTTTTCATTATCCCTATACAACCCTAAACCCAGCCAAAATAGACTCGCAACCCTAATCTAACCCTAATAGGGCACTTTTTCTCGAGTTTGTCATCATCTTCACCATCCAAATCAATGGTACTCTGAATTCGATGATGACTCTATCAGAGCACCATCAATGACCTATAAATATATCATTACCCCTTCCTCAAAGAGGATGAAACTTTAGAGATAATTCTGACCTTCTTGCGAGCTTTTCTTGTTTGCTTCTCTTCTTGTGAGACTACTATCAACATCTTGGATTCTATCTTGGAGCCACCTTGCATATCACTATTTGGAGGTCTAAAGATTGGAGTGTTTTCTTGAGATCACTACCCTTGTCTCATCATCCCTCTCATCAAATTTACATGACCTGGTCTATCGTCTTGGAGCTCTGCCATCATATCAGATCATCCTTGTTTCTTTCTCGTATATTCAATTTACCATCTACCAATCATCAACAAACCCTAATCTAGCCTTGATCATCTATCGATTCATACCCTAGTCGTTGTCAACCTGAGTCTACATCAGTCCCTTTTCTTGCTATATCTGCCTCATCTTACCATTTATTCTCTCAGTCCTTTGTAACATCAAGATCCTTCAGATCCTACAACCTTTGTGATCTACCTATCTGACATTCCAGATCTCACCTTTTCTACCTTTGGTCACCGTCAAGTATCCCATATCTACCTCTGGTCGTCATCAACCCGATCTACATCAATCACATTTTCATCTATCTGCCTGTAATTTACATCCTTTCTCAGTTTTTTGTGCTTTTGTACCAAATCCATGAACATCTTCAGCATCCAACAATCAATTCCTAGATTTGTTGTTTTCACATCTTTTGATCTTCTCTGCTACAATCGCCGTCGACAGTCCCCTATCTGATCTCGGGTTTTTATCGACCCAATCATGTTTGATCTATCTAATATCAATTTATCACCATCTACATTATCTGATATGTTATCTATCAAATATATTATCTTTGTTCCATTTTTATTATCTTTTACATGTCATTTATCCATTAGTTTGAATCAATCTTATAATCACATGGGTTGATATCCTCCCTAGGAATTTATCACCTCTCAGGACTGAATTTTTCTGGAAACCCACCATATAATCTACTAATATTTTTCTTCTTAAGCTATCCCTTTGTTTTGTATATTATCGAGCTCATTGGAGAGAGGATATTTGTGCATGTATCTTATCATTCGTCATCATCATACATCAGAGGTAGCCTTAAACCATCTGATATTTTGGAGTTTCTTTTTTTATTCCATACCATTTCATTAACTTGAGACATGAGCGGAAAACTTGTCAAACACGTGTATTTTTCATATGCTTATGCTTTTACATTCTGGTTGTTTATTACCTCACATAACTCTATGAATCCTCTCAGAGTAGTCCCATAAATAATTTAAAAGGGGGGCATTCCTATGATCCTATTAATGGAGTTGTTATAAGAAAATTATGCTTCTGCCAACATCATGTCCCATTGACCTAGCTTGTCTCCTACCAAGTTGTGTAATAAATTACCTAAACTTGTAATCACCACTTTCGTCTTCCCATTAATCTTTGGATGGTATGTTCATCTATAATTTAACCCGTTGTAGACGCCTAAAATGTCTACATAACTAATTAACATTGATCATGTCCCACATTTTAGCTTCATCTCCATTTATCTGTCACCAATCCATTTTAATTCATTTTCCCTTTTATCATTCATCTAATATCGCATTTCATCATTAATCCATTTATTTTAATATTTCATCATTTATCTAAATATTCCATTAAAAACCCTTTTATAACATCTATTATATATCATTAATCCTTTTATCCCATTTCATCCTTAATCCCTTTTATTATATCACATTATCCTATCTAAATCCCACTTAACATTTATAGGAATTTAATATTTATATTCCTCACCTACCCTAGTCTACACCTACACCTACCACTAGTTATTCCATGTAATCACTCATCATTAATTATCCTAATCACATCATTTAATCTAATCCTAATCATGTGCACATCCTCGCACCTCTAAATCTAGAAGATTATCTATCTTTCCCTCTTATTTTCAAATATTCAAATGAATCTACACTATTCCATTGAGTTTTTAATCCAATGGAGAGTCCTCACAAAATCTATAATTTTCCATTCTAGAATCATCCAATCTTATCATCAATTTGCAGCCAGTGGATTCAATCCAACATGGATTAATCCTCACCCTCCAATTTTCCACTCACAAACTATAAATTTATCTCTCCTCCATGAGAGCACATCTTAGAAATCCATATCAAAACTATATTCTTTTATTCATCTAATCAATCAATTTTATCATCATTATAACAATCTATCTATCTACAATCAATCCATTCTTCATTCAAGCATCCAATCATCAAGAAATCTAAGGGGAGGTGTTGTCCAAGTGCATCCACATCCAAATTTGAATCAATCTTCCAATCCACAAGAAAATCCACCATCAAGGAAGGAGAATTGCATGTTAGATGGTAAGTGTAAGTATCAATCTGATCTGAGGTAGCAAATAGTAGTGTTAGTTTAGTATTTAAATCGATTTATTTCCTAGCTTGCACACTAAAACCATTATTTTGTCCACACTTTTGGCACCCAAAGTGGGGCTTACCCCCCAAATTTTTGATTGTTTTTAATAAAATTCCATACTAAGAACAAATTGTCCAAATTTGAGAATTTTTTGTTGAGATATACCCCTTGAAATTTCAGTTTTTTGTGAAAATATTCTGTTTTTGTGCTTTTAACTTGAAACAACGCATTTGCAGACCCCATGGCACATTTTTAATTACTTTGGCGCATACGTTCAACCTTTAAAACCTCAAAAATTCTTTTTTTACAAAGTAGCACATTTGTGACCTGAAATGGTGCTTATGTCCTAAATCAACATTTTTTTTTTTGCTCTTTTGTTTCCTAACTTCCGAGAGCCATAAATTTTGACCCCAAACTCAAAACAACTCCATTTTTTTCCCAGAAAGGTATTGAAAATATCTATGCATTGAAAGTATTAATTTAGTATTTTATAATATAATTTATGCATTGTTTTTTATTATTATAAATCTTTTCATTTTAACTACACATTAAGTTATATTTTCTTATTCCAAACTACTAACACTTTGTGTGCATATTTCTATGTTTACCAACGATTAAAATATCAATCTAAAACTACTAATCCTTTTTGTTTTGTAGCTCATTTGGTCAAAGAATTGGGGTTATTTTCCAAACTACTAATCCACTTTTTTGCAAGGCCTCCTCTTGAAGACCCCTTTTGAATTTTTTTAATCATTTAAAAATAATATAAAAATCAAAAATCTTTATATATTCCATCTTTCACCTTTTTCATGTTTGTTAAACCCAAAGGTTGGATTTCATGTATGCTTTCCTCTCATGTCCTTGGATGATCTTGAGGATAAAAATTAGTCCACCTTCTTCCCTTTTTCATTTTTAGGGGCAACGTGACATGGATTTCATCACCACGCATTGTTGTATATATCTCCCAAGAGAAAGCATGTCGGAGGGGTTCCAAAACCCGACATATAGAGAAAGCATGTCGGAGGGGTTCCAAAACCCGACATATAGAGAAAGCATGTTGGAGGGGTCAAAAAACCCGACACAAAAGGAATTTCGGGTTTCAGGTTTCAGGAAACATGAGACATGAAGCATGAAAATCGCAAGGCATGTCTCGATGCTTGAGAGTTCCGAAAACCTGAAACACTTCCTAGGCTAATCGGGTCTTGGAGTCGGGAAAACAAGTCGGGAAAGCATGGGGCGAAGACATGTCGAGCCACCTTCCAAACCCGATGCACATGCAAGTTCGATTTCCGAACCTGAAACAAAGGAAATCTTGGAGATACCGGCGGAAGTGGGTTTCAGGAAAACACAAGCATCAAACACATGTCGAGGCACCCTCCAAATCCGATGCAAATGCAGAGGAGAACCCTGAACCCGACAGGCAGAAGACCCTGACACGGGAAATATTCAGATCGCCATAACTTTTCACAGGGAGCTCGGATTCACGCAAGGTTGGACTTTTCGGAAAGCTCTCAGCGTCCTCTACCCAAATACGATTGGATATATTTAATTAGGTGAGAAAAATTTCTTCAAAAATACAAAAGACAGTTAGCCAATTTTTGGGTTTGTTGGGGTTCTTACCTACCGCCATAATGAGATGAGTTAGGTGCAGTCTTGGAGGTGGTTGGGGCAGATTTCGAATTCTTCTCTTCTCCCTCATTTTTTCCTCTTATAAATTGTAAGGAGGGGCTTCTTTCAAAAGGTTGGACATTCTTGTTCTTGCCCCTCCCTTCTTCTCTTTGGTAGGTGGAAGTGTGGAGTTCAAACCTCCCATTTAAAATTGTAAATGCAACTTTGCCTCTTGGCATTTTGTAGTGTTTTGGGCCAATCTTTGGAGAAAATAATACATGTTTGTGGATGATTATCAACCCTTTCTGTGTTAATTTACATCCCCTTGACCTTTCACTACGAATTTGGTTACCTATGCATGATCTTGCATTGCATTTTAATGGCTTGTGTTTATTGGCAAGACAGTTGTTCTTCATTCCTCAGCGCATCACCTTTGTAGTTTAGGTTTTATTTTATGCATTTGCTTACCCTGTCTCCTTGGCAAGTTATATTAGGTTTTTAGTAAACCCTCTACATTTTATTTGTGCATCCGAACAGAGGAATAGGAACCGGCCTTCATCCGAAGAGCTTTTCCGATTTCGCAGGGTCCCACACTTGGGAAAAGCTCCATGTTATGCAATCGCACTGAGAGTCTCAACTCATTGTGTTACAGAGTCCCAGGGGTGCTGTGATTCACCATCAATATGCACTTGTCATAGTCCTAGGGGTCTCATGTCCATGGGCTTCATCTCCACACATGTAGACACACCCCATGTTCCGGCGGGGTATACAAATTCAAGGACAATTTTTTTTATTGGCTAAGCATCTATGTGTTTTAATCATGATGTGAAGTGAGGGGCTTCTATGTCCCAACACCTAGGCCTTATAAAGCATCCTTGCAACAAGGATTCAAGCCTAAAGTACCGAAAGTTATATAGGGGATGCCCTTAGCAAGCCTTGTTTATCCTATCATAGGTAGCCTCTAGCCACAATCAAGATATAGTACATGGGAAGGAACCACCAAATATTACTCGCTATCTGATCACACATCGACGTAAAGGTTGGCTAGCTCGGTGAGCACCATTGTCATGTGTGGTATTAAAAGAATACTATAGCTTGTGTTGCACACCCACTTGACTAGTTAGGTTGTGTTCCATATGTGTTTTTTACTTAAATATCATTTTGACCACACATTGATCAACCAATAAAACAATCAAATCAAACCCCCATCCAAACATAGTCAAACCCAATCCATCCATATAATAACCCAAATATTATCCCCTTTCCTAATCCATCCCATCCACATCGAATCCCTCCATCTTAATCATATCTTACCTATATCATATCCATACCCAATCCTATTCCTAAATCTTATCTAAACTCCCACCCTCATCATGGCTCCCATCAAAGTCAAATCCCTCACCCATCAACCTTTACCCTCTCATCAAAACATCCCTATTACTATTCAATCTCTACAAAACCAAATTATGACACTCACATCCTCTATCTAACAATCCCCTAACCCATCTCAAGTTGATCCCACCATCTTCACAACCATCCAAAATATTAACCAACAAATTCTTGACCTCCAATAACACCTTATCCAAACATCTTCTCAACCATCATCCCTCACATCCACTTATGATATTGAGGACCTTATTGACACCAATCAAGATGATCCCCCATCCACACAACCAATCACTCCCAATCCTAAATCCTAAATCCATATCATCCAACATCCCGAACCATCCTCCTTCCTCACACCCACCTAATTACATCGATTTTTATCAACTCCAATCATCCCCTTCCATCAATAAAGATCTCTTTTTTGAGATTTACCAAACTTTAACCACCTATGATTCGTCCACCACATCCACTTCCAATAAATCCAAATCAAAATCTAAACCAAAATCCAAACCCAAATATCCAAAATCACCACCACCTAGTGACCTTCTTTTACAATTTTCTAACCTATTATCTGAGCTTAATCCTTCATCACCACTATCCCCGATCAACCAATCTAATCCCCAACTACCTCCCATCAAAACATGTCATATCATACCTTATACATACCCAACCACATCCGATCAATATCAAACCAAATTACAACCTTTATCCCCTACATCACACATTATTTCTAAATCCTCATCATCCCAACCTCATCCCCTGGACTTTCTCCTAGATAGTCCCAAGTCCCCTCCTCTAACGTCTAATTTTTATCCTAAGCCTTCATCACTTACATCTAACCCCATCTAATCTAGTGTGACTCCTAAGTCACCCACATCCTCTTCATCCCCTAATACTACTTCATCCAACATGGCCCCCATACCACCTTTACCCTCTTCATCCACATCTAATAAATCTACCAATAACCAATCCAATCCCAAACCATCCAATGTGACTCCTAAGTCACCTCAATCTCCCAAATCCAATGTGGTTTCCACACCTCCCCCCTCTACCTCAACTCAACTAACATCACCTAAATTCAACCCACCTCCCCCATCAACATCTACTCCACCCTTTAAATCCACACAATATAACTCTCCCAAATCCAACAAATCTAACATATCCTCTTCATCCAAATCTACCACATCCTCTTCATCCATATATACCTTATCCACTCCATCCCAAATCAAACCATCTAATCCTACACAAACCAACCCTACACCATCCACCTCTCCCAAATCAACCAAATCCAATCCCAAGCCAAAATCCACTACCAATCCAAAACCAAACCAACCTCCTAAAGCCCCCAAGGCTAATCTTCCATCCAAATCCCAACCATCTAATCCACATCTTAAACCTACATCCAAATCCAATCAATTCCCTCCTATCTTACCCACTCCTACTCATATCCTACCTAACCCACCCTTATTAGCCAAACCATCTCTCTTACCAACCCCAATCGCCTTTACCTCCTTAGGTGAATCCTTGACTACCATCTTCCATCATCTTAAAACCTTTAACATGATCATTCACCCACCCATCAAACATCATGATTCTAACCTTCCCAAACCATCTTTGTATAGGGACCATTATTATCATGACTTCCACTGCACCCATGGACATTCGTTTAATCCATGTCTACAATTTCAATCTTACTTCCAAAACATCTTTAACCAAAAACTTATTGTCCTTGTATCTCTTTATCCATCATCCTTTTGTCCTCATCCTATACCTAACCATCCCCTATCCAAATCCCCATCCTCTCTTAAAACCCATCATCATAAACAATCAAAATCCATTCCATCCCAACATCTTGAACCATCCACAAATCCAAACAAATCCAAAAAATCCAAAACTCCCCCCCACCTAAACATCCAACCAAAGCCAAATCTAAGTCTGGCCTCTTAGTGGATGAGAAAACAAACATCCCCCAACCTAATGGTGATAACATCACTTCTTCCTCTTCCATATCTACTTCCCATCATATAGCTAAAAAGATGTTTGCTAACATGAAACATCGTAAACAACGAATCCTTACTCCCATCACCCATCCTCCCAACTCCGGACAATCAGGCTTAGGCTATAAATCTCACACTAACAATACACACTCACAATCCAATCCTACCAATTCTCTTGATCATCCCATCAATCTATCTACTAATCCCCAATATTCTAATCCACTTATACCTCCCAAACACCTAAAAATGTATTGAGCATTTAGGTGTTCCTTTGCACATGGATGTTCTTTCCTCATCCCTCCATCCTCATTCCTCATCCCTCCATCTTCATAAGTACTTAATTGACTTAATCACACATGATGCAAGTCATTAGTACCTATTACACTTGTGTGACCTTGGTCTATCCTTACTATTTACATCCAAGAATGATCGTATCTTAGATATCCCAATCACTATCACACATCTTAATTAACTTATGGTGAATACCCTTGGGTGCATTTTATGACACTCCAACCAATTTCGTCACTACACTCATCTCCATCCCCCTATCTAGCCACTTGTGATTATTAACCCCTAGAGGTCTTAAGAGAATGGATCATAAAAATATCAAAATATCAAAATCAAAAAGCAAAAAATCATATCAAAATAGAAAATATCCAATAAAATCCACCTCAAGACTCTCTCTAGGGGTGTTTCCAACAACTCTACTGGGGCTATGGACACCTGGCTGGCAATAGAGAAATGTTGTGACAAGAATCAGATGTATCTCCATCAGGGCTATGGACTCCTAGCTAGTAGCAAAGCAATGCACGGCTTAACATTCCATTCACCTTCCATCAGCCTACTTGACTTAACCACTCCCCATATATTGGATAGTTTATCTTCACATACTATTCATTAAGTCTTTACTACAAGCGGTAATTAACTCTCACAATCACACACACTTCATCTCGAAGAGGCATTGCGCTTGTATGTTTCCGAGTATGGCTTAAAACTTGGTCACACTCTTGTTTTAGTCCCACTTTTATTTTACAACATGTGCTTTTAAGCTCATCTTTTATTCATCATCCATTACAAATCATTTTTCCTTTGCATCCATCATCCATGGGAAATCGATGATCCTATTGCTTTATCTTATCCACTCTTTTTCTTCCTTTAACCCGTCAACATTATGACTGGGGGAAAATTTATAATCCATTAGGGGAACCATTCCTTACACTTGGGGGTGCCACAAAATATATTATCATCTATCATGCCACCCTTTACTTGGGGGCCTATCTTCTTCAATCATCTCACATCCTACCTTATCCAATTGACTAAGTCATCACCTAGTATCGTATCCTACCCTCATCTTATCAAACCTCCTTTATCTTATCTAACTAATCCCTTTATCCCACATCACTTATCCCTATCTAAAATCACATAACCCTCATCTTATCCCTATCCTATCTAACATATCCAATTTCTCTCATCCTATCTATTTATTGCTTGTCCCACATCCAATCTAATCCTAACCTATCAACCAATCCCTATCCTACCCAACCTATCTAATTTCCCTAAATCCTTCTCTTTCATCCTATCCAAACATATTTTGGAATTATAGGAGAAAGTCACATCCCCCCATGCCAACATCCAACATCCAATTATCTAAACATCCCAAATCAAAAATCTCAACATCCAATATCCAATAATCTAAACATCCCAAATCCAAAATCTCAACATCCAACATCAAATACTCTAAACATCCCAAATCCAATAATCTCAACATCAAAAATCAAATAATCCAAAAATCAAAACATTCACAAAACAATAAAAATAATACAAATATGAAATGTGTTTGTTTTGATTGTGTGTTTGTTTATTTGTCTGCATTTTTCATTTTGGCCAACGATATGAGGTCATTTTTGTTTTCCTTTTTGTATAAGGTCTGATGATACGAGGAACATATTTCTATATTAATCTATCTAATGATATGAGGATATGGGCATCTAGCAATTAAAACATCATGGTCCTTATACCATTGGTACATCTTACTCTATGCCACATCTTAATAAACATGTTAATGATGATAATTTTGGGAACTTTATGATAGCACCACCCCTTTACATCATCATAATCACCTTATCTAACCAACATTTCATCAATCATATATCATCCAATCATCCAATAAAATCATCCAATCAATCTATCCAATATTTTTAATCAATCCAACATCCAACATCCAAAATCAAAATCCTAGCCACTTTACTGGGGCATCCCAAATCTAAATTATCAAAATACAACATCCAACATCAACAACATCATCAATCCAAAATCTTGTGTTCCAACAACATCCAATATCTAAATATCCAAAACATCAACCCCTTTACTGGGGCATCCAAAATCAAAACATCATGCACCCTTATCATTTATCGATGATTGGGGCCTCCTATAGTTAACATCCTCTCACCCTCTCATCTTCTCATCTTCTCACTGGGGCATATCCTCTCTTTTCGAGTGGCTACCCACCTCATTCCTTCCCTCCTACCCACTCGAGGGGGCATCTTATCGTCTTCTACTTATTCTTTGAACGATCATTGCTACATAATAATCCTTCAAAGAGGGGCAAAATGTAGACACCAAGAATGTCTACATGACTAATTAACATTGATCATGTCCCACATTTTAGCTTCATCTCCATTTATCTGCCACCAATCCATTTTAATTCATTTCCCCTTTTATCATTCATCTAATATCTCATTTCATCAATTAATCCATTTATTCTAATATTTCATCATTTATCTAAATATTCCATTAAAAATACCTTTTATAACATCTATTATATATCATTAATCCTTTTATCCCATTTCATCCTTAATCCCTTTTATTATATCACATTATCCTATATAAATCCCACTTAACATTTATAGGAATTTAATATTCCTATGCCTCACCTACCCTAGTGTACACCTACATCTACCACTAGTTATGCCATGTAATCACTCATAATTAATTGTCCTAATCACATCATTTTATCTAATCCTAATCATGTGCACATCCTCACACCTCTAAATCTAGAATCTTCTCTATCATTACCTCTTATTTTCAAATATTCAAATGAATCTACACTATTCCATTGAATTTTTAATTCAATGGAGAGTCTTCACAAAATATAGAATTTTCCATTCTATAATCATCTAATCTTCTCGTCAATTTACAGCCCTTTGATTAAATCCAACATGGATTAATCCTCACCCTCCAATTTTCCACTCAAAAAATATAAATTTATCTCTCCCCCTCCATGAGAGCATATTTTATAAATCCATATCAAAACTCTGCTATTTTATTCATCCAATCAATCCTTTTTATCATCATTATATCAATCTATATATCTGCAATTAATCCATTCCTCATCCAAGCATCTAGTCATCAAGAAATCCAAGGGGAGGTGTTGTCCAAGTGCATCCACATCCAAATCTGAAGAAATATTCCAATCCATAAGAAAGTCCGCCATCAAGGAAGGAGAATTACATGTTAGATGGTAAGTGTAGGTATAATTCTCCCTCTTTTCATCCTTGCTTGATCTGAGGTAGCAAATAGTAGTGTTAGTTTAGGATTTAAATCAATTTATTTCCTATTTTGAACACTAACACCATTATTTTGTCTACACCCATTTCCCAATTTATTCCAAAAGGTCCTAATGCAGCCTAGAATCTACTATATAAAACGTAGAAAAACACAGGCATGCTGGAACATCACCTATCCTGATTTGAGTGATCACTCGAAGCGCGCAAAGGTACCAGACCCCTCTTTAGATTTTCTTGTGTAGGATGTTAGTGTAACGAAGATACACCATATTCAAAATCATAAATAAGCATAACATTCCATAGAACATATTCCAAATCTAGATCTTAAAGAATCATGAATTAAATGATAACCATAATAAGATTAACCATGCAAGAACCAGTTACAGACGTGTTTAAAACTATTATCCATCTAATATACTCCATTATATTAAACAATGTAATATATAGAATCTTATTACATTACAAAGAATCACCATAAGTTATGCATGTATCAGATCCAACAACATAGCTCTACAATAATTCACTATTCAGCATCTCTTTAACTACATAGTTCACTACATATTTGTAGGGGTGGGGACTTTCCCTTCACCACCTATGCACTTCTTTTTGGGAATTCAGGACTACGAAATAGTGCTATGATTTAATAACAAAAAAAATCATGCACACAGGATCTAAACAATTCCCCAAAATTTACAGCACTGGAAGTATAAACTAGGATAATCCAAATCAAAAAAAAGTACACACACATAACACAGCATGTACTTTGGTTCACCCAATGTGGGCTATATCCACCAAAGATAGAGATCTCATATATATAATACAACAAGATTACAAACCAAATCTTCAATACAAGATTACAATGCATCTCTCCAAGAGTATCTCCTCTCCTCCAGATCTCTAAATGAACCTCCATGAGTGCATTACAACTGTGCCTCCAAACACCACCAACAAATCTCACATAACCCGAAAATACCGCATCTATGAACTACTGCCAAGTTCTCTATGGATCTGCAAACAAGACCTCTCACATGGGTCTACCATATGTGCAACTATGATTGTGCACCAAGAACTAAGTTTGTCTCTCCATCACTGCATAACCTATGCAAACATGAAGAAAACCTCCTCTACAATATCTAGATCTACATGGATCAACAATATAATATGATCTCATGGATATACAATACAAGACTAGATCTACATAGATCTATAATACAATATCTCACCAACATGTGGATCTACAAGAAGAAACTCTATGTGATTTACATACTATTCAAGCCATTACAATGAGACAATAACTATACAAAGGAAATAAAATAGAAGATGTTACCCTCTTCTCACCATTCAGATGTACCTATTATTTCCTTTTGTCCAGCTCCTCTCCATGGAGACTCTGTCTTCATGTAACATGTTCTTTCTTTCTCTTCTTCTTCTTCATCCTCTCAATCTAGGAGAATCAAGGATGTAATTTAATCCTTCTCTTAATTCTCTTCCTTCTAACCCTAGCTTTCATGCTTATACAGTCGTTTATAAACTTAGGGCACTTAGCCATGTAATTATAATCAATAGATATACTTTAATGATAAAAATAGATCTAATTTCCCAAGAGTTAATTAAAACACTCCCACACAGGTAACCGACGTCAATTTTCCCTAATCGACGGTGGTTCATCTGTTGACCGATGGTGGTTCTTATGCTGACCAACGACGGTTACACCCCAACCGATGTTGGTTACTGTCAGAACGAGTAACATGTAAAAGCAAGCTATTTGTGAAGAAATTCAACTCCATAATCCTAACACTTCCTAAAATAGGTCACATACTGATAATAGTCATGCACCTTTATAATAACATGCACTTATGTAATTGCACTAATAATAGACATCCTATATTTAACTAGAAGAAGTAATCCTATTATTATCTTGAACTCATGCATGGTGTTCATCATATGCTCATTCCCAAAATGGCATTTTTGTGTCACACAAATCTCCATCCCAATATATGTTCCGCATGTTATCTTCAAAAAATAGCCTGCATCCATGAAAATGGCTAAGTCCTGAATCAGCTTGTCCTGACACGTGTTTCCTTCCCTATACTTTCATGCCTTCAAGTACGCCTTGTTCTCGCTTGTGAATCCTATGTGTGTCTTCTCCTTAGGACAATATTTTCTACTCCATTACCCCACACTAAAGTACATTACCATCCCAGAAATGGGGATTCTTTCTGATGTTCCCAAAGAATAAAGAATAAAAATGGAAAGAATATAATGAATCATTATACAAAATAATAGACCTTTACTATGTACTACCTTCTTCTTTAACTGGGAGGATCAATTCTTTATATTCTATTTTAATCTTATCCTCCAATGTCTGTCATTCATCTAGCTTGGTCCTTGTATTCTCTGTAATGTATGTGGCAATGGCTTCCAATTCATCTTGAGTAATATTTTCCTTCTCATTCTACAGTACTTGGACAACATTAGCCATAGCAGTCATCATTACCTCCATAATATCCATCTTCTGCACTATGTGCTTCCCAATCTCATTTATTCTCTCCTTATGTGGGTCTTGAGTTGCTACAAGGGCTTCATGATTATGTTTCACTAGATCCAATATTTTTGCATGTCCCAGTTTCTCACCCTTCATGGCCTTTAGAACATCATTATCTTTAACCAGAGTTCTAATCTTTATCAAACGCCACGTGAAGTTGGTCATACCACATTTTTTCCCTTTTCTTGAATGGGTTACTCATTGATCCTTCACATAAATATTTCTCAAACCTTTCCGTGAGGGACTTCTTCTCAATGGGGTATTCCCAAATTTTATTCTTTGGCCCATCAAGCACTCCAATTTCTACAAAGACAAGAGATAAGAGGATGACTCCAAAACTTATCTTTTCACCAGTGCACACTTCCTTAACAACGGTTTCTACAATATAGCCTACTAAGTTGTAGATTTATCCCTGGGAAATTTTCTTTACAACATAAAGCCACATTGTATTTACATGTGACCATCCCTTGATCATTCAGCTTGGTGAAAAGATGTGAGGCTACCTACACCATAGGGTGCTTCCTCAATCTGTAGATTTCCATTCCGCACAGACCCTTGGTATACCCTAACTCATTTCTTGTGTCTATAACCACTACTTTATCAGTCATATCATGAATAATGTCTATCTATATGCCCTTCAATACTGTTAATGTCACATTTAGGATTGTTGTGAGCCTGACCCTCCATCTGGTGAAATAGAAGAAGTCCTCATGGACTCTGCTCATAAGCCAGTGGTATAAAGGTTCATGTTTTACAAAATATGGGAGCTCATACAGTTGATGAACTCCTACCTGCTTAAGCAACTTTTCCCCAGCGTCATCATACACTGGAATATCTTCTATTGTGCGCTTGTTGGTCTTCTTATTCAGTAAAGCATCCAACTCTCCCTTGTTATTAGTGGTGTGGTGGTTTTAGTCATTTACTTTGCATCTACAGATGTGGGAATCCCAATATTGTCTGACTATTACTCCTTTCGGGTACTGTATCTCTGAAAACATGCTCTCGAGAGTATTTTCAACCTCAAATTCCACCTTTTTCTTTCCTTTTGTGTCGTTACAAGTTTTTTATTTGGTGTCATTGTAAAAATCTTTTCTTTTATCTTCTATGTCGATTAAGTTCAAACACTAGCTCGAAATTGTGTGCCCTAGTTTTAAAACCACGTGCCCTATCTCCTTTTCAACGCTTCTACTTTGCTCAAACCCTTCACCTATGGGGATGCAAGCCTTTTCCAGGCATAAATATGCTCTCCATGTCTAGTTTTGTAACTATCTGCACCTCAACATGATTCACTTGGATTGGTTGCACTTAGCTCGCTCAAATACGTGTGATTGCAAAGGTAAAAATGAACCCGCATCACATCCTTATATATATTTGAAAATTTTAGTGCATTTATTGCTCCTTCACCTTCCAAAAATCATATCATTAATTGACCATTTTAAAAATTCCTGAACAATTTCCATACGGTACAATTTCATGCCCCAGTTATAACCTTCTAGTGCACCTTTCTACCTTCTAGCTATAGACTTCTCTTTTGTGCGCTTCCATGCGCAGAGTACCTCACCACTATTCCTTCTCATAGTAGTTTTCATGGTCATTTCTTACCTCACATTATATTTTCCCTTCATTCATTTCCATCTATGGTCTTCTTTGGAAGTAATTTCTTTTCTAAAAGATCCTTTCCATACCTAAATAACGCCTATAACAGTTTATTCTGATGTGTACCCATTTGTGAATAACAATTAACAACCACCCCACACCAATGGTATGTGCAGTCCTCTGCACATAAAAACACTTCAAATTGTAATTAGCTTCCAGCACACAAACACACTTATTACACAAAACACCAAACTAAATTGACAAATCTTAGCGACGAAGAAGGAATTACATTAAAGGAAATACAGAAAGGGAAACCTATACTAAATAGCAACACTACCTTATTACAAACACCAAAAGGACTTATTTATAGTAGGCATTCATCCTACTCCCATTAAAGTAACCGGATAACTGCATTCCATCAAGCACCTCTAATTTGCAAGCACCCAAGTCAAGTATATGAGTGATAACATATGGTCCCAACCAATGCACCTTGAGCTTGCATGGATGGCACAGAAACTTAGAATCATAAAGTAGTACCATCTGTCCAACCTCAAGCTTCTTGTCCCTGATGTGTCAATCAAGCCATGCCTTCTGTTTGGCATTTTCCTACTTTTGAATCTGACGTGTTATGGTGTGCCTCTCATCCAACTATATTAACCTATCAATTCTTTCTTCTAACGCTTTCTCATGAGCTAGACCTCCAGCACGCGCAATACACAAATAAGGTAAAATGAATTCCATAGGAAGAACTGCTTCCATGCCAAACACCAACTGAAAGGGTGTGGCTTTATTCAAGCTCTTGTAGGTTTTTCTATATGCCCAAAGTATAGCAAAAACTTTATCATCCTAATCTTTCCTTCCAGCATCACAATTTTTTGTCAAGGTCTGGCTCAATATATTGTTTAAGGCCTCAGTAGTAGTGTTTTCTTGAGGATGATAAGGTGTAGTCTTGTGGTGCATGACTATAAATTCATCTGGTAATATCTTGATTATCTCATTCAAAAAGTGTGTGCCTATATCACTTGTCAAGCTCAACAGACATCCATACCTAGTAAGAACATTTTCCCATAAAAACCTAGTTGTTGTAGTTATTTTACAATCCTTTGTAGGTGTTGCTTCTACCCACCTTGTAAGATAATATGTGCAAGTGATGATATAGTGTAATCTAGTTCGACACATTACTGGTGAATTAGGACCTATAAAGTCTATATCTCATTTCTCAAATGGCTCTACACTAGCAATAGGCATCAAAGGAATTTCATCTCTTTGCCCAAGTTTACCAAGGTGTTAATAGTGATAACAAGCCTTACAATACTCTTTACAATCCTTGTAAAGGGTCTCCCACCATAATCGAGCAAGTAGAATCTTGTGCGTAGTGGCATCACCTGCATAGTGCCCACCTGTAATACCACCATGAGCCTCTTCCATGATATCTTTGCACTCATGTTCTAGTACACCAGCACAATACTTCATCTCAGCCTAGTTTGTATAAATCTCCACTGATCAACATAAAGGGTGTCGTGTGAATTGCAACTTATTTCTTCTCCAATGCTTTCATTCCTTTTGGCGTCATACCCATGCATAAAAATACAACAATATCCTCCAATTCTAAAGGTGTGTGATGTAACCTATACAACTGTGCATCTGGCATTGTATCTTCAATTGTCTACGCATCCTCCCCTGACTGAATCCTTGATAAGTGGTCTGGGCCAAAATTACTTTTACCTGGTTTTACCACAACTGTGAAATCAAATTCCTGGAATAAGAGCACCCATCGACATATGCACCCCTATAAAATGGGCTTATTTACCAATTATTTTAATGCCATGTGATCAGTATAGAATACAAAAGGTGTTGCTAGCAATTACTTTCTGAATTTATGCAGCGTGTAGATCATCAACAAGGCCTCATGCTCTGTTGTTGTATAATTCTACTCTACATGAGTTAACTTTCTACTAGCAAAATAGATAGGATAGTCTATAATACCTTCTCTAGGATGAGCTAACATCGTGCCAATGGTTGTGCCAGAGGCATCCACATGTACATGAAATGGTTGGTTCCATGAAGGAAAACACATAATAAACATTGTTGTAAGTCTCTCCTTCAATGCCTCAAATGTGTGTTGTTACGGTTCTCCCCAATAGAACATCCCTTTTCCTTTTAGTAACTCTTCCAGGGGTGTGGAAATATTTGCATATCCTTTGATAAACTTTCTATAATACCCTGTGTGGCCCAAGAATCCATGCACCTCACTCTAACTAGTAGGCTCTTCCAGGCCTACAATAATTGAAACCTTAGCTGGATCCACTAACAAACCTTCCTTGCAGATGATGTGCCCTAACAAAGTTCCAAAAGGTAAAGTACACACACACTTCTGTATGTTTAAAGAGATGCTTAACTATCTACATATTTCAAACATTAAGCGCAAATTATCACAATGATCCTTAACAAGTCCATACATCATCCAATCATCCAAGTAAACCTGCAAGAAGTTGTGAATAAAATCTTGGAATGCTTGAACAACTATGTGTGAAAATACAGCAGGCACATTTTTCAAACCAAAGGGCATCACAGTATATGAAAAACTTCCCCATTCAGTGGTGAAATTCATTTTCTCTTGATCCTCCTATGTAATTCTAACTTGATGATACCCAGAGAATCCATCTGTAAAAGAATAAACTTTGCACCCTGCAACTTCTAATATTTCCTCTGTGAAAGGTGTAGGAAAAGGATCAATCACACATGCAGCATTCAGTTCCCTGTAATCCACACAAATCCTAATCTGACCATCTTTCTTTATATTGATCACCATGGGGCTAACCCACTCTGATTCCTCTAGGGGCTTGATGATGCCAAATTTCAACATTTTGTCAATTTCTTCCTTAACTTTGACATGCAGGTTAGGGTTCATCCTGTAAGGTCTCTTCCTAACTAGGTTTGCACCTTCCTTTAGCTTAATCTTCATCTCTCCTAATGACTCATGCACTCCTTTTAACTCATGGTAGCCCCTAGGAAATAAGTCCTGAAAATCCCATAGTAACTCAATTATCTTTGCCACTTCAGAACCAGCCCAATAATCCCCAATTGTTGCCTCCTTAGGTTCAGCATCCGTGACAATGTTCACTTTCTTATTCTCCATAGGTTTATGATAGGCAGCGTGCTTTCTTATCAGCACTATCTAACACTTCACATGTACCTTTTGAATTATCTATATCCAGATTTTATACTTCTTCATCATCCACTATGTAGACCATCTTTCATTTTTCTTTCTCACAACAAGCATGCTTAAGTAGTGTGGCATCTGTCTCTTCTACTTCATCAAAATGCACTCCTGAGTCTACCTCACCAAATAACTCTTGAATGAGTTCTTCAGCCTTTGCACTATCTCCCATAGTTAAGTGCTTTATAACCCTTAATGCCTCTTCCACTGGAGGTTTAGTAGAGAAGTAGTCAAAAGTCTGGGTCATTCCTGCAATCAAGTCCTACCAATTTCTAGTCTCCCTATGTAGCTCTGCATAAACATACTAGGCTCATGCGTAGCCTTATAAAGTGGAATAAAGTTTGTGCACCCAAAGTGAAGGTGGTAAAGCTTCCTGCCCCTCTATCCAGAGTCTCTCACACTGTTGAACAGGTTGATTACCATGATACATGAAGATTGTAGTAGGTGTAATGCTCCTGAAGAACCGACTGGTTAGAGAAAATTCTGACTTCATTCCATTCAATAAGATTATCCTTGTGAACCATCCACCAGCACGTTGTTTTCCCACACAAGGTATATACTAACATATTCCTTCTTTCCACTTGATTTTTCCACTGCTCCTCCATGGCACGTAGGAATACCATAGGATCTCCTTCTCTAGTGTACCAAGGTATAGGGTTGTTACCTATCCTCTTAATACATTGAGGTTTTCTTCTCCGCATAAATGTTCTTATTAATTTGCACTCAACCATCTCATAGGTGTCATGTGCCTAATTTTCACAAGCATAACTTGTAGTATCACTGATAGAATGTGCATCTTTCCACTGGAGGATTCCTTCCTTTGATGGCTCAAGTACTTCTAGGTCCCAAATGGCACATACATAAATTATGTTCAGGTCTTCCTCACTCAAAGGTTCAACATAAGGCACATATTTCCCATCTGTCAAAGGGATAATCACTCTTTCTTCCTTGTTCTCAAAACTTATATACCCCTTTTTGAACCATAAATCAACATTATTTTCATAACACCAAGGGTGCCCAAGTAGAGCTGGGAAGTTGTCTGATTCTGCAAGTGCTAAGACCTCAAAGTCCCCAGTGAACTTGGCCCCTTGTATAGTAATGGATGCATCCTTTAAAAATCCTATGGGAGTGGCCTTAGTTTGATTGGCCATGAACAATACATTAGAGGATGGTTGTAATGGAGGTCTACCCATCTGTACCCATGCATCTAAAGTAAGCACATTAACTTTTCGTGCCTGTATCAATTAATATATTACTCAAAAGCCACCCATCCACAACAACATTCAGAGTGATCTCCTTGTCATAATCCAAGCTATGAGGGGGAAGATTAGCATGTAAGATTTTCCATCCATTCTCAATACCTTGTGCGGAGTGTTTCCCTTTAGCCAATTCCCTAGTAATGGAATGATATTATCCTGGCACAACATTTTGCATACCTCTTTCAAGTCATCAATATCTGATTGAACTGTCTCTGCTGCCTTCTTTTGTTCTAACTTCCGTGATTGTTCCTTCAAACACTGTATTTCACCCTGAAGATTTCTAAGTACCTCCATGGTTTCTTGATAAACCTCCTTCTGATGTGTAGGATCTAGGTACCTTGCATGTAAAACTTCCTCCTTGGTGATGGTAGGCTTCTGTTGTAATGCCTCTCTGGTGTGTGTAGCTTCAACGCATGTAGTAATCTTCATAGGTAATACCTCAAGTTCTGGTGCCAACTTTGGCATCCACTGATTTTCCACAGTGCGTTGTATTCTAACCATCCCTACACCTTTGTTCTCCTATTTATGTGGCTTGCTAAGATGCTCATAAAATTCCAGCCATTCCTCATATTTTTTATTCTTCCCACAAAAAGAACAAGTAATATTCTTAGGAGATTTACGGTTGTAGTGGTCAGAAGATTCGCATGTAGAACACGTTCCATGAGGGAAATCCCCTTGTCTGCCACCACTGCCTTGGCCCCCGAATCCAACATGGTATCCTCGACCTCTACCACAACCTCCTTCAAAGTTCCCTTCATTTCGATCATAGCGCGCTTGAGTTTGATCATGATCATGGTGCTCACTTTTTCCTTTAAAATTTTCTTATACTCTAGTTTGTCACACACCAATATCTATGGCATCATGGATCTGACAAATCAACCTGTATTCTTTTGTATCGTGAGTCATGGAATGGTAAATTTTACAATAACAAGATACATTCTTCCTTATCGTGCATTGTAATAATGGGCAGTGGCTTGCATCATGGTCCAAATGACACCTCTCACAATCCAGCAGCAATGAATGTACTGTTCTGTGAGGAAATCTATCTTTGGTGTGCCCTTCCACTTCACAATTTATACACCAAATCCTCATGCACGTCTCATGTGCTGAATTCGCTGATAGTTTCTCCAACTACTTTGTCATAGCTACAATATGTGCCTCCAGGAATGGGCCCATTCCATTGTCTATACTCCCAACTGCCTCAGTGCGCAAAGCTACTTCAAGTACTTCTCATGGGTCCATATAAGTCTTATGTGACAGTGCCCTCCTAAAAGGTGTGATCAAGCCCCCAACGAACCACTGTGCATGTTGGCTTGCATGAATATCATAAGAAATTTTAGACAACAGTGTCTTGAAATGGGTATCATATTCTCGAATGCTCTCAATAGTTCCCTGCTTAATATCCTTGAGTGCTTATACTCTTCTTCTCAAACTCAGGGATATGAAACTCCTTAAGGAAATCATCCTTTAATGTTGCATAATCTATGTAATTCTGATCAGGGTCAAACTTCCTATACCAACTATGTGAGAATCCCTAGAATGTAGTTGTAAACTAACATGCCTAGCGCTCAGAAGTCATAAATCCTTTTGTGCACCATAGTATCTCACACATGTGCACGTGTTCAGCAGCATCTTCTATGCCCCTATACTTTGGAAGATGAAGAGACATCTCCATGTAAATATTCTTGGGTTGGTGTAGACCATGCCCACCTAATCTAGAACCTCTTGTGTTACCTCTATCACTAGATCCACCAAAACTAAAGCCACATATGCCCCCTGATCCTCCACCTATAGCTAGCAGTGGACCAGTGGATGTATTTCCATGTGTCCCAATAGTGGTACTAAGTTGAATTCCTATAGCCTGCGAAGTGGTACTACTCCCAGAAGTGAGTCCAAAATTCTATGCACTTGAGTTTTGTGTTGATGATGCACCTAAAAAGGTACCTCCAAACAACAAAGAATATTTTTACCCTACCATAGATGTACTTTCTATCTGACTTACTCTTTCTCTTCTACTTCCCAAACTAACTTGCTTACTACTGGTTATACTAGATACTAGAAATCCAAGCGTAAGGGCTAGGTTTCCAAGTAGATTCAGTTGCGCTCCCATATCCCATGTTGTCTCTCATGGCGCACTCCCATGTGAGGCTGAGGAGGGTTCCCTATTTTGCTTACCCAAATGGGGGAGTTCCAGATGCTCTGGCTCCATGCCTCCTACGTGAGCTTCAAATCCTTCACGATCCATCTCTCTCCTCAATGCCATCTACTCTGTAATATCACATTGCTTCTCTATCTCCCTCTTGCGCACCTCATTATACTTAAGCCACCTTTCTTCTCTCTGCCTCTCTACCGCTAGGTCTACCATCTTTCACCAAACTTTTTCCTACCCCCACACGTGGTGGGGTTTAGCTAGCCATCGGTTTTTCTTCCAAGTTCAAGGTTACCATCAAGATTTTGATCGCTAATGGAATGCCTTGCAAATAAGTTCCCCTTGGATAACGTAAAAATTGGAACTCAGCTACCTCTGGGAAAGAATAAGTGGAAATTGAGTACTCCAAAATATAACTATTCAAAACACCAAGGAACCAAGTATCCACAGTGTGCGTCCAAATCAGATCAGCATCATAAAGGGCCTGAAATTCTTCTTGCATCCAAACAAGCATGTGATACCTCCAATTCCTTTTAGATGCATAAGTAACCACCCACTCGTACAGCTCTATCGGAAAAATAACAAATAATATCTCATACAAACAGTCATACAAAAAATTATCCACCCATGCGCATGCATCAAACTCATATCCAATGTTGAACCTCCAAGTGTACGCTTCTTCTAGATCCTTTATCCACTCCTCAACACTTGCTAAGGTCAACCAATATGTCTTCATCATGAAACATCCTAAAAATAGCTGAAAATAGGTCCCAGTAATGGAACCAATGATGCAGCCTAGAATCTACTATATAAAACCCAAAAAAACCCAAGCATGCTGACACGTCACCCAGCCTAAGATGAGCACTCACCTAAAGTGCACAAAGGTACCAGGCCCCTCTTTAGAGTTGCTTGTGTAGGATGTTAGTGTGATGAAGATACAACATATTCAAAACCGTAAATAAGCATAACATTCCTCGGAGCATATTCCAGATCTAGAACTTAATCATGAATTAAATGATAACCATAATAAGATTAACCATGCAAGAACCAGTTACAATCATTTTTAAAACCATTATCCATCCAATATACTCCATTATATTAAACATTGTAATACATAGAATCTTCTTACATTACAAAGCATCACAATAAGTTATGCATGTATCATATCCAACAGCATAGCTCTACAATAATTCACTATTTAGCATCTCTTAACTACATAGTTCACTACATATTTATAGGGGTGGGGAATTTCCCTTCACCACCTACGCACTTCCCAAAATAGGTCACATGCTGATAATAGCCATGCACCTTTACAATAACATGCACACATGCAAGTGCGCTAATAATAGACATCCTATAGTTAACTAGAAGAAGTAATCCTATTATTATCTTAAACTCATGCATGGCGCTTATCAAATGTTTGTTCCCAAAATAGAATTTTCATATCGTGCAAGTCTCCATCCCAATGTGTTCTCCACATGCTATCTTCCAAAAATAGCCCGCATCCATGAAAATGGCTAAGTCCCGAATCATCTTGTCCTGGCGCACGTTTCCTTCCCTATCCTTTCGTGCCTTCAAGTACACCTTGTTCCTGCACGTGAATCCTATGTGTGTCTTCTCCTTAGGAAATATTTTCTACTCAAATAGTCCTCCAAAAATGACTTAGGAACTTTGTATCTCTATCAGACACTATGTTTACTAGTAATCCATGTAGTTGCACCACTTCTTTAAAAAATAGGTATGTGATTCTCATCACATCACTTATCTTTTTAAATGCAATAAAATTTTCCATCTTTGAAAATATATCGAATACCACAAAAATGGATTCATTCCTCCTCAACATTCTTTACAATCCAAGCAAAAAATCCATGATGCCTTCCCATGGGCTTTTAGGTATGGGTAAGGGTTGATATAAACTTTTGTTTTGTTTGCGCCCCTTGGCCAACTAGAGAACCCTACATATTTGCACATTCTTATGCACATCCATGCCCATATTTGGCCTATAGTATTTCTCCCTCAACTGTGCCAAAGTTTGGAAACCTCAAAATTCACCTCCTAGACCTCCACTATGATTTTCTCTTACTAAATTTTAGCGTATTGAACCTTGTGGTATACACAACTACGCTTCCTGAAACAACATTCCTTCTTGAATAAAATAGTATAAACAAGGAATAATATCCATGAGCATTGGTTCTTTACATGCCTCCCATACTTCCTTGAAATCCTTGTCTTACGCATATAACTCCTTCATGCTCTCAAATACCATTACTTTGTTGCTTATTTATGTGAACACTAGCACTCTCTAACTTAGTGCGTCTGCAACCCTATTTGATTTTCCACTTTTGTGTCTCAACACAAATGAATAAATTTTTAGGAATTCCACCCACTTCATGTGCCTTTACTTGATTATTGATAAATTATGTTACCTGATGATTAGTGTACAAAACAAACTCATTCAATAAGTAACACCTATACTTTTGCAGCAACTATATTGTTACATAAAACTCTTGATCATAGGTCAAATCTCTCTTCCTAGCATCTTATAAATTTTCATTTAAGCATGTTATGGGTCTCCCTTATTGTTTTAGTATTGCACCAATTATTGTTCCACTCATGTCACAATCCACTTGGAATACCTTCTCAAAACATGGAAATGCTAACAACGATTGTGTTGTAATCTTCTGCTTCAATTCCTAGAAGTTGCGCTCTGCCTATTTTGTCACACAAACTCCCTGCGATCTCCCTTCATCGTTTTTGTGATCACTACACATATTCCAATAAAGTTACTTATAAATTTCCTGTAGAACTTTCTAAATTGTGAAAGCTTCACACCTTTGTTACATTTCTTGGAAACAACCACTCAATTATTTCATGCACCTTTTTTGGGTCCATTTGTAATCCTTCTTGGGATATCACGAAGCGCAAGTAAACTAAATCCTAATAAATAAAGTTTCATTTATTTTTGTTCACCAACAACTTCTCTTCTTATAAGTGTTCATTACCTTGCATAGGTGTTTAATATGTTCCTCCTTTGTCCTACTAAACATCGGTATATCATCCAAATATACAATTACAAACTTTCCAATAAATGACTTCAGCACTTCATTCATCAGTATCATGAAGGTACTTGGGGCATTGGTTAACCCAAATGGCATAACCAATCACTCATACATGCCCTCCTTTTTTTTAATGTGGTCTTCCACCCATATCCTCCCTTGATGTGGATTTGGTGATAACCACTCTTCAGGTTAATCTTTGAATAATACCAAGAACCAATAAGGAAATCCATTAGATCATACATCATGGGTAATGGAAACCTATACTTAATTGTAATCTTATTGATAACTCTATATTCAATACACATGTACCATTCTCCTCCTTTCTTAGGTGTTAACATTGGGGGTATTATACATGGAATCAAACTCTCACACACTACTCCTTTATCAATCAACTCTTGTACTTATTTACACACCTCTTCATTCTCTTCTAGGATCATCATATATACGGCCTTATTTTGAAATCTATCTCCTGGCATTAAGTCTATTTGATGACTAATAGTGTGCACTAGTGGTAATCATTATAACAATTCCTCCATTATAATTTTCAAAAACTCATTTAATACCTCACACACTTTTGTGGGTACTTATTCCTTCTTTGTGCAATCCCCTTGCACTTCCTTTAGTACCAATGCATAACATGCCTTCTCTTCCTCAACTCATCGTAAGAAGTATTTACCTAATATAAGAAAAACCCTCGTGCAAACTCCATTGTGGACTTCTCCTTTCTCCTTTTCATTTGGTTGTGACAAGATAAACTTGTGCACATCTTTCTCAATGTGAATTATATTTGGGTTCCCATCATATAAATTATGTTTATCATACTAACAAGGTCATCCTAATAGTAGATGACAAATATCCACTGGCATCACGTCACACAATACTTCGTTGTAATAATTCCTAATCTAGAATTTCACAAGGTTTTGCTCATTTACAATGACCTAGTATTATTTTTTTAACCATGATACTTATAAGGATTGGAATGGCAATCCTCTTCATTCCTAATTTTTCCATAATTTCGTAAGAAACCAAATTGTGTGTGTTCCCACTGTTGACAATCACCTTACAACATTTTCCTTGGGACTTAAAAACGGTCCTAAACAAATTATTTGTATTGAACATATTTTATCACTCATGTTTCAATTTAATGAAATGACAACAAATAAAATAAGTAAATCTAAAATGAGATGGTTTAAGGCCACCTCTAGATAAAATTATGATGGATACGAGCAAAAAGATCCTCCTCGTAGCAAGCTTGATTACCTGCACAAAAAAGAGAACTAAAACACAAAAAAATGATTAGTAGATAGCAGGTTGGGTTGCCCAAAAATATCATTCCCGAGAAGTGAAAACTTCCTGGGATGGATGTCAACCCACTTTTTGATAAAAGATAAACAAAATATGATAATGGATAAGTGATAACATAATATAAACTGAAATAAAGAATCTGAAATGTGTTAGATAAGATAAGATGTAGATCTGGTTATAGAAAATGTTAATCTAAACCAAACTTGAGTGGGTCAATGGTGACCCAAGACTGTTAGATACAGTCGACAGTCACTGGGGAAGAGTAGGCTAGAAATAGAACTAGAAAAGACAAATCTAGAAGAATTTGTTCTGAATCTTATAATGACTCTGAGATGAGGAAAGGAATTCGGATCTGAATGAAATAAAAAGGATGCTAGAAAATTGAATAAAATGTGAACTTTGGACAAGGTCAATGGAGACTAGTCCCAATCGATGGTGATTGGATGTGATGAAGATGAGATCTAAAGTTGTGGTTGTGCAAAATGGAAATATTGACAGAATCTAAAGGAATGTGGGACCTAAAAGTAGATAGGGGATAGAATGGATGATAAAATACCAAACATAAGTGGATCAGGTTAATGGTGACTAGGTAGGATTAACAGCGACCGAACAAAGATCTAGATTTTGAGGAGTAAAATGGTTGAAGATAATGAAACACAAAAGTATGTTAAGGATGGTTAATGCAAGGGTAGAGCTCCAATATTGCTGAGGAACATGCAAAACTAGAACTAAAATGATGAAATTATGGTAATGTAGATTCCAAACATGTAAATATATGGTGCCAAGTAAAGGGAAATCTCTAAATCTCTAAGGTTAATGTAAATATCTCTAAAGTAGCTCCAAGGTTATGCTAGCAGTTGCAAAGAAGAGTGAGAAATGAAGGAAAGATTGTAAGAAACCTCAAACTCTCCAAAATTACATCCTCAAGATAGGAGGGGAATGGTCATATTTATAGGGTCGATGGTGACCTGGATTGGTCGCCAAAGATTGTGGCAAGCCATCCATTTGGGTGGTGGAATATTGACGATCTCGAGGCAATGAGCCCTTGTGAGGTGGGATTAGGGTTTCGGGGGGTAAATACAGGTTAGGGCTGCTTAGGGAAGATAAAAGGGTAGATGAGGGGTAGGAAAATATTAAATACAGGAAAAGGGGAGGTAAAGTTATTAAATTAAGGCCTAAGGAGGACAAAAAAGGCATTTAGAGAGGATAAATGGATTAATGAAGGGATTTAGGAACAATTAAGGGGGAAGAGAAATTAATGACGTGAGTAGGATAGAATTAAGGTGGAAAAAATAATTTAAGGGATAAATATAATTTAAGGGGGAGAGGGGGATTTAAATGAGAAGAGATATATGTATGTTGAAAATGAAGATGAAGGGGAATGGATATGGGAAGGAGGCAAAGGATACCAAAAATTGGTGTCTACATTTTCCCCTTTTTATCGAGTTGTTTGTGACAAGCCATGAGATAAAAATGAGAGGCAATGAAATATTATAATTGAGGTGCTCCACTCAAATTAGGGATCAATGACGTGAATAGGAATCAATCTCAATTTTAAAAGAGATAGATGAAGGGATAAAGAATGGAAAGGATGAGAAAATAAGAAGATGAAAGAAGATACCCAAAGTGGAGAAGGATAAGTATAAAAAGCATAAGCAAAAACAAAAATATGGCTATGATTTGGGAATCACTTTAGTAGGGAACAAATTTTGTCCTCAATGGAGACAACGATAATTTCATGTGGACTTGTGAATTGATGAAAAGCATTGCATGATGGATGTGAAAGCCATGGGACCAATGGGTTGTGTTATCCATTTTTTCCCCATGGGAAAAAATGGACAACCAAAATGGATTCAGGAAATTGACAAATGCATCATGCATGATCTAGAGGTTCCATATATTTTTCATGTTTTAGGAGGCAATTGCAAGTGATTTGGGAAGAATGGAACATTCTAAGGAATTTTTCCTCTTTTTGGTCTTGAAGAGGTTTAGATCCTTTTTCAGTCCTGAAATAGCCTTGGGGGGCCCACAAACACGTAAAATGACTAAGATAGGAAATTTTGATCTTCTGTACCCTATACTCCCATCAGGTTCTAAAAATCTTGAGAAAATTATAAAAACTCTAAGGCCAAGGAAAAAATGTGAAATATGGCTAATTAGGGTGACCATGCTAAAAAATAACTCTTCAAGTTGCTCGTTGAGCTATGCGTCGAGATGAGGGAGTGCATGGTAGATGAACTAATTTAGTTCAGATGACCTATATCATGGGGAACCCAACTATAGAGAAGCTTGAGTTACACGATGTTAGGGTAGGTACAAGCTCTAGTCAAGCTAAGGCGTTATCATGTAGATAAGAGAGAGCTCATTTGAGCTTGACATGATGTAAGAAGGCTGAGTTGTGTAAAATTTAGATCGGCTTGGTATGGAGAAGAAGACACACAATCAGGTGAGAAAACTTTGTGAAAACCTTAAGGAATATGCAAATGATTCGGGATTGAGTTCCATTGTAGCTCATAAAAGTTAATATGGGGCCAAGAAAAAGAGCAGCTCGATGCACTGAGATAGGGTGAGTTCATGAATGGCTCAGCAAGCCCATCAGATAGAGCTCGGTCAGGTTCATTTGGAGGCCATGGGATCAAGTTAGTAGGGAAAGCTCCTCATCGGCTTAGTGGGGCTATGTAGTGGATCGATTTGGTATGGGCCTCAATGTTGAAAGGTGAAGTGAACTCATGAAGGAAAATTGGTATAGTAGGAGTGAGTCAGGCCTGAGTTGTTCAGGGATTCAAATTTTAGCATGGGACTCATCGAGCCAGGTGGATAGCTCGCAGTCTATAGACACAGCATGTTGGAAGGCTAAAGATGTTCTTTGTTGGAATGGGTCACTCAGCAAAATCTTGAAGAAACACGTAGTGAGCTCAGGATTAATCTCTATCATAGCTAGTGCTAGTTGGATCATCCAAGCCCTAGAACAGGAAATTAGAGTAAGGATTAAGCTCAGATCTCCAGGATATAGATAGAACACATAGAAGAGATAGCTCATTTGGATCGACATGGAAGAGGAAGGCCAAGTCGGCATTTTTGCATGGAAAAGTAGTGGATGGACTCAATCAATTCAATAATTTTTCAGTTAAGCGCGAGGGTGAGTTGAGCTCATTGTACTTGATGAAGAAACTTAGGAAATTGATTTTGGAGTTTCGCGAAGGGTGGTTTCAAAGAAGATCCATATCGGGATTTGAAATCACTGTTCGAGTTGGTGAAAAATGGGGAGAGATAACTGAAATTCAGATTTTTAAGCTTTTGGGTGTCAAAAGTGTGAATACAAGGGGAGGCTTGGTACATAAGAAGGTTTCCGACTCCAAAACCCAAAATTCATAGGTCATCAGGTGGAGCTCTATCAATGGCTCGGTTTTGAAGTATGGATCAGTGGCTTTTCATATACCTTCTTTCTACCCCAAGTGTGTCATCCTATCACCTAGTGTGCATTGGGTGCTCACACGAGGCACGTGTGGGTGCCAAGCCCCCTTTTATATGAGCTTCATGAGAATGATCCGTCATTAATGGAGGATGGGTTGTAAAATCATAAATGCATTCATTTTCTTAGAAATGGAAAGTACATACACTAAATCCAAGCACAGGTGCATCATAAATGGAAATAAACATTGTAAATAGCACAAAGGAACTATATTTAATCCATAATAACATGAATAACATAAGGGTTATACCCATAAACAAAGATATCCATAATAGATCTTCATATATCAATTTATAAACATTCACAATAGCCACCTTACATGACAAAAGAGTTCATCTCAGACCATATACATCAAGGAATATAGATCTAGCCATACAAAAATACCTTGAATAGAGATCCTAGCTATGCTTTCCCCATTACAACCCTTGTTACAGGCCCGAGCACATACATATATTCCTAACATTATTTTTCATATTTCCTAGCACTAAGAACTACAAACCTTGGCATCACCAAACATTCTTGTAGCACTTTGTTGCCTCTTTTTCTCCTGTTCATCTTGGACCCAAGAAATTCTTTACATAGAATCTGGATACACTGCCATAGCTTCTCTCATGAGTAGATTGCATTCCAAGTGGAAGTGTGGTCCTTCATATTCGAGTGTTTTTTCCAACTTGCAAAGGCCTCCATTAACTATAATGATCTCCCCTGGGAATATTCCTTACGTGGAATATTCTTTCTTGACCTCCAAGGCTCCAGGATGGTACCTTATCCATTCCTCACGCCTACTTGGTCCCTCATGTGTTTCTCCTATGATACCACCTTCAAAATATGGCTAAGTCCTTAAACCCTTATTTTTTTTTGTGAGTGCCCTAGTTCCATCTTAAACCCTTTCCTTGTGTGCTTTTCCCGAAGTGCCTTCCTCTTTCTTGTATTTGCACACATGTACATTTTGCTTTAGGGCTTAGTCAATTCAGGGCCCAACATTACCCCACACTACACGTGTTGTCCATCCTCAAAACACTTTGCTCTTTCACCAAAGAATAAATAATAGGAGGGATGAAATAATATGTTATTGAATAAAGAATGGGAGAATAGAAGGATCCTGCTACTACTGTACAAGTATAGGGAGGTCCTTTGTTAGAGCATTCGAGATCTTATTCCAAGCGTCAACCTCACTCTGCGCTTATTGCATCATATCCCCTATTAGTGCACTAACTTCATCATATGTCAACTCTTCACCCTTAGCCTTCAGCGTATCCACAATGTTTTCCATCTACTTGCTAAGGTCACCTAATGCGTCCATCATTTTAGTAACCTGGGGGTCTAACTCTTTCACCTTATTTTTTATCGAAACCCTTAACATTTTGATGGCCTCAGAATTATTTTCTTCTTCCATGGATCCTTATCCCTCTCTGCCCTATTACCCTTGTTCTTCTCCTGAAACTCCTTTAGGTCCACCTCGTGGGTAACTACTAAAATACTAGCTACTCTATCTTTGTCACCATAGTTGTCATACACAACTTCTTCCATGTGTGCCATGGTTTTTACTGAGGAAAGGAGCTTGGTATAATGGGGTATGGTCTCCTCCATCTTCACCTTCTCTTCCACCTTTTGGCACACCAAAACTTCCTCATTTGATTCTAAAGTAAGGGGTTGCCTCTCTATAGTGAGTATGTGCACTAAGTCTTCCAAACAATGCATGGTCGACTCGTACTTCTACTCAGGAGGGGCTAGGTCTGGGTGCTTCAAGATAATGGCATTTGAAATAGCCTCTACCTTCTTCTGGACCTCATGCACACCTTCACCTTTTCATCCTTCATCTCACGCCTTAAGTTGCATTGATCAACTCCTTTTTCTTTATCTCCCTATCCCTCTCAATGATCTCCTCATTCTTCTTCTCAAGTTCCTCCTCCAAGGATCTTATTCTATCATTTCTCCCAAAAATTCTTGCCTCCACTTCTACTGACACCTTGTTGATCATGTTGCAAACTTTCTCATTTGATAGTGTTGGGCATTCATGAGAGGGTTTATTCCCTTGACACTTGGTGCCTTCATCAATGCGTCATTATTTACCTCAAACTCAGGCTCATCAATGACGTGGGACTCAAAATACCAAGACAACATCTTTCGTGTGTGAGGATACACACTCTCTTCATCAAAAGATGACCAAGTGAGGAGTTGGTCTTTGGGCATTGTACTTTGGAAACATGCACACATTACCTTGCTTGGATCATTGATATAAGTCATGGTGTGTTACTGCATCACTCCTACACCCTTTCCACCCGTGCGAGCTATCGTCGGGAAGCTTACTAATAAGCTAGGGTCTCCGCCCATGCTCCCATACTCCTTTTCCATGCTCGCACTACCTTCTGTTTCCCTTATAACTTCATTGGCGCTTTGCTCTACCTCATGCTCCACTAACTATTGGATAATACCCGCCACCTCCCTCTCTACAGTGTTATCTATCTACTCCTTGGTTGGGGTCGGGGTCTTCTGATCATGCATGTTTACCTCCTCACTTCCTCTTTTGTCATGTGCACCCTCTTCATATTCATTCCTCTCTTCATCCCCTCCTTCATCAGACTCATGTACATCATACACAGGAGGATTCTGAGCTCCTTCACGCTCCTCATTTTCTTCTTCAGTCTCATGGCCTTCCACGCTCTCTGTTTCCTCTAAATTTGAGCTCTCGACCACCTTCTTCTTCTTCTTAACTAGAGATCCCTCTAGCTCTAGGGACAACTCCCTTCCAACCGACTCCTCTTTCTCAGGTGACTTCTCCTTCTCCTACATGGGGGACTTCTTTCAGTGAACATAAGTTCTTGTGCCCACGCCTACCTCATGTGCCCCTATATTCTACAATGTATGCTCGTTTGGTGCCTTGGTTGTCAGAATATCTTCTCATTCTCTCTTCTTTTTACCACTTTCTTCCTTCCAGTGGGTCTTCTGGGATTGATACATCATCCTCAACATAAGTGTCCTTCTTAAACTTAGGCCTTAGTCACACATATACACTTGTTTTTGCCCTACCTGCAATAGGTAATGTCATTGGTTTCACCATGTGCACATCATGAGATACATACTTTTCTACATATGCATGATTCTTAGGATACACCAATGTCTAGCACATCTCGTGGTAGTCCTGATCAATTACACTTAGATCAAAATGAATATTTTTAGCTTCCTTGAACCTATTGACAATGCTTTGAAAGTATTACGCTATGAAGGAGAATGGAAATTTACACCAAGGACTCTTGGTGCCATCTGTCAAGGTAAACCTACCGATACAGAAGTGTTGGTATACAACGAATTTAGCCTCTCCATCCACCAATGTTGGAAATTACTCAGGTATCCTCCATTCTACCCCAAATGCATTGCACATCCATTTATACCATTTCTCCAAGCGTGCCTTATGAGTGGTCATCATGGTGTCACAAGTGTAAGCCTCAAATCTCTTGGCAAGGGAGGGGTCCTCATCTAGGTACTCCCAAACAAACTTATCTAGCCCATTGGGCACCCCAATTTCCAAAAATACAATGGTGAGGAGGATGTTACCAAACATAATTTTCTCTCTATCGCGTGCGACATCTATAATGTCCTCTGTAATAAAGGTTGAAAGGTTGTATATTGTCCCTTCTGAGATTATATGAAAAATTTTCAACCAACTCTTGTTTATTTAAGTCCATCTCTCCTGCCTATTTAACTTTGTAACCAATCGTGCATGACCATCCTCATAACAGGGTTGGTGATTACAGAGATATCAAAGTAACATGAACCCTTCTTGTAATCATATGCCTCAACCATTTTCTTGATGGCCTCCTTGTTACACAAGTCCTCATCTAGCGGCTCTCCCTTGTAGATAATGTCAGTGTGCTTTGAAATCAGATGAGTAGTTATGCACATTCTTCATCCTGTGAAATAGAAGTGATCCTCATACATGTGTGATGTCCTCCATTGGTATAGTAACTCATTTTTTCCAAATTAGGGCAACTCGTAGAGTTTCAAAATCCCAACTTTTTCCATCTTGACCTTTACTTTTTCATCATAAATGGGCTTCCCATCTGGTGTCCTCTTTTCTGTAGGGTGAACCAATTCTAACACCATCTCCTTTTCTGTGGTGCTCATTCGATGGTTATAATCACTTATGACCATCTTTTGTATATGAGACACCATTCCTTTCCTAGCAATACAGCCATCTAGGTACTGCATCTCTGCGTACCACTCTTCATTGAAACTGGTCAAAACTGCTAGTTTTCCTTTTCCCTTTCCCTTCTTTGGTGGAACATTTGATCCATTCTTTGGTTCCATATTTTTCTATCAGGTTCTTACAACTTCTTCATTTTCTCCTTACCCTAGCTCTTATCAAATCATGTGGCTCTAATCCTCTGCAAAAATTCCTTCAAATCTCGTGCCCTAACTCTATAACCCTAACCTAGAAAACCCTTCTTCCACAAGACAACGTAACACCCGTGGAATCCTCCAAAAAAACTCCTCCACTCATGCCCATGTACTCCCTTTCCACTCTGGTTCATAGATCAAATCTCATTGAATATTTCACATGCAAATATTCTCAAATTATCTTCACACAACTCTTCTTTCGCAAGGATGCCCTATTTTGCGAGAGCTCTTCAATAACTTAAAACGTAAGGTAAAAGAATAATTAACCGCCAACCTTCTATTTATAGATTTTTTCTTTTTCTACACAAACCTCGATGCCACCTACCAATGTAGAAATGCATTAAATTATATTTTTCCAATGCCATCCTTCCACGCATTCTATCTAGTGCTTTTCCTCACATGCAATCCTATGTGCAAACACTCCTGCAACCTTTGCCCACAAAACTCCCTCAACCATAGAATTCGTTGCACTTTCTCCCACACCAAAGTCAATATTCCTCTATGTCTTGGACCAAGTTCTTTCCACTTCCTACCTCATGTTTCTCCTGCACTTTTTCCTCGAACATGGTTTCTATAAATCTTTTTGACACCAATCTTTTCTCATGTTCACCTCTATTATGCGTGCTCTTCTGATCCCATGCACCTTTGACTTTACAACCCGACCATCGACAACCATTATTTCCATTCTTTATTATATTTTACACTCCACCCCACACTAAATAGATGCACAGTCCTCTACACATATAAACCCTTTGAAAATCAAGTGGATACCTACACACAAATGTGCCCACAAAACACAAACCAAAAAACAAAGCAAAGCAATGAAAAAAGGAAGCACAAAGAAAGGAAAATGCATTAAGGGAAATCCTAAGCTAACTAGCAATATTGCCTTATTTACAAACACCCAGAAGCCTTATTTATAGTAGGGCTTCAACCTACTTCCATTGAAATACCCAAGAAGTCATGTTCCATCCAGCACATGTAGCGGGCAAGTGATTGAATTAAGTATATGGGTGATATAAAACGGTCCCAACCAATGGACCTTGAGCTTCCCAAGATGGTGCAGAAACTTAGAATCATAAAGTAAAACCATCTTCCCAACCTCAAATTGTTTATTCTTTATATGATGATCATGCCAAGCCTTTTGTCTCACCTTCTCAGTCTTCTGACTCCACTTAGCAAGTGATCACCTTTCATCTAACATCATTAGCTTGTCAATGTGCTCTTGCAATGCTTGTTTGTCACCCAATCCTCCTATGCATGTAATATGTAGAGAGGGTAGCATAAAATCTACCAACAAAATAGCTTCCGTGCCAAACACCAATTGGAATGGTGTGGCTTTGTTCAATCTCTTGTAATTTGTTCTATATGCCCATAACACGACTGAGACTTTGTCATCCCAATCCTTCCTCCCAACATCACAAATCTTGGTAAGTGTATGACTCAATATCTTGTTAAATGCCTCAGCAGTCCCATTAGCCTAAGGGTGATAAGGATTAGTCTTGTGATGAGCCACCATGAACTCTACCAACAAAATCCTTACGATCTCATTCAAAAAATGAGTACCCTAGTCACTAGTAAAACTCAGAGGACACCCATACCTGTTGATTATATTTTGTCACAAAAATCTTATTGTTGTGGCCATCGTACAATCCCTCATAGGCACTTCCTCTGCCCACCATGTTAGATAATCAGTGCAAGTAATGATATAGTGCGAACCAATCCTTCACATGATAGGTGAAAGAGGGCCTACAAAGTCAAGTTCCCATTTCTTGAACGTTTAAGCACTAGTTATTAGTCTCAATGGTATATCATCTCTTTTTTTTGGTGTACCATGGCACTGGAAATGATCACAGGCCTTGCAATATTCAATACAATCCTTGTAAACCGTCTCCCACCAAAGGCCAACTAAGAGGATCTTGCATGCATACACATTCCTTGCATAGTGCCATCCTAGAATTCCACCATGAGCCTCTTCCATGATTGCAGTGTGTTAATGCTCAAGCATGCACCGACATAAAACCTCATTGTGTCCTAGCTTGTATAAGTATCCACCAATTAACATGTAGGGCGTGACACGTATGGCTAACTGTTTCTTTCCAAAGTCTTCATTCCCTCTGGCACCACACCTGTTTTGAGAAACACAAAAATATCTTCCAAGTCAGAGGGCACACGCCCCAATCTGAACAGTTGTGCATCTGGAATTGTATCCTCAATTCTTTGTGTGTCCTCTCATGAGTCAATCCTTGATAAATGGTCAGGCCCCAAATTACTCTTACCCAGTTTTACAAAAACCGTAAACTCAAACTCCTGAAATAGTAGGACCCACCTACATATGTGCACTTATAAGATGGGATTTTTCACCAACTACTATAATGTCATGTGGTCCGTGTAGAATATAAAGGGTATTTCTAGCAAATAATTCCTAAATTTATGCAGCACGTAAATCATCGACAATGCCTTGTGCTCCGTGGTAGTATAACTTTGTTCTATTGGGCTTAGCTTCCTACTAGAAAATCACAGGGGATGGTCAACAATTCCCTCTCCAAGTTGTGCTAATACTGCTCCAACATACATCCCTGAAACATCAACATGTACATAGAATGGCTTATCCTAAGTGGGAAAATGTAATATGGGCACAGTGATAAGCCTATTCCCCACAGTGTGGGACCTTACAAATGTAAAGCTCTCTAGATTAAAATTTGGTTCATATTCCTCTATTTATGTGCATACATGAGAACTTGCAGAGGATCTATCTCTATACCTAATCTAAAATTTGCCAAGGAGATAGGGATAAAAAAGGATATAAGAAATAAGAAATGATTAAACTACAAGGTGATGCACCAAAGTAATGATAAACATTAGTTTTGTTGGTAGACACAAAATAAACAAAATACATACAATAATCAAGCACAGATAACCAAATTTATAATGAAAAACCAGATGCAAGCAGAAGAGATAGAAAGGATCTAGAATCAATCACAAACGTGTTTTATTGCTCTACAGATTGATACAATGCATTACAAAATAGAAAGGAGGCAAGAACATACTACAATTTTAATGGAAGGCCTGAACTCCATGAATTCCTTTACTAGAAGAAAAAGGGAGCTTGCAAAACAAAATAATGTCCAACCCTTTACAATGAATCTCGCCCCTACATTTATAGATTCGATATAGATGGGAGAAAAAGAAAGAAGTGGGAAAACTAGCTCCAAGCTCAACCACCACTACTTAATGTCTCCCATAAAATTTGTTCCAAATCTGTCTTGACTGCATCAAATCCTTATTTGGTGCCTTGAAGGAGCAAAAAGCAACGAAGCAGATCGAATCTAATATGGTTGTTGAGGCAAGAAGATCCTGCATTAAAGGCCTAAAGATTTTTCTTCATTTTTCACCTATTAGGGCTTGAAAAAATGATTTTTATCTTTCCATGGTGTAGAGGACGTCAAGATGCTTCCAACGTGGTAAGATTTGCAATATTTTGAGCCATGAGTCAAATTATATGCCCCTTCGAAGTTTGTATCGAGTCCGTATGAATATGTAAGAAAACAGTTTGAAAAATGGATCTCCTTTTTAATACAGGGCACGTGGCAGCTAGATTAGGGAAAAATTGGGATTGTGGGTCCATGATTTATCTTTTTCCCCCTTTTTCATAAAAAAAATGTCAAAAAACTCCCGCAGCCCCGACACTCCGCATGGACATGTGGAACCCTTTGGTTGGTTGGGTTTTTTTATCTCTGTGTCTTTTGACAAAAGGAAAATTTTCACCTTTTCCTCCGACTCCCCGCTTTGACCTTGAATCAGGCACAAATGCTGACTTTTTTGCTTTGGGTAGAGTTGCAGCCCATTTTGTAACTTTTACACCTTTGGAATAACAAGGGGAAAAAAACCAACTTTCCCCCCAATGGCCCACTTTAGCACTACTAGTTTAGGCTTTCCACGTGGCACTTCCTCTGCTACCTACCTAATTTCTATATTTTGGTTGAGTCCTTTGCTCGATGGGGTCATATTTATTTACCTGGGACACGTGGCAGTCTGGTGCTTGTTTGGAAACCCTCTCTTAATTAGATCCTTGAATTAGCCTCATTCAAACACTTGGCACTCTCCGTCGGTCTGCCCCTTTTTTAGACTAGACGCATGGAGGCACCACACTCACTTGAAAGCCTGATTCAAAATTTTCCTTTCAAGGAGCGTCAAGTTGACACTTGGCATCCCACACAGGTCTGTGGACTTTTCAACGGTCCCTTTTATCCTTTTAGACTCTGGGCCACATGGAGAGCTCGCGCTCATTTGGGTCTCCACCTTTGGACTAACTCTTGGAGATGCGGCAAGCTAACACTTGGCGACTTCTACTTGCACTTTATACTTAGCCAATTTTGGACTCTTTCCTGAATGGTTTCAAGCCTAAAAAACTTTGAAACTTCACCATTTTTTCCCCTTCTTTCTCATGGTTCCTCTGCGGCATTGCCCCTTCTTTTCTGACCCTTCTATTCCATTTTTGAGTCTACCTGCAACCTATTTACAAGATCTGGATGAGTTTTCTCAGGTTCTTTCTATGTGGGGTCGTGGCTGATCCAATATTTTCCCAAGGGGCGAAATATGGATAACAATTTGGTGACTCACAAGGGTATTTACCTGCTACATGAAAATACCAATTGATTTGTCATAATCATTGGGCATGGAATCTAAAACAATAGTCTGATACTTTTTATGCCTCTGATTCACAAGTCTGGCTGTTTTTACTCTCGATTTTCATAAGAAATCTCAAAATGAAGGTTTCTTAGAGTATAATTTTTTTTTGACCTGGGGCTTCATTTGTCTCTCTGAATGGACTATATAAGAGCAAAAAAACATCACTACAACTATATACAAAATTTGAAATCATACATACTCCAAATAGAACATGCAGAGTGTGCAAAGCACTTAGGATAAAATCAACCTAAACTGCAGCAAGACAATGTGTACAAGCACTTAGAGGAAAAGAAATTAACTAATATGTACAAGGTGATAACCTTCCTTCTAGTAGCAGTGTTTAAGATAGATTCCATTTATTGGAATCTACAATTCCTCACCATCCAACATAGACAATTGGAAATCATTGCTACTTTTACATCTTGTGACCATGTAGGGGCCACTCCAAATGGCATCAAACTTGGAATGCCTTCCTGGTTTTTCTCGATCTGCATCCCATTTCAAAACCAAGTCTCCTTCTTGGAAGGTCCTTTTTTTTCCTTCTTATCAAAGCATCTCTTGATTGAGGCCTAATTATTCTCTATTGCCTGGGGTGCATGCTCTCTGGCTTCTTCCAATTCTATCATCTCCACATATATGGCCTCCATCAATTCAAATTAAGACATCTCTAGCTATTTTATGAGCTTCAATGCTAGAAACTCAAGTGATATAGGCAACACTGCCTCTTTCCCATAAATAAGTTTGAATGGAGAGTTACCTGTGGATCTCTTGGGTGTTATCCTATCAGCCCATAAGGCCTATTTGAGCTTTTTTTACCAGGTTCTCTGATTATCATCAAGAGTTCTTCTAATGATCTTTAGTAGGTTCTTGTTTGTGGACTCAGCTTAGCCATTACCTTGAGGGTAATAGTTTGAGGAAGAGCTCAATTAAGTCCCATTTAGTAACAGCCCATCCTATGATCTTGGAACCTATGAATTCCAATGCATTGTCTGATATAATGGTGGATGGCACGCCAAATCTGGTCACTATCCCTTCATAAAAATCTAGTATACTAGACTCATTAGCTTCCTTAAGTGCCACGGCCTTAGTCCACTTAGTGAAATAATTTGTTGCTGTCAGAATCCATTTGTGGCCCTGGCTTGAATTTGGATTGATGACTCCAATGAAGTCCAATCCCCATTGCATGAAAGGTTGGTTGATTGAAATTGGGTGCAATGGAAGTGCTGCTAACTTTTCTTTGCCTTTGAAGAATGCACAATTCTTACACTTTTTTATCCATGCATAGTAGTCACTAAACACTCTGGGCCAATAATAACCCACCTTCATGATCTTGAGTACTGTCACCCTTAGAGAAAAATTATCTCCGGCTACTTCAACATGGAATTCTTGTAACACTCTCTCAACATGATTTGTCTCAATACATCTCAGCAGAATGTCATTGATGTCTCTTTTGAATAAGACACCATCAATAAGAACATATGGGATGGCCTACAGTCTAAAATATCTCATTTTTTCTTTATTCATCCCATGAGGACACAGGTATGTTTGAAGGAAGTTCACCATGTCTTGAGTCCAACAAGGAGTAGGTACCTCATTATTTCCTTCCTCTTGATTATCCTATAGAACAAAAATAGCCTCCTTTTCATTGTTTGCTTCGTCTTGTTGACCTGAGGCTAGTTGTTCACACAACCCCTTCCCATGGACCAACTTAGTGACCTTGATCTCAATGTCATATTCCATGACATGAGTGATCCATCCAGCACATTTTTCACTCAGATCCTTGCTGAGAAGGAATTCTATAACTCTCGCATGGGAGACCAACAATTGGATTTTATTATTTGAAACTAGATGCTTAAACTTCTTTAATCCTCTTATTACTGTCAGGACTTACTTTTCAATGAAGGAGTATCTCACTTCATAGTCTTCCAGACTTTGACTGAAGAAAGTAATTGGCTATTTTGTACCTTCTTTGTTCTGTTGAACTAAGATTGCAAAAATTGTATCACTGCCACCAAAGGCATACAATATGAAGTCTTTAGAGAAATATGGATTCACAAGAGTTGGGGCTTGTGATATAGATTCTTTAATGGCCTCAAATATTTCCTTTCCTTCAGTTGTCCACCTGAATGCTAAACTCTTCTTCAACATCAACGTTATTGGCTTAACAAGGGCAGCAAAGTTTGGTATAAACCTGCGGAAAAAATTGATTTTTCCTAGGAATCTTTGAAGAGCTTTCTTATGGCTTAGCAATGGCAATGCTCTTATTGCTTCAACTCTCTCCGGTTCAATTGCCAATCCTTCTTTTGATACAATATGGCCTAGAATCCTACCCTCAAGGGCTAAGAATATGCATTTTTTAGGATTCAATGATACCCTAAAACTCCTGCATCTTTGAAACACCTGCCTTAGGTGGAAAAGGTGGTCTGCTACATTTTTGGAAAACACCGTAATGTCAACCAGATAGATTAGTACTATTTTATTGATCATTCCTTTGAATTCCATATACATTGCCCTTTGAAAAGTGGCTCTGGCATTAGACAATCCAAATGCCATTTTTCTGTAGGCATAGGTGCCCCATTTGGTGGTGAAAGTTGTTTTGAACTAATCATCTTCTTTCACCATGATCTGGTTGTACCCTGAGTAGCCATCTAGGAGGGAGAATCTCTCTAATCCAGACACCACTTGCAAGATCTACTCCATTGAAGGGAGTGGGTAGTGATCTTTGAGGGAGCCTCTGTTCAAGTCTTGAAAATCTACACACAACCTAATATCTCCATTTTTCTTCCTTACTGGGACTAGGTTTGCAACCCAGATTGAGTGTTTGATTAGAAATATGATACTTACCTCTATCAGCCTGTTTAGCTCTTTCTTCATCAAAGGCTCAATGTGTGGGTTGACTAGTCTCTGTTTTTTCTTGATGGGCTGAGCAGCTGGATCTAGTTTGATTGTGTGTTGTGCTAGCTTTGGGTTAAACCCTCTTAGGTCTTCATAGCTCTAAGAAAATACATTTGTAAATTCTTGGAAAAGTTGTATGAATTCATACCTTTCTTGCTCAGTGGCCACTTTTACAATTTGAAGTGTTTTATCTTCTCCAACTGGTATTGACTCTGAATTTTCTCCATTGATCTATATTTTAGCCTTCTCTTTTCTAAATTGATCATTAGGATTAAAAATAGACTCCAATGTCACTAAGCCTTTGTGGAGCTTGTTTGTATGCAGTTGTACTATTTGATTCTTGTATTGCTGCTCTAATCTGCTTTGATTTCTAGCTAAGAATTCAGCTTCTTACAAAAAAATAATGATTTTCTAATCATTATTGAATACCTACCAGCATGTGTTGTTATCTGGAACTTTTGACCTCACAATTATATGGATATGTGGTTGTTCCTTGTCTCTTTTGATGTTTTCAACCACATCAAACATTTCTCTGACTGTTGTAAGCCTATCAGCAGCTTCATTCTCCTTCCTGGGTATGGACACAATGTTGAAGGCCTCAAAATCCTCCATGAGATCCCATACCCTACTCTTGTAGTTCTTGAGCAAGTCATTCTTGATAGCATTAAGTCCTCTGACTTGATTGGAAACCGGTTCACTATCACCAAACACTTACAAATTCTTGATTCCTAGCTTTCTCACTCAAAAAAGACCTTGGACCAAAGCCTCATATTCAGCGGTGTTATTTGAGTAGGAAAATTGAAATATGAAGGCTGAATAATATTTCATACCTTTAGGGAACACAATCATAGCTCCTCCTCCAGCTCCTTGTCTACTCCTTGAGCCATCAAAGAAAAATTGCCATACCTCATTTTCATCTTTATATTCTAGCTTAATTAGGTCAGGAAGAGGATGATTCTCTTCATGTAGACAGTAGACACCTAGCTCAGATTCTTCCATCTCCTTATAAGGGTCAAAATCATGTATTTTGTTGGCCCACTCATCAAGAGTCAAGTCTGGGATACATCCCACCTTGGTATTTGCTTCACAAGTGCTTAGGAGGTCTTCTTGATCAAAAGCTGAGCAGTTGGCATTGATTGGGCTAGGCACATAAGATTCAATATGATAATCAACAATGGGATCAGATCTGATTGTGTCCTTTTCCCCATACCTTGTTCTAAAGAGCTTATGTGACCAATCAGCAGGCATATAGCCTCCAATTTTGGTAATGAAGTCCCTGGACAAACACAAAGCAAAATGTGGTGGAAAATCTATAATTGATACATTCTGCAAAATAGTCACATTGGGGCAGGCATGCAGAGTGAGGATTAGATCCTAGATGATTCCATCACCAATGTCCCATATAATTTCACTACCCCTCTAGACATGACTTCATATTGGAGACCCAGTTGATCAGCTATTTGCTTGGGCATTACAGAACTACTTGCCCTAGAATCAATCATACAATTGAGCACCAATTTGTCTCCCATAATCAATGAAACATAGAATAGAGGAGGTCTCAGGTTCATACCTTTTTGTTCTCGATGGTTTTCCCTAGGTTGATTTGTATTGGTAAGCACTTTCTCTTGTTGGTTAGGGGTGTGATTTGAGCTCGACCAATTTTTTATAGCAGTCTGCAATAGATCCCTCTACCCTGGAATGGCCAGTGACTCCCATAGTGAAATGTTCACACTTGTCCCCTTCATTTTCTCAATGATTTTTAATGAGCTATCCTTTTGTTTCCCCTTCCCAGGCACATTTTTCTCTTGCACCTAAGTTGTTACAACAGATGCTTGATTAGGTCTAGAAGGTGGCTTAGATTGACTTTACACATTGGGAGTTGCATTTTGAATGTCAATACCTGATTGAGCAATAAAGGGTTGAGGATCACCTAAGCTTGGTGAATTTCCTTCTCTAATATTTTTCCTCTTAGATAGTGTATTGGCAGCTATACTTTGAGAAGGATTCTGATTCATTCCACATAAGTCTTCAACCTATCAATTGACAAGCATAGTTTCGTTTGGGGGTCCTTCTTGCTGCTGACTTTCTTCGTGGCTAGGTTCTTGTGACACACCAATGGTTTGCACCATCAAAGCCTGATTTAATTCACCATTTAAGCACATCGACTGATTATGTGGCTGATTACATGGGAAACACCATTCATATTCTTGTGCCATGTTATTATGTGCTGGAACCAATCCCCTTGATGTTGAAACAGTGTTTGAGTCATATGACCTTAAAGGTCTAGCAGCTTGAGGTTGCCCTTGGTTTTTACTCTGATTTACAGCCTGGGCTGGTGGCCTATTTTTCTAATATGGGGGTCTAGCCTAATACTAAACCTGCAGCTAATATGGCCTAGAACTCTGAGCCTGTTGTATTTTTATGGTTACTAGCTCATTTCCTAGGTTTTACAGTTGTTTCATCACTTCTTGAAGCTCCTTTAAGGTGTTAGATGATGAAGTGGAGGCTTCAACTGAACTTTGACTCCTTGGGGTGGGTATAGGAGCTAATGTGGGTGTTTGGTTGGTACCTGGGTTTCCTAACTCGGGGTAAAGGGGCATGGATGGCCTAGGGGTAAGTTTTTCAGCCTGAATCAAATGGTTCTTAGCTCCTATGGAAAGGCTATAGGCTGCAGGTAAGGTTGTGCCCCCCATTGACTGAATCATTAAAGAAATATTAGAATTTAAAGCCCTAATAAAGTATAAGAAGGCACCTTCATTAGTGGGCTTTACTGTTGTTGGAATCTTGTCCCAAGTCTGTTGAAATCTAAGGTTGAAGTCCATCAATTGCTCATTCGAGGCTCTCTTGATTGTTGTCAGCTGCTCCAACAAAGAAAAGTTATCACCTTTTTCTCTAAACTGGTTGTGAAGAGCTATGCACAGCTAGTTCTAATTTTAAATAGAGCTTGCTTCAAGGCTCCTGAACCATTATGAAGCCTTACCTTTGAGTGAAGAGGCTAGTAACTTGACTGTAATATCCATCTCATGGATCTCATGGATTGTATAGACATTTGCAATATCTTGGACATGGTCACCATGAGAAGTTTGGTTTTCCCCAGTGAAATATGGGATGCTCTTGAATGTTGCAATCGAGACTAGATTTTGTGCATTCAGGGTGAGTGGGCTGTTGTCAGTGAAGTTGACATAAGGATGTATTTGAGCCATTCTGATTAGCCTGAGTACCCTTCTTGTTTGAAAGAATGGCCTACTAGGAGGAGGTGTTGATAAGGCTCTGTTTAGGGGAGATGGAGACCTCTGGGCTCTTCTTATTTTTCTTTTGTCTAGAGACAAGTGTATGTGTACAAATTTTCCTTCCTCTCTTGTTATATACCTTGTTTGTATCCTTCTCATGAACTTATTTACACTGTTGAAACTAGTGGATTTCTTTCTTTTGGAGTCGCCAAATGTACAATTTTAAAACTTCTTAAAAGTTAGAATCACAACAAGTGCACACCAATCTTATTGTAATAAAATGGAGACTTCTCTGTCCCATCGGGCATGTCAAAATTGTTAGTGCAAAATCACAGCACCCCCAAATGAGTTCTATAGCTCTGCTTTTCTAAGGCAGAGTCATTTGGTGTGATCCACATAACATTGAAATTTCACCAAGGTGTGGGACCTTGTAAATGGAAAATATCTCTAGATTAAAGGTTGGTTCCTATTCCTCTATTTAGGTGCATATGTGAGAACTTGCAAAGGATCTATCTCTATACCTAATCTAAAATTTACCAAGGAGACAGGGATAAAAAAGGATATAAGAAATAAGAAATGACTAAATTATAAGTCGATACACCAAAGGAATGATGAACATTAGTTTAGCTGATAGACACAAACCAACAAAATACATAAAATAATCAAGCACAGATAGCCAAATTTATAATGAAATAACAGATGCGAGTAGAAGAGACAGAAAGGATCTATAATTGATCACAAACTTGTTTTATTTCTTTGCAGATTGATACAATGCATTACAAAATAGCCAGGAGGAAAGAAAATACTACAATTTTAATGGAATGCCTGAACTCCACAAATTCCTTTGCTAGAAGGAAAATGGAGCCTACAAAACAAAAGAATGTCCAAACCTTTACAATGAATCCTACCCCTGCATTTATAAATTCGATACAGACGGGAGAAAAAGAAAGAAGTGGGAAAAACAACTCCAAGATCAACCACCACTATTTAATGTCTCCCATAAAATTTGTTCCAAATTTGTCTTGACTGCATCAAATCCTTATTTGGTGCCTCAAAGGAGGAATAAGTGGCAGATCAGATCGAATCTGATCTAGTTGTTGAGGACATCGAGATGCTTCCAACGTGGTAAGATTTGCAATATTTTGAGCTCTTAGTCGAAAGATATGCCCCTTTAAAGTTTTTATCAGGTCCGTATGAATGGGCGGGAAAATAGTTTGAAAAATGGATCTCCTTTTTAATATGGGGCACGTGGCAGCCAGATTAGGGAAAAATCAAGTTTTTGGGTTTGTGATTTATCTTTTTCCCCCTTTTCTGCAAAAAAAAATGTAAAAATCTGAAAACTCCCACAGCCCTGACGCTCCGCTTGGACATGTGGCACCCTTTGATTGGTTAGGGAGATGCGCTTCAAATTTTTATCTATGTGTATTTTGACAAAAGGAAAAATTTCACCTTTTCCTCCGACTACCCACTTTGACCTTGACTCGAGCTCAAATGCTGAATTTTTTCTTTGGGTGGAGTTGCGGCCCATTTTGTAACTTTTACACCTTTGGAATAACAAGGGGGAAAAAACCAACTTTCCCCCCAATGGCCCACTTTAGCGCTACTAGTTTAGGCTTGCCACGTGGCACTTCCTCCGCTGCCTGCCTAATTTCTATATTTTGGTTAAGTCCTTTGCTCGGTGGGGTCATATTTATTTACCTGGGACACGTGACAGTCTGGCACTCATTTGGAAACCCTCTCTCAATTTGATCCGTGAATTAGCATCATTCGAACACTTGGCACTCTCTATCAGTCTGCCCCTTTTTGAGACTAGACACGTGGAGGCACCGTGCTCGCTTAAAATCCTGATTCAAAATTTTCCTTTAAAGGAGCACCGACTTGACACTTGGCAGCCCCCGCAAGTCTATGGACTTTTCAATGATCCCTTTTATCCTTTTGGAATCTGGGCCACGTGGAGAGCTCACGCCCATTTGGGTCTCCACCTTTGGACTGACTCTTGGAGATCCGCCAAGCTGACACTTGGTGACTTCTGCTTGCACTTTATACTTATCCAATTTTGGACTCTTTCCTGAATGGTTTTGATCCCAAAAAACTTCAAAACTTCACAATTTTTTTCCCTTCTTGCTCCTGGTTCCTCTGTGGCACTGCCCCTTCTTTTCTGACCCTATTATTCCATTGTTGAGTCTATCTGCAACCTATTTACAAGATCTGAATGATTTTTCTCAGGTTCTTTCTGCGCGGGGTCGTGGCTGATCTAATATTTTCCCGGGGGATGAAATATGGATAGCAGGTATAGATGAAGAAAATGATTATGAAGAAAGAGTTACAGAGATGAACAATAAATCATATGTTGTCATGAATCGTGAGCAATCCAACAAGAAGGAGCAAGTGGTGCAGCCTGCTAAAAGATCTAAGGAGCCTCATATGGTCATTCAAGTGATTGCAAGGAGAGGAGCTTCTATTCTAACTTCTTCCACACCCAAGGTCAGTTCTGTTGTTCCTTCCTCCTCTGTTTCTGCTCCTAAAACTTCTTTCCCTTCAAATGATAGAGTTGATAAATCAAAAGTTTCATCTACTCCTATCAATGATGTTCCATCTACCTCTGGTTCTTTTGACATTATTGACCATCTCAAGAAAACTAAGATCCAGATCTCAGAAGTCAAATTCTACCAAACCCATCCCAAGGCCTTCACTAAGATGGTAGACTTTGTAAACTCCAAATCCAAGCCTTCATCCCCTAGTTCCAAAGGTCTTTTTTCCACCTCTCCTTCATCTCAACCAAGCCTTGTGGCAGCAGTCACTTCATCCAATGGGAAGATCAGACCATTTTATGTCACTCTCCTCATATCTAGCCACAAACTCAGCAATTGTGTTATTGATTTTGGTGCTTCAAATAATGTGATGCCTGCTAAGGTAGCTCATGCCCTAGGCTTAACCCTAACCCACACTTTTGGTTCATGTTACTCAATGGAAAGTAGAGAAGTACCATTGGTTGGAAGGATCAAGGATGCACAAGTAGCCTTTGGTGCTTTACCAGAGAAGAGAGTTTTAGCCACCATTTTGGTAGCTGATATTCCCACTTCCTACGGCATGCTGCTAAGTAGAAATTTTTACAAAGATGTTGGAGGAGAAATCAAGATGGATTGGTCACATGCTCTTATTCCAGTGAATGGGAAAATTAAGAAGTTGTTACCTAAGAAACAAACTGAATATATCATGCAAAAAATAGATGACCCAAAGGCACAAATACTTTATGAGGACATTGGTCATGGTAACTACATGATCATGTCACAAGATGAGGCCAACCACCCTAAGGAAGTGTTTCTTGACCCTAATGGCTTTTGGATTTTGGAATTTGATGGAAGTTTCTCCTCGGCTAGTTCTAGAGCTGGTGTGGTGCTTGTTTCTCCCGAAGGGAAAATTCATCCTTTCTCCTTGAAGCTCCAATTTGAAAACACAAATAATACAAAGACCTGTGGCCCCACTCATGTGAAGGGAAAATTTCTAAATCGAGGCCACAGCAAATCAAAAAGGGACACGTGGCCTATGTTGAAAATTCAACGGTGGGGGCATAGACTTTCAGGGGAAAGGTTGGAATTTTTCCCCCTTTTTCAAAAATGGATAAAGTATAAAACTGAATTGATTTCCCATAACCAGTCACATAATGCTACTTGTTGAAGAATGAAATTAGAACAGTGGGTCTGCAGAAGAAATTGAGAATTTGAACCTTTTTCACCAAAGGGTTAAAATGTTACAAATTGAGTCGTGACCCCTTTTTTCAATCATGGTGTGCCACGTGTTCACGTTAAAAAGTCAAGGCAGGTTGGCAGAGGTTTTTGAGAATTTGAGATTTTTGCTAAAAAGAGTTTAAATGGAAAATTTGAACCGCATTTCCTTAGCCTCTTAGATGGTGCCACGTGTCTAGCCTTTGGCGGAGCTACGGGGGGCGGAGCAAAATGAGAAATCATGCTTTTTCTCCCAAATGTTAGGAAATTTAGATTTCTCCCCCAGGGTTGTTGTTGCTTAGATCTTGCCATGTGTAGGGTCCAAATTAGAAGGTAAAAGGGGGAAAATATAGCCAAATGCACTCATCTTGTTTTTAACGCCATTAACAAACCAAAGCTCTACAAAACACAAAAATGGATCATTCTTCATTCTTTTTCTTTGTATCCTTATCATTTCTCCATGAGATGCATTTCTGGTTTATTATGGAGCCAAATCAATAATTTTAAAGGGATGGAAAGTTTGATCATCAAAAAATAGAGTTTATCAGGAATAAGTGATAAAAAGGGAGAAAAAATTACCAGTAAGCACTTGAGTGTTATGAAAGTGGTTAAAATGTGGAAATGGCAGGACCACATAAAGAAGAAAATCATGAGATACCCCCTACTAAAATAATCATGCTTGAATTGATGAAATATTCACCTTTTTAAACCTCTAGTTTTCATGAGTACATTGGTTTCATGTCACTTTCCAAAACTGGATCTGTAACAAACATTATTCCTTTCGGATATTCTTTTCTTAGGGACAAAGTATGGATGTATACGAATTGTTATAAGAACATGGTTTTGGCCATGGAAAAGGGATTCTAGTTTTCTGGGAAGGTTGTAAATTCTAATGTAATTCAATAGAGAAGTTATTTTTCTATCTTTTTCCTTTGTTACATCTTTCTCTCTCCTTACTTGATTCAATGGATCATTTGTTTTACATTCGATAGAAACTTTGTGTTCTAGTTTGTGTAATCTTTAGAAATTGTTGTCTATAGATTTGCATCGGTGGTGAAGTAATTGATCTTTTTTATATTTTCTTGGTTCAATGTGAGTAGGGAGATACTTTGTCATCTATATTTCCTAAAAGCATTGTTGTTTTCTTCCTTCTCCCATATCTTTATTCTTCCATTCCTTCTGATTGATAATCTTTTGAGTATGAAAATGAACCAGGATACCAGGGTCTAAACATTGAGAGTTGTATATCTATACATTCATTTTTCCCACTTTCAATAAGGGAACCTCTCCCATTAAAGAGGAGGGACTTGTTGTCCCCTGATTGTGGTTTCAACCCATGTTCCATTCTGAAACCCAACACCAATGAAATTTTCTTTTGTGCTTCAGTAACTCCTCTAGTGGCATGGCAATCTTAGCATACCCCTTAATAAATTTTAGGTAATACCTCGTATTCCCAAGGAATCCGCATACCATGCTCTAGCTGATAGGCTCCCCCAAACCGACAATAACGCCAAATTTGGCAAGATCCACTAACAACTCTTCTTTACATATGATATGTCCCAATATGGTGCCAAATGGAGTAGCGAAAACATATTTCTTAATGTTGAGAGATATACTCAACTACCAAAATCTCTCCAACATCAATCTCAGATTTTCACAATCATCCCTCACTAATCCATATACTATCCATTCATCTAGGTAGACTTGTAGAAATTTATGGGTGAAGTCCTGAAACGTCTAAACCACAATGCGTGAAAACACAACAGACACATTCTTTAGTCCAAAAGGCATGATTGTATAGGCAAAACTTATGCATTCAGTGGAAAAAGTTGTCTTTTATTAGTCCTCCTTTACATATCTAACCTGATGATATCCTTAGAATCCATCTGTGAAATAATAGATCTCTTGCCCGACTACTCCTAGGATATCCTCAGTGAAGGGGGTTGGAAAAGGATTAATGACACACACTGCATTCAAATCCATGTAATCAACACAAATCCTTGTCCTCCCATCCTTCTTAATGTTGATGACCATCAAACTTATCCACTTTGATTCCTCAACAGCCTCAATGATGCCTAACGTGATCATCTTATCAATCTCCTCCTTGACCTTGACTCACATATTCAAATTCATTCAATAAGGTCTCTTTCAAATTGGGCGCACACCTTCCTTTAGCTTGATCTTCATTTCTCCCAAGGAGTGGTGAACTCCTTTAAGCTCATGGTACCCACGTGGGAATAAATCCTAGAATTCATGCAAAAAATCAATAATCTTTTAAACCTCTCTTTTTATCTAGTAATCTCCAATAGTATCTTCTTTAGGCTCCACCTCTGAGCCAATGTTAACCTTCTTGGTTTTTAGGGGTTCATGGTAGGCACACACTTGCTCAACAGCACTATCCATAACCTCATGCATACTAACAATATGGTTAACAACTAATTTTTCCACCTCTTCACCATCTATCACGTAGACCAACTTTCTTTTCTCTTTTTCCATGCAAGCGCACTCAAGTTTTACTTCCTCTAATTCTTCCTCATCAAAGTGCGCTTCCAAGTCAGGTTCTCCCAACAAGTCTAGTATTCTATCCTCTACCATGACACTATCTCCCATAGTTAGGAACTTAATAACCTGCAGCACCTTAGTCACTGATGGCTTAGTACTTCGACACTCAAAAGTTTGAATAAGATCAATCGTCAACTCCTGCCAGTTTCTTGACTAATGACATAGCTCTGAATGAATGTACCATGTGAGTGCACAATGTTGTAAGGTAGAGTAAATATTATGCACCCATAGGCATGGTGGTAAGGCTTCCATGCCTTCCATTCAGGACTTCTCACATGCATGGATGTGAAACAAGGTGAGTTCCTTCCCATTATAGTCTTGTATGTCCCGTGCGTCCAATTGTCACATGCCACACTAGTTGTATCTCTTATAAATTGAGAGTCTTCCCACTGAATAACACCTTATTTTGTTGGTTGCACAACCTCAGGGTCTCTAATAGTGCACACATAGATTTTTTCTAGGTCTTCTTCTCCCAAGGGTTCAGTATAGGGTGTTGACTTTCCATCTATCAAAGGAATGATAACACATTCCTCCTCATTCTCAAAACTTATATACCCCTTATTGAAACATAAGTTAGCATTGTTCTTATAGCACCATGGATGCCCAAGTAACACTGGAAAATTATCTACCTCAGTAAGCACCATGACTTCAAAGTCTTCAATGAATTTTTCCCCTTGGAAAGTGATAGAAGCATCCTTTAAGATACCAATAGGCATCACCTTTGTCTTGCTAGCCATATAAAGGAAATTTGAATATGGATGTAATGGGGGCCTTCCCATTTGATTCCATGCATCTAGGTTGAGCACATTGACTTTTGTACCCATGTCAATCAGAATATTACTCAGGAGCCATCCATCAAAAACTACATTCAAGGTAATCTCATTATCATAGTCAAGACTGTGAAGAAGAAGATCAGCATGCAAAACCTACCTCTCACGCTCTCCTCTGGCATTTGGTACTTTTCCTCTCAACCACTCTCCTAACAAAGGGATGATATTCTCTTGTCTCAGCATCTTGCATACCTCTCTGACTTCATCCAGATCCTTCAATGGAGCCTCGGCACTCTTATTTTTCTCTAACTGCCGTGACTACTCCTTCAGGCACTGGATCTCCCCTTATAGGATTTGAATAACATCCATGGTTTCCTGATAAACTTCCTTCTAATGCATAGGGTCTAGATACTTCCCATGTACAAATTCTTCACTTATAACCAGTGGTCTCTACTTTGGTATCTCCATGGCATGCACAGCCTCAGCTCTCATCTTCACCAATACAGGTTCTAACTCTGACCCATGTGCCACCCTTGACATCCACTATGGATCATCTCTCTTCACGCTTATCATCTTAGTGCCTTTACCCTTCTGTTACTTTTGGCTCATGTGTTCAAAAAATTCTAGGTATTCCTTATACTTGTGTTTTTCCCACACCAAGAGCACTGAAACAAATCAGGACACTCATGCTTGTAATGTTTTGTAGATCCACAGTTATAACAGGTTCCACAAGGAAATTCACTTCTTCCTCCTTCATGATTTCCATGGCCTTAGAATCCACCCCAAAAGCATCTTCCACGACCTCCTTGATGCAACCTAAAATTCATTATTACAAGCCCAATAAGACCCTAGGCACATTGGAGCATCACTCAGCCTAGAATGAGCGCTCACCCAAAGTGCGCAAAGATACCAGGTCCCTCTTTAGGGTTGTTGTTATAGGATGTGGGATCATGATGAAGACTTAAAACCTGTAGTTCCATTATTAATACATCACTCTATAGAGCATGCCAGATCTATATCTAAAGGAGAACAAAATTAAGTATTATCCATTATGAAATCAAGAACATACTAGATCCAGATACACACAAAACTTAACACTTAGATTCAACCAATATCCTCAATTATATTAAATATGATAATTACATATAAGCTTCTTACAGTAATGACATTCTATGCCCATAGGTGCACAGATCTGATACAGTAGTCCAGTCTTACACACATACATATATTCATCTCTCTACTTATTCCATACTAATAATATTTCATCCTCTTTTACTACGCAGTTCACTACATATTTATATGGATGGGGACTTTCCCTTCACCACTTATCTAATCCCAAAATAGGCCACATGCTATTATTAGCCATGCGTCGTTACACAAATAGGCTTACATGTAATAGTGATAACAATAGACTACTCTTAGTTAACTGATAGTAGTAGATCTATTCCTATCCTATGTCCATGTAAAGTGATTCATAGCTAATCCTCTAAAAATAGCCAATGTGTGGATACGTAAGTCTATCTAGTTGGTTTGATGTGCTTTACACACTATCTGCCAAAAATAGATCCTCATGTCATAGAAACATGGCTAAGTCCTGAACCTGTGAACTTATCCTCTTTGCATGTGTTTCCCTTATCTGATACTTCCTGCACCTTTGAACATGCAATCTAATTTCCCACGTGAACCTCTTAGTTAGCCTTTTATTCAATAAGCTCCAGATTTTGACTGATCAACATTACCCCACACTAGTTGTCATTACTGCCCCGGAAAGGGTTATCTCTAAAAATAATCAAAGAATATGAATAGAAGAATAGAAATAATTTGGATGAATGAAAGAATTAAAGAATTCCTTCAAATTGTCCGTATCTTCTTCTACAACTGGTATAATCAACTTCGGGATATTCCTCCTTTATCTTAGCCTCCAAGGTCTGCTACTCAACGAGTCCTTTCCACTTACTTTTTATGGAATGTCCACAACAATGGACTCTAGTTCATCAAGCACAATCTCTCCTTTCTCATTCTGTAAGACCACCACAATGATGGAAATTATAGTCATCCTTCCCTCTAGTAAATCCATTTGTCTACACAATGATTCTCCCAAGCTCCTCTAGCCAATCCTTATGTGGTTCTTGGGTTGTTTTTAGAACCTCACCTTCTGTTTAACCAGTGCTAATCTTTCTGCGTGGCCCAATGTGTCATCCTTCATCACTTTTTGGACCTCATTGTCCTCCTCCAGGGTTTTTATTTTGATGAGTGCCTCTGGAGTTGTACAGATGTTCAAGGCTTGGTCTGCCTTCTTTAGTTCTTCCCACAATGCTTGCAACAGTCTATCATATGATACAATCTTCCTCATCACTGAAGTCTTTTCTTGCTTTGCATCTTGCAATGGATCCTTTAGCACTGGCATGCATAGAGGTTCATCTTCAACCACTAGTCCACCAATGTACTTACATAATGTATTACTGAAGGAAACATCTTTGGTACCTTTGGCTCTAAGTGTGGCCTAGCCTTCATGACATTATCCCCAATCTCCTCTGCGATGCTTATAAACACAGCGTTCTTCTTATGCGCCAAGTCTCTTTCCTACTTTAGGCATGCTATCTCCTCATCCTTAGTCTTGATCTCTTCCCTTAGCACCCTAATTATGGCAGCTTTATCTATATTCTGGCGTGTGACCTCTATCGAGAATTTTACCAATGCATTGCTCACCTATTCATCTTACATAACAGTAGGATTTACTATTATGTGTCTAGCCTGAGGTGTCTTTTTCAACCTCCTTAACATGCATGACTCCTCACACACATCAAAATCTGGTTCATCCATGTGCGTGTGCATCAACCATAACAATTACTTTTTTGTGTGCATTGTTGCCATATCTATATCTATTAACTCCCAACCATATAACTCCTTTTTTGTTAGTGTTCTCTACAAATGGATGTGGAAAATTTTACTTATGTCCTCAGCGTAGCCCATGTCCAGTGGAGTGTATTCCCCACTTGTTCTTCTTGACCTAGGCTACTTAGGAACTTGGGCTTCCAAATTTGGGACTTGTGCTTCTACTTCTTGAGCAGTCTCAGTTGTTGTCTCATTTGTACCTTTTTCTTCCTCTTCTCCATCCTTCATTTCTTCTTCTTTTTTTTCTTCTACATTCTTTAGAGGTGTAGGAGAATTGGGTGTGCTTTCCTCTAAATCTTCCGCTTCCTCATTCAATTTTAATTTCATTCTCCTTTTCTTAGTTATCTCCTTCTATGGAGAGATTCGGGGTGATTTTTGTACTATTTTTGGAGTAGCATCTTGGGTCCTTGTTCTCCTAAACACCCTCTTGAATTGGTTCTCTCCTTAGACTGCATCCAAGTCCTTATCATCCCCCTCTTGTGGCTGAGGTGGCGTAGTTACACGCTCAACTTCATTCTTATTTGGAGGCTATCTTTTACCTTTGTGTTCCAAACCACCATTGTCCTTGCTCTCATCCTCCTCATCCTCTACTTTAATGGTCTCTGTGGGCTTAGGCACTAGAATGTTCTCCATGGTATGCTTACCCTTCGGCAGCCCTAGGAGCACGAACTCATCTTCCACATACCTATTGTTTTCCAACTTGGGATTCAGTTTGAGGTACACAAGTGTTGCTCCAATGTCTCCAATAGCCAAACTTACTGGTTTTATGCTCAACACATCTTAGATGAGCCTTTCAATATATGCATTATGTCTTGGATATACATACTTCCTCCTCAGTGTGTGGTAGTTGTGGTCTACCTTGTCTACATTGAATGTTAGGTAGCATGTGTCTGAGAACTTGTGAACCGATGCCTGAAAATACATCATTGTGAAGGCATACGGTAGTTTGCACCATGGGCTCCAAGCCCCATCCTTCATCGTAAATCACGTGATGTAAATATCTTGGTATATAGAAAATTGAACTGCCTTACCCACCACTGATGGCAAATCCTTTGGTATGTGCCACTCTTATCTGAATTCTGTGCGGAGCCTATCATACCACTTCTCGGCCCTCTACTTTATTTTTTCAATCATCAGTCCTTCACACAAGTACTTGCTGAATCATTCTACAGGTGACTTGTTCTCCATGGGATACTCCCAGACCTTATCCTTGGGTTCATCTGGCACCTAGATCTCCATGAATATCAAAGACAACAGAACAGCCCCAAAACTGATCTTTCCTCCTGAGTGCACTTCTTCGATAATAGTTTCTACAATGTAACCTGAAATGTTGTAGATCACTCCTTCAGACATACTTCTAGCAATGTGCAGCCACATGGTATTCACTTTTGACCACCTCTCTTGGTCATTTAATTTTGTCACAAGGTGTGCGGCTACTTACACAACTGGGTACTTTTTCAGCTTGTCTATGTCCATGTCATGTATACCATTGGTGTACCCTAGATCCCTACTGGTCTCTAGAATTACAACCTTGTATGTTAAGTCCTTTTTGAGGTCTTCACCTGTAGCCTTCAACCATGTCACTGTGGAGATCAGTGTGGCTGAAATTATTTCTTTGTGTTCTACAAAGTAGAAGAAGTCTTCATGTACTCTGTTCATGAGCCATTGGTACAAGGGCTCATATTTTCCAAAGTAGGGGAGCTCGTATAACTGATATACTCCAATCTTATTCAATAAATTCTCCCTAGCATCATCATATACCAGCATGTCCTCTGTTGTGTGCTTATTTGTCTTTGTGTTCAACAGTGCATCCAACTCCTTCTTTTTTTCTATGGTACGATGGTTGTAATCACTTATCTTTCTTCTCTGAATGTGGTAATCCCACTCCTAGCATACTATAACCCCGTCTGGATATTGCATCTCTGAAAAATTGCTCTCAGGGGTCATTTCTTCTTCCTCCACAACCACCTTCTTCTTTCCCTTAACTCCCACTACAACTACCTTCTTTGGTGCCATTTCTACCCTGCAATCCTTTGAAAATGCTCATCTTTTGACTTTTGCAACATGCAACTCAAACCCTAGCACAAATCTCCATGCCCTAGTGGAAATCATGTGCCCTAGCTTGTTTGTAACTCATCTTCTTCACTCAAACCCTTCTCTTATTGTAACACAAGCTTTTCCTTCACACAAACCTCCTTTCCACGTCTGGTTTCATACTCCTCACACCTCAACATGATTTCTCAGCTCTTCGTATTTAGATCTTGTCAAATTCTCTTAATCACAATGGTAAGAATGAACTCGCATCCCATCCTTATATAAATTTTCAAATTTTTGATGCATTTATTGCTCCTTTACCTACCAAATGTCCTCTCATTTATTGACCAATTTCATTTGTTTCGTGCGGTACATCTTCGTGCCCCAATTATAACCTCTTAGCATGCCTTTTTACCATATGGCCACAGACTTCTCTTCAACGTGCTTCCTTGCACCTGAGTACCTTGTCATTGCACCTTCCACTAGTCATTGTTATGGCATCCACTTACCTTGCATTATATTGTCCCTTCATATATCTCCATTTTTGGTCACTTTTTAGAAGCAATCCTTTGACTTGAATAGCACTCGTAACAGCTTATTCCTTTCATCATTCATTTCCAACCGTCTTGTACCTAGATATCAACCACCACCCCACACTAAAAGTATGTGCACTTCTCTGTGCATAAAAATTCTTAAAATATTAATTAGCTTCAGACGCGTAAATGCGCTTATTAAACAAAACACACCAACTAAATTGACAAAGCATAGCGATAAATAAGGAAATACATAATTGAAAACCTAATCTAAATGGAAATACTACCTAATTACAAACACCAAGAAGACTTATTTATAGTAGGGCTTCAGCCTACTCCCATTAAAGTAATTGGGTAACTGTACGATGGAAAAGTGACAAGCGAGCATGGGAATCTACAAGTAACTTTTCCTCGCACCCGACCTCCCGAGGTCGTGCCGAGACAGCCGGTGGGGATTGAATATGCGTGGGATGTAGACAAACTAGTTAGGCAATCTAATGTCTTCGACACGCACTAGTGAAAATTGTGAATCTAAGGCAAAGAAGGCCCTCCTAACCTAAACTGGTGTGATAGATCGATCAGCAAGGATGACTGCTCGAAGGCTCCAATCAATATCGAGCTCTAGCATGATTCGGTCTATGGGTTGTGGAATACGTGGAAAATGACCTGGGATAGTTTTGTGTATGTCTCCAGATAAGTTCATAGGGTGGATGGTAAATATAAATGACTCTATGGGTGATTCTCTGGCCTAGTCCAAAACTCCTTAGCTTCCTTAGCTGCTATGTCTAACAAGGATAATTATTTGATGATGATAGGTGGAAGTGGGGTAGATCTGAATACTAATGTACATAGGCCAGCATCTATGTCTGATTCACCTATGGACTCATTGGGCTGTGGGATTTGTGGGTCACAACCATAGATTCGTGTTTGTTGTGGTCCTGCTATGGTCATGTGTGGATTCAGTCCCTGATCCCTAGTATCCAATAGTCATATGATTTCTCAACCTCTATATTCAGAATTAACAGTTGTGTGATCTTTTCAGAGTATCTCACAGGTGTTCATGCAACCTAAATTCTTAAGCCGGTATCTATGTCTGTGAGTGTGTCTCCTGCATCTGGCTATGATACCAAAGGATCACAACTGAATGTTTGCTCTCTTTCAAACCCTTCCACAGTCATGCAAATATATATCTAGGGTAATCTATAGTTTGGTTGATTTGACCAAAATGTGTGTGCTTGGTCGTCTTCTATGTTTAACCTACTTAACTGGAGGCTGATATGTTGTAAGTTTGTCATTGTTCAGAAGATTTGGATCCTAAGATTCTGATCTATATTAGTTATTGCTGTGACGAGATTGGGTTGGGGCATGATTGGCTCGAATACGTATTCTCTGGGCTCTCTAGGTCTCGTGATTGTCATACAAAAGTAACAACATAAATCCAAATGCAGCAAAGTGAAATTAACTATGTAAAGTGTATCTATAGCATATATGACTTCTCTATTTTTTTATTTTTCTGATGAATTTATATGAATGAAATTGAAGGAGCAACTATTTTAATATATCTAGAAATTGACAAGTAATCTATTGACGAATTTAAAACAAACTTAGCAACCGAGTATAGCTACTTTCCTGTGCAGTTGTAAATCTATTCTAAACAATGAAATAACTGATCTAATCTATTTGAAAGACTCTCAATCCTACCTCAGAAGTGAGGAATGAATCATAGTCTCTCAGAAACTATCAATCCCCACAACTTCCCTGGCAATATCGAAAGTAAAATTGACTGAAATAAAGTGATTGGATACTCTATTTGATATGCTCCTAATTAGAACTCTGAAAGCTAGAACCTGGATTATACAGAACAGTGGCAAATCCAATGGTGTGTGTGGCTTCATCCCCTCAGTGTGATCTCCTCGCTCCTTCGTGCTCACGTGGATCCAGAAAAGCATGTAATGTTAGCATCAATAGAACTAGATATTCGGATAAAGGCAGCTTAGGATACATACTGCATACAATGCGAGTAGGAGAGAGATAGCACAAGAGTACAGAGCTTGGCTTTTGCAATTCCTAGTGGGATTTATTGTGAGTCATGCAACATAAAACGTCCAGAACCTGAAACTATCATGTTTGAAGAACAAAACCTACAACTTTAATGGCTTCCTATTGAAAACAAACTATCCTATTCCAATTGATTTGGATGAAATGATAACAGCAATTGTACAAGATGGATATGTGGCTTCCTAACAACAAGACAACACTAACTAAGCATGCAATGAATGAAACTAATAATTCTAAGCAAAATGAAAGACTAATCTATTGCAATAAGAAATTCAGAGGCAAATTTGAGAGGCCATTTGCTTGAGCACAAACCAAATATCTATAGTATTTGCATTTACCCAAGGTAAAAACCAAATTGAACTCTTAAACTATAAATAATGGAAAAACACTATTCCAGGGAACCAGAATCATTAATACAAGCCCAAGGTGGTGAAAAAAATCTAGTAAATGTTGAAATTTATGTGAGTCATGTTAAAAGAGCATTCTAGAAAACGTGTAGAGGACCACCGCCCTGAGCAGGGCAGCGGTTACAGGACCGCCACCCTGTCCAGGGTGGCGGTCATAAGACCGCTGCCCAGGCAAGGCGGCAGTTTCATAACTGAAAAGAAAAAGGCAAAGAAAAGAGGGGAAAAGGGAAAAACAAAGCATGCGGGGGCTAAGCGGGGCATGCGGGATGATAACGCATACTTGGAGAGATTTTCCGGATCTTGAACACCTTGCGAGGAGACCTATATCATCATTGGGGCATGTGTCATGTTGTTCTGGTGGTGCAGTACCTTACAATTTTGGGTACGTACAGTAACTATGTTCCATTTAGTGCTTCTAACTGGCAAGCGCCTGTTTCAAGTATGTAAGTGATAACATATGGCCCCAACCAATGTACCTTAAGTTTTCCTGGATGACGCAAGAACTTAGAGTCATAGAGAAGCACCATTTTTCCAATCTCAAACTTCTTATCCCTTATGTTTTTTTCATGTCATGCTTTCTGCCTAGTCTTTTCTTTCTTCTGAATCCAACGTGCTATGGTTTGTCACTCATCCAGCTTGATTATATTTTCAATCCATTCTTCTAAAGCTTTCTCGTCAACTAGACCTCTAGCACATGTAATACGTAAAGAGGGTAACAAAAATTCCATAAGAAGAATGGCTTCTGTATCAAACACTAACTGAAATGGTGTGGCTTTGGTCAATCTCTTATAAGTTGTGTGATATGCCCAAAGTATAGCAGACACTTTATCATCTCAATCCTTTCTTCCAACATCACAATTTTTTGTCAAGCTCTGGCTCAAGATCTTGTTGAAAGCCTCATCAGTTCCATTTTCCTGAGGATGATAAGGTGTATTCTTATGGTGTGCAATCATGAATTCATCCAATAAAATGTGGATTGTCTCATTAAGAAAATGTGTGCCACTATCACTGGTCAAATTGAAAGGACATCCATACCTTGTAATAATATTTTCCCATAGAAACTGAGCTGTTATAGCTAATGTATAGTCCTTTATAGGTGTTGCTTTTTCCCACCTTGTCGGGTAGGTTGTGTAAGTTATGATTTAGCGTGATCCAATTCTGCATGTAGCTAGTGAAATAGGACCCACAAAATCTATAGCCCATTTCTCAAACAGCTTTGCACTAGTAATAGGTCTTAGAGGCATTTCATCTTGTTGACCTGGTTTTCCAAGATGTTGACAATGATCACATGCCTTACAAAACTCCTTACAATCTTTATGTAGTGTCTCCCACCATAATCCAGCGAGTAGAATCTTGTGCACAACAACATCACCTGCATAGTGGCCACCTGCAATACCACCATGAGCCTTTTCCATAATATTTTTGCACTCATGTTCCAATATACAACTGCGTTGTACCTCATCCTGACCTAATTTGTATAGGTCACCACTAATTAACATATAGGGTGCGGAGTGTATATCAATTTGTTTCTTCTCCAAGGATTTCATTCCTTCTGGTGTCATCCATGTTTGTAGAAAGACAACGATGTCCTCCAGTTCTGATGGTGCTCGTTGTAACCTATATAATTGTGCATCGGGCATGGTATCCTCAATTGTTTGTGCCTCTTCTCTTGACTGTATTCTTGATAGATGGTCTGATCCAGAATTACTTTTCCCTAGTTTTACCACAACTATGAAATCAAATTCTTGAAATAAGAGCACCCATTGACATATGTGCCCTTGTAAAATAGGTTTATTTACCAAATACTTCAATGCCATGTGATCTGTATAAAAAATGAATGGTGTAGCTAGTAGGTATTGGCAAAATTTATGTAGCGCATAGATCATTGAAAAAGCTTCGTGCTCTATAGTTGTGTAATTTTCTTCTGCAGGAGTCATCTTTCTACTAGCAAAATAGATAGGATGATCTACAATACCTTCTCCAGGTTGAGCCAACACCATGCCAATGGTTGTGCCAGAGGCATCAACATGTACATGAAATGGTTGGTCCCATGAAGGAAAACACAAAATAGGCACGGTAGTAAGTTTTTCCTTCAATGTCTCAAATGCCCATTGTTTCGGTTCTTCCCACTAGAACGTACCTTTCCCTTTCAGTAACTTTTCCAATGGTGTAGCAACTCTAGCATATCCCTTAGTAAAATTTCTGTAATATCTTGTATGACCCAAAAATCCACACACTTCACTCTGACTGGTAGGCTCTCTTAGGCCTATAATGACTGCAACCTTGGGTGGATCAACTAATAAACCCTCCTTACAGATTATGTGTCCTAAAAGTATTCCAAATGGTGTAGAAAATATGTACTTCTTGATATTCAAAGAGATACTCAATTGTCTACATTTTTCAAACATTAAGCGTAGATTGTCACAATGGTCCTTAACCAATCCATACACTATCCAATTTTCTAAATAGACCTATAAGAAGTTGTGAATAAATTCTTTGAAGGCTTGGACAACTATGCATGAAAAATACAGCAGGTGCATTTTTCAGAACAAATGGCATTACAGTATAGGTGAAGCTACCCCATTCAATAGTAAACGTAGTCTTTCCCTGATCCTCCTGGGCAATCCTAACCTGATGATACCCAGATAACCCATCTGTAAATGAATAGATTTCACACCTTGCAACGCCTTCTAGTATTTCCTTAGTGAATGGCATAGGAAATGGGTCTATCACACATGCAACATTCATCTCCCTGCAATCCACACAAATCCTAGTCTGTCCATCTTTCTTGATACTGATCACCATTGGACTAACCCATTCTGACTCATCCAAGGGCTTGATAATTCTAGACTTCAACATTTTTTCAATTTCTTCTTTAACCTTTTCACGCAAGTTGGGGTTCATCCTGTAGGGTCTCTTTCTAACTATGTGTGCACCCTCTTTAAGTTTTATCTTCATCTCCCCTAACGATTCATGCACGCCTTTAAGTTCATGGTGTCCCCTAGGGAATAAGTCTTGGTAATCCCTTAGTAACTCTATAATTTTTTCCACTTCAGAATCTGACCAATAGTCCCCAATTATGGCCTCCTTAGGCTCAGCTTCTGATCCAATAATCACCTTCTTTGTCTTCATAGTTTCATGATAGGCGTGCATGGTCTTATATGCATTGTCCAACACCTCATGCCTACCCGATGAATGATTTACATCCATATTTTCTACTTCTTCGTCATCCACTAAGTAAACCATTTTTCCTTTTTCTTTCTCAAGGCAAGTGCATTGAAGTAGTGTTGCATCTACCTCTATTTCTTTAATGAGATGTGCTCCTGAGTTTCCTTCATCTAATAACTCCTGAAGGAGTTCTTCAGCCTTGGCACTATCTCCCATAGTTAAGCACCTTATGACTTTCAATGCTTCTTCCGCCAGAGGCTTTGTAGAAAAGAATTCAAATGTATGGGTCATTCCTACAGTTAAATCCTGCCAATTTCCAGTCTCTTTACGGAGTTATGCATATACATACTAGGCAAGTGTGCATCCTTGTAAAGTGGAATAAAACTTGTGCACCCATAGCAAAGGTGGTAAAGCTTCTTGTCCAGATGTCCAAATTATCTCACACTGCAAGATGTGATGTTGAACTGGTTGATTACCATGATAAGTGTAGATCTATGAAGGTGCATTGCTCTGGTAGAACCAAGTAGATAGCATGGTCCTAATCTCATTCTATTCCATAAGATTACCTCTGTGAACCACCAACCAGTGCGTTGATGTCCCGCATAGGGTATATGCTAACATGTTCCTTATCTGAACTTGATCTATCCACTGTGCTTTCATGGCATGTAGGAATACCATAGGATCTCCTTCTCTGATGTAACAAGGTACTGAGTTGTTACCTATCCTCCTAACATAACGTGGTTTTGTGCCTCTAGGAAATATGTTCTTTACTTCACACCCGACCAACTCATAAGTGGTGTGAGCCCAATTATCACAAACAACACTTGTAATATCGCTAATAGACTATGCATCCTCCCACTGAATTAGTCCTTCTTTGGTAGGCTCAATTATCTCTAGATCTCATATGGCATGTACATAAATCCTATTCAGATCTTCTTCACTTAAGGGCTTAACATAGGGCGCAGATTTTCCATCTGTTAAAGGGATAATAACTCTTTCCTCTTTGTTTTCAAAACTTATATAGCCCTAGTTGAACCAAAGATGAACATCATTTGCATAGCACTAAGGATGACCTAATAGAGTTGGGAAGCTATCTAACTCTACCAGTGCTAAAACTTCAAAGTCTCCAATGAACTTAGCTCCTTGTATGATAATGGATGCATCTTTTAAGACTCTGATGGGAGTGGCCTTATCAACACTAATATCAACACCACTAACAACCAAAACAGCAAAGTTTTCCTCAGAATTTGGAAGGCTAAGCACCATGGTCTGGTCACCAGGTGGGCCAAGAGGCACACCTACAGCTCTCATTTCTTCACGTGACGAAATCTCACCAGAAGCCGAGGGGGTAACTCTCTCACGCTTTCCAATATGGGGAAGCACAGACTACTTAGGTCCCACGCCTTCTACGTAGACCTCAAATCCTTCCCGCAACATCTGCCTATGTATTTCCATCACTCTTGTAACCTCATGTTGTCTCCTTAACTCTCTCTCTCGTGCTTCATCATACTTAAGTCACCTCTCTTCTCTCTCCTTCTCCACCATAGGATCCGCCATCTTTCACCACACTAAATTTTGTGCCCCACACCTAGAAGGAGTTTTGCCAGCCATGGGAAAGGCTTCAAAACTCAAAGTAATAACTAGGATATTGATAGCTAGTGGAATAGCGTGTAAGAACTATCCTCTAGGCTCCCTCAAGTATCAAACTCATCAATCTCTGGGAAATAATACATAGAAATAGTGTATTTCAAGGTATAACTAGTCAGTACTCTACTCCATCAGTGATCAATAGCACGAGTTCAGGTCAGATTGGCATCATGCAGCCTCTAATACTCATCTTGGGTCCATACATGGGGTCTATAGTACGAACTTGACCTAGATGCATATGTTGAAATCCATTCATGCAATTCCACTGGGAAATAGCAAAATAATGTTTCATATAACTCATGATACAAGTGGTCCTCTACCCATTTATATGCATCAAACTCAGGTCTAGTGTTAAATCTCTTAGCAAACTCATCCTCCATGCTTTTAAGCCACACCTCGACATTTTGCGCTCCATCATCACACCTCATTCTCACAACAGCTGAAAAGAGGTCCCAAAAATGGAACCAAAATGTAGTCATTTCTTCATATACCTTGTTTCTACCCCAAGCGCATCATCCTATCACCCAGTGTGTGTTGGGCATTCACCCGAGGTGTGCATAGGTGTCGATTCCCTCCTTTATGTGAGCTTCATGAGAATCATTCGCCATTAATAGAGGATGGGTTAAAGAATCGGAAATGCATTCATTTACTCATAAACAGAAAGTACAGACACCAGATCCAAGTATAGGTGCATCATAAATGGAAATAAGCATTGTAAATAGTACAAAGGAACTAGATTTGATCCATAATAACATGAATAACATAAGGGTTATACCCATAAACAAATATATCCATAACAGAGCTTCATATATCAATTTATAAACATCCACAGTAGCCACCTTACATCACAAAAGGGTTCATCTTAGACCATATACATCAAGGAATATAGATCTAGCCATACAAAACTACCCTGAATAGAGATCCTAGCTATACTTTCCCCATTTCAACCCTTGTTACAGGCAAGTAAGCATCGAGTACTCTAGGTCAAGCATGGGCAGTTACAAAGAGAGCTATACTTGCTACTGTTATGCCTAGATTTTAGGAATTGTCCTTCTTTCTCTCACAAACTCAGAAATTTTCTATAAATGTAAAAGGGAATGCAAAATTCAGAAGTTAGACAATTTTTCCAAGTTTCCCCTCTTCTTTCAAGCTGAGCTGTTGTGAATTTAGAGTCTTTCAAGCCTTCCTTCCAAAGATTGTAATGGTGACCCTTGCCTCTTCCTGCTATAATGATGCACATTTCATGTGCTTGGAGTAATAAAATGATGTTTTGTGACTAATTTTCTATCCTTGCACCATTTTTAATTCTTTCATTTTCCTCTCTCATGTTTGCAGGTATACTGTGCAACCCTATGTTTCCTTCGTAGTTTTTTTGGAGTTGTGCTTATTTGGGAATGACATATTGTATGTAATTAGGCATGTGATGCATGTTCATCCTTCCCATGTTCATCCTTCATCATTGGCAGGCTAGAAGTTTTTCTAGAAAAACCCCTTTCTTAGTGCATCGCCACTTCTAGTGTAGGTTTTACTTCATGCAATCTCTCTCCCTAATCCCCTGGAAATGTTAGTATAGGTCTAGTTAGTTTTCTTGTTTGCATTAGAAGTAGTGTAGTGCTTAGTTTAGGAAGAGGAAGTTGGCCTTCTCCAGAGGTTCACCTCAAGCCCGCAAGTCCCACAGCTTGAGAGGTGATACCCATGTTACCCAATCACACCAAATGTCCCATTCACATGCTGGCAATTCGAGGGGTGTTGTGATTTGGTGATAATAGTTTTTGGCATGCCCGGTGGGACCAAAAGAGTCATATTTTTCACAGGTGTGTATGTTTGTATTCACTACATTTTATTGAGTTGTTGTGCTCTCAATGAAATTCTAGCCTTAGGAGGTATACCCAAGCACAACTAGTGACTCCATTGGTCTAAGTAACCCACTCTCTAAGTTGTAGACTTTCTTTTTTCACCCATTTCCATCCATTTTTCTTCCACATCTTTCCATTTTTCTCCCATTCATGAAGTTGTGCAATCATGGCTTCATTCCCACAGTGGAATTCCCACTTGCAGCAGCAACAATACCAGTTCACTCCACCTCCAAGATTGCAAAATTCATTCCCAGATGATTATAGTCCACCTCCAAATCTGTTTCTATAGTGAAAATCAGTAGCATGCATATCCCTATGAGCAAATTCATGGTCAGTTTGGTTATTCACCTAACTATGCGACTTTTCAAGAGTAGGAATATGTAGATGATGGAGGCTATCCTACATATGAAGATGTAGAGTTGCAACTTAAGATGCAAAAACTGGAGTTAGGTATGGTGCAGTCTAGAGCCACAATTCAAATGAAGGCATTCAGGATTGGCTTCAGGGTACCTTGTCTGTGGGTTGGCCCTATGCCAAATCACTACAGCCTACAGGAAAAGCTTGGTTTCATGGTTGAAATGTTGCCTCAACTTGAAAGATGGGTTGAAGAGATAGAGGCTCATGAATACAATGCCAGTCAGTCCTGTCAATGGGAAACTTTTGCATTACCATTTCAGAGTCCTCTTTCCATTCCCCAACCAACATCATTTCAGCCTAAACCTCAATTCCCAAGCTTCTCACTTGTTGCCCACATTGTGAATCCCATTTCTTCATCTCCTATCTTCCCATCCCACCATGAATCTTTTTCTCCTCTTTCTTCTAAGATTCCTTCTCTTCCACAAAAGACACAAGTTTCACCTCTCCAATCACCTCAAACAATGAAGGAACCAGTTGAGTCTCAACCCTTCCCTCCTCCCACATTCCAAAATCTTTTTTGGGAGAGCCAAACTTATGATTTTAGTGAATAAGAGGAGGATATGGTTAAGGAGACTAGAAAAGAAAAGCTTGCAAATAATTTGAAGGAGTGGGCTAAAAGACTGAACATCAAGCAAATTCCTCTCCTAATTAAGCCTCCACTCAAGGTTGAAGCTCAAAAGTAGGTGGTGAAGACTGAATTTACATAAGAACAAGAACAAGTAAATGATGACCAGTAGTCTACTTGTTTATAATGCATCATCCATGTTAGTTCCATATCATCAGAGGAGGTTGATTCACTACATATTGTAAATTCCATTGTAGAAGGGCAAGAGTTGGCTCCAAGTTCACAAGAAAAGGAGCATGTGCATGTAAAGGAAGAAAAACTCTCAAATGTGCAAGATGCTTTCAAGTGAGTGCAATGATCCTAATTTCCTTACATGTCAAGAGCTTGGTGCTCTTCTAGAAGGTTGTGTGAGTTCACCAAGGGTATTATCAAGTATCACAACCAGTTATAAGGAGCCTTTTTCCACAAATGAAAATAAGATGGATTCAAAGGTTTTGAGTACATAACAGGTCATACAGGAAATTTTGAGTCCTTCTCTTTCTTCGTCCTTCCAATTTTTTGATTTCGAAGATGAATTTGAGCTTTCTAACTTCATGTTTGAAGATGAAGAAGACCGGGTGAGAAAAATTCCCATCTGGAAAATACCATGATGGAAGTTGGGTTCTTGGCACAGTCAGATAACGAAGAGGTAAACTATTTATTAGATTTGGAGGAATATTTTGATGGACAGGATCCTATAGAAATGGTCAATTTTGTTATTCCATCACCTAGCCTTCAACACAAAGTGCCTAGTGTCATGCGAGGAAATGCTCAAGAGTAGCTTGTTTCTCATAACTACCCGCTTGAATCGGAATTAGAGGAATTAAATCTTCCGTATGATTCATTGAATGAAGGAAAAGAGAATCACATGGGAGAAAATAAGTTAGACATAGAATCCTTGAGTGTTGATGACATTATTGAGGGTTTCTTGCTCTCAATTGAGGAACCTGATTTGGTTGATGAACTTGTGATGGAAGAGAAAATCCTAGAATATCTCGCTGCCCCTAACAGTTCTCAAAAGTAGAAAATGAAGGAGTTTGGCTTTACAGGTTTCATATTGGATGAGGAGGTTAAAAATACATATTAGCTTTGTCTTCAATTAGAAGAGGAGAGACTCCTAGGTGAGAATCACATTTCAAACACTTGCAGTGGTTTAATAATGACTCCATCAGAGGCTACAAACAATCCTAAAGAACTGCATGTTATGGAGGAACCTCTAGTTGTCAAAGAAGAAGGAAAATGGAACAAAGAGGGCACCATTTTAATACCATTCACCCAAGTGAAGCATCAATTTTTTGTAGATGAGAAACGAAAGGAAAATTAGCTTATGGAAAGCCATCTTTTTCAAGAATGTCTTCAAGTACACTTCCTTGTTAAATTTGAAGCTTAGAGTAGCAGGCATATTTAAATAGTTAGATCATGTCCCATTCGATACGTGTCTACATTGGAGCTGAAATAGGAGCCACAATTAGTCACCTTCACTTCAGAATGTGAGGATGAGTTTCACAGCCATAAGGATTAGTTTCAATGCCTCTACAAAACAAATGCAGAGCAACTAAAAGAGGGATGATTTCCCTTTCCAGTTGATGCCTTGGTAAACCAAGTGGAAAATTGGGCTTGTTTCATTATTTCACTCTTAGTCTCAACCATGTCCATTATCAAATCATTTGCATGGATGACCATTGTGAGGAAAGGAAGCTATTTTGCACAACTAGTTGTAGGGTTCATTTAGCTTACATATGCCTCCGATTAGTGTAGGGTAGGAGTAGCTTTATTTTTAGTAGAAGAAGTGCTTATGTACACTCTGCATGTTTCATTTGAAGCATGCATGATTTTCATTTTTAGTGTGTGTTGTCTTTCGTCTTTTATCTTGCATAATGTGTTGAAGGTGAAGTTTTCATAAGAAGGAAGAAATCAAGATTTAATAGAGTTCCATGATGTCCCAATTCAGCAGATGTTTCGTTCAAAAACCCCACAAAGTGTTATGTATTCCAGGAAATCATGGGTTCCAATGTGCTTCACAATTGGCAATATCATATTCTTAGACATGTTTAATGTATCATCTGTCATCCTGTAGGTTAATTTTTAGGAGGAGAACAAGTGAGGATTCCAAATCAAAACATTTTTCCACTCATAAGCATTTCAAGAATTTCTTATTGAATTTGGAAAGTTGCGAGCAGTGGTCCACTTGAGTCCAGGATGCAACAGTGTTTAGATGGCTCAGGAATAGGAATCTCAAGGTTCATGATCACTTTTGGGATATCAATAGTGACTCCATGCTCAATGGATGCTAAACGCTACTGGACTAGTGTTTAGCAGGAAAGCATCCTCGTGAGTCACCAAAAATGGAAAACTAGACTGGATTCGGGTAATTAAAAAATGCATCATGTATGATTTGTAGGTTTCATATATTTTTCATGTTTTAGGAGGAAATTGCAAGTGATTTGGGAAGAATGGAACATTTTGAGGAATTTTTCCTCTTCTAGAACTTGAAGAGGAACGGATCCTTGTCAAGTCCTAATATAGCCCCGGGGGGACCACAAACGCAGAAAATGACCAAGATGGGAAATTTTGATCTTTTGTACCCTATACTCCCCTCGGGTTCTAAAAATCATGAGAAAATTATAAAAACTCTAAGGCCAGGGAAAAAATGTGAAATATGGCCAATTGGGGTAACTAATCTGAAAAAATAGCTCACCAAGCTATGCGTCAAGATGAGGGAGTGCATAGTAGATGAACTAATTTAGTTTGAATGAGCTACATCACAGGGAGATGGACTATGGAGAAGCTTGAGTTACATGATTTTTGGGTAGGTACAAGCTCGAGTTGAGCTAAGGAATTATCGTGTAAAGAAGAGAGAGCTCATTTGAGAACTACATGATGCAAGAAGGTCAAGTTATGTGAAATTCAAATCAAATTGGTATGGATAAAAAGATGCGCAAGCAGGTGAGCCAACTTGGTGAAATTTTAAAGGAATATGTAAATGATTTGGGATCAAGTTCCATTGTAGCTTGTGTAAGTTAACATGGGGCCGAGAAAAATAGTAACTCAATGCACTAAGCTAGGGTGAGTTCACGAATGGCTCAACAAGCCCATCTGATAGAGCTCGGTCAGGTTTGTTTGGAGGCGTTGGGATCAAGTTAGTAGGGCAAGCTCCTCATCAACTTGGTGGGGCTATGCAGTGGATCTAGTTGTTATGTGCCTCAAAATTGAAAGGTGAAGCAAACTCATGAAGGCAAGGTGGTGTAGTAGGAGCGAGTCAGGCCCGAGTTATTAAGGGATCCAAATTTTAGCATGGGGCTCATTGAGTGAGGTGGATAGCTCATAGTCTAGAGACATGACACGTTAAAAGGCTAATGAGGAGCTTTGTTGGGTCAAGTCACTCAGAAAAATCCTGAAGGAACACGCAGTGAGCTTGGGATTAAGCTCCATCGTAGATAGTGCAAGATGGATTGGTCAAGCCCTGGAATAGGAAACAGGAGTAAGGATTAAGCTTAGATCGTTGGGCTATAGATCTAACACATAAGAGAGAGAGATCATTCAGTTCGGGATGGAAGAGGAAGGCCAAGTCAGTATTTGTGCATAACAAAGTAGTGGATGGAGTCGATTAGTTCAACAAGTTGTTGGTTAAGCGTAGGGGAGAGTCGGGCATGTTGACATTAAAATTTTCCTCTGTAATTTCTATTTTATTATGTATGTATTAGGAATAGGATGTTGTTAAGTATGATTAGTAGTGGTGTCTGATAGAAGATACCGACGCCGTCAGTACGGCACCACCAATAAAGTAGAGTACGATAATAGTCAAAGTACAATAGGAATGTTGTGGTAAAAAGTAAATATTTTTCGTAAGTGGTCCAGTAATGTTAAAATGTCAAAGTTGAGGTAAGTAGAAAAGTAGGGTCTACATAATTAGGAATTAGAAATATTATATTTGTAATAAGGACAAAGAGTGATGTCATAAATATTTTGTGTAGTTTATTTGTGGAAAAGTCTAAAAAGGTGGAACCCATGTGAGATGATAAGGTTTATCTTATCTTAGAAGATCAGCCTACATGTAAAATCAAGAGTTTATGCATGGAATATGATTGGTCGGAAGATATTTCCTATCCTATCTTAGAGATAGGGTGGATAATCCTGAATTCCTATAAATAAAGAGGTCACCCCCCTCATTTAGCATAGAAGGAAGTAGTGAGAAATATCGTATGAGTAAGTGTGTTAAAGAAGCCATTAAGAGGTGTAATTGTGAAGTTTCTCCCATAGTTATTGTTGGAAGGCAAGTGAAGTTAATAATACTTGAAGAACCTCATGGGTAAGATTATAACAATTTCATGTTGATATTATAATTGATTTAGATTTTTCATCATTCCTTCGTATCATAGTCTATGGTATTCTTGTGTTATGTTTGTTGTTGTGTTTCCAGATTACATCCACCAAACTAAAAGTTGTGCATTAGTAAATAGTCATAGCACGAGGAGTTCCCGGTGGAGAATTATCATAATGTCAGATTGGTGTTGATAGGCCCATTGAACTTGATGAAAAAACTTAGGGAATCGAGTTCAGAGTTTCATGGAGGGTGGTTTTAGAGAAGTACCACATCGAGATTCAGACATCACTGGCTAAGTTGGTGAAAAATGGGGAGAAATGTTTGAAATCTGAAACTCTGAAATTTATAGTTTCAGCTTTCGGGCATCGGAAGTGTGAATGCAAGGGAAGGCTCCGTGCACGAGAAGGTTTCCGAATCTGAAACCTAAAATTTGGAGGTCATTGGGTGGAGCTCAATCAACGGCTTGGTTTCAGATTTCGAACCAATGGCTTTTCAGAGGACTGATGTAAGTTGATTTCAAGGATCGTCGATTCGCACTGGGATCTTCGGGCTCCGAAAATCTGAATTTACTTAGCGGGTGATGTTGTGTAGAGGGATTCAATGATTGAGTTGACGGGTGTACATGGTCATCCCCTTGATGAAATTGGTTATTATGTTGGGGAATATGTAAGGGATTTGGTAGTATTTAAAGCGCCCAATGCAAATAGTGTGGGGTTATCCTGAGGAGCTCGGTCAATATGACTCACAAAGTAGAGATAGATCTTGTCAGCTCAGTAAGGATGAGTGAGGTGTCATGAATTAAGGTCGGCTCAATAATGAGTCATCATCCGAGTAAAGAGGGGAGGTTGGCATGATGGTTATGGGGGCACTCAAAATAATGTGAAGGAGCCATCTTCTGCCTCGAAAGAGATGACCAATGTATAACATGAGGCATTGAATGCATGCAAAGCGGAAGTGGGGGTAACATGTCAAACGGATCGCTGAAGTGTGTTCGAGGTGGCCAACCAAACAAATATGAAGTGCCCAATGCAAACCAAGGTGGTGGGAAAAATTCACGGAACCCGCCATATAAAGCAAAGTGCTCACCAAATGATGCAAAAGGAGGAGTTGGCTGGTGAGCCATTAACCAAGTCAACACAATAAGACCCCCCCACATGCCAAATTAAACTCTCTAGGCCCCAAAGCACATCAAGGTGCTTCTAAATATTTATTAAAATATTATTTTTAATTAAATGAGGGGGAGTTAATGTTGGGGTGTGGATCCTAGTTTTAGTCTTCTCGAATCAGTATTAAAGTATTAGAGTTCAAACGGTTAAGTTTGGAGACTTCATGATCATTCTGCAGTCGTCTGATGTGACGTTTTTGTGTCATCATTATTAATATGTTGTTAATTAGTTGTTAATTGGTTGTTAATTGGCTATTAATTGGTTGTTAATTGGTTGTTAATTGGTTGTTAACATCGTGATAGTCTTTCCAGGCATGGGAAGATGAAAGATCATGACTTTCAAACTTCTAGGGTCAGCTTTAGAAATTCTTAAAAGGATTTTAATCCTATAAATAGAGGTGTTAGGGTATCTTGAAGATATCTTGATTGTTCAAGAGGTCTTGAGTCTTAATGATCAAGAGGTGATCAAGAGTGATCAAGGTTAAGCAATTGGGTGTCAATTGTTATTTAGATGTGGTTTAGCATCTTTGGAATTCTATTGTGAGTTCATAACTGAGAGAAGACTATAAGAGTTGTTTTACTCTTGTTGATAATAAAATCTGAGCAATTTCTTGGTGGACATAGCCCAAAATGGGTGAACCACATTAAATCTTGTTTTGTCTTCTTTTGTGTGTTATTTATTTATGCTGTTATATTTTTGCATATATAATTTTGCTATATAGTTTTCTACTGTTGTGGTTTGAGGAATTGTTTCCGCATATTTGTTCTCTAATTCCTAATGATTGGTATCAAATCTTTGGTGGTTCTTTGTTGAAGTGGTAAATCACAAGGAAATTTTATCTTGAGTGGGAGATATGGTAGATAAGGGCAGATCGAGGGTTGAGAAGTTCAATGGGCAGAACTTTGGTTTGTGGAAGATGCAAATGGAGGATTACTTATATCAGAAGGACCTCCATGTTCCTTTGGCTAGAAAAGCAAAGAAACCTACAGCCATGTTAGATGAGGATTGGGAGTTCCTAGATAGAAAGGTGCTTGAGGCAATTCATTTATGTCTTGCATCTTCGGTTGCTTTCAAAATATCACAGGAGAAGACCACAGAAGGTCTCATGAGTGCGTTGGGGAAGTTATATGAAAAATAATTTGCCTTTAATAAAATATTAGATGTCTAAGAATGGTTCTGTTACTGATCATTTGAATGAATTTAATAAGGTTGTTAGTATGTTAAACTTGGTAAAAATTGACTTTGATGATGAGGTCAGGGATTTGTTGATTTTGTGCTCCTTGTCAGATAGTTGGGATAGCTTGGTTATGGCCGTAAGTAATTCAGTCTCTAATAATTCAAAGCTGAAGTTTGAGGATGTAATAGGTGTGATCCTAAGTGAGGAAATGCGAAGGAAGATCACTGAAGATTCTTCTACTTTTGGAAACACTTTGATGGTGGAGAATAGAGGGAGACAAAATATAAGAGGGAAAGGTAACTGTGGGAATTCGAATGATCGTGGAAGGTCAAAGTTCAAGAGTAAGATAGAATGTTGGCACTGTGGTAAGGTTGGTCATGCTAAGAAAGATTGTTGGGCTCTTCAGGATAAGAAGAATAAGGAGGAAACTAAAGAGGTAAATTTGGCAATAGGTGATGTTTGTCAGGATGCCTTAATTCTTTCTTTAGATAATATTATTAAATCTTGGGTGTTAGATTTAGGGGCTTCTTTTCATGCCACCCCATATAGACATTACTTTACTGATTTTGTTCAAGGTGATTTTGGACATGTATATCTTGGTAATGTTGAACCATGCAGTATAGTAGGGAAAGGTTGTGTTCAGGTAAAAATGTAGAATGGGAACATATGGCTACTTAAGGACATCATACATGTGCCTAAGTTGAGGTGAAACTTGATATCAGTGGGTCAGCTAGGTAGTGATGGTTGTACAGTCAGTTTTACAATGGATTCTTGGAAGGTTACCAAGGCAGCTCTTGTGGTTTCAAAAGGTAAGAAAAATGGTACTTTGTATTTAACCAGTAGTGCTAATTATTGCAATTTATTTGTTACATATGGAGATGTAACTTTGTGGCACTAGAGACTCGGTCATATGAGTCAAAAGGGCATGCAGATTATAAAGGAAAAGTTTCCCAGATTAAAGGAGTTAGATTTGGACTTCTATGAGGACTGTGTTTATGGGAAACAGAAGTGGGTGAGATTCCTCAAGGTTAGACCTACCAGGAAGGAGGGTAAGTTGGAGTTAGTGCATACAAATGTATGGGGGCCATCTAAGGTAAACTCTATTGGTGGTTCATGTTATTACATCACTTTCATTGATGATACAACTAGAAAAGTTTGGGTATATTGCATTAGAAAGAAATTTGATGTGTTTGAAACTTTCAAAAGATGGAAATCCTTGGTTGAGAATGAAACAGGTCTCAAGTTGAAATGTCTCGAGTCAGACAATGGAGGGGAATATTGCAGCAATGAATTTCTTAATTATTGTTCGGTAAATGGGATCCGCAGGCAAAGAATGGTTCCGAATACTCCACAGGAAAATGGAGTGTCAGAGAGAATGAACAAAACAATCCTGGAGCATGCTAGGAGCATGAGGTTACATGCGGGGTTGCCACTCATGTTTTGGGTGGAAGTGGTAAGCACATTTGTTTATCTGATTAACAGAGGACCCTTTATGGCTTTGGATGGAGGTATACTTGAGGATGCTTGGTCTGGTAAGAAAATTGATTACTCATTTCTTAGAGTATTTGGATGTGAGGTATTTTTCACATTGATAAAGATGATAGGACCAAGTTAGAGGATAGGTATGAGAAATGCACCTTTGTTGGATATGGTGAACATGACTTTGTTTTCTGTGTTTAGAGTCTTAAAGACAATAAAATATTTCATTCTAGATATATTGTCTTTAATGAAAAATTCATGTATAAAGATCAGTTGTAGGAACAAAAAGAGAAATCAAAGAAAGAATACACTATCTTAGAGGAAATTATAGACAGCAAGGTGTTCAAGTACAATATGTTCTGGCACAACCAATTTAGGTACCTACTCGTTAGGACCCCAAACTTGTGAGGTGAGAAGGTCTTATAGGGTAAGAAGCGAACCTGAACAATTTACTCCATATTTGAATTATTTATTGCTCACTAACAATGGAGAGACAGAGTGCTTTGAGGAAGCAGTGCAAGTGGATGCCATGAAGAAGTGGGAGCAAGACATGGATGAAGAGCATAGATCTCTTATGTAAAACCATACTTGGGATCTGGTGGAGCTACTTGAGGGCACTAGAGCATTATAGAACAAGTGGGTGTATAGAGTCAAAGAGGAAGATCGAGGCATGAAATGATACAATACCTGATTGGTGGTCAAGGGATTTGCATAGAAGAAAGGTATAGACTTTGATGAAATTTTTTCTCCTGTTGTTAAAATGACTTCTATTAGGATTGTTCTTGGCTTAGTTGTAGTAGAAAACCTACACTTAAAGCAGTTGGATGTGAAGACTGCATTCCTTCATGGTGAGTTAGAGGAGGAATTTCACATGCAACAGCCACAGGGTTATGAGGTCAAAGGGAAGGAGAGGTTAGTGTGCAAATTGAAGAAGAGCTTGTATGGCCTGAAACAAGCTCCATGGTAGTGGTACAAGAAGTTTGAAAGTTTTATGTAGGAGCAGGGTTACTCCAGGTGTCACTTAGGCCATTGCATGTACATCAAGAAGTTTCTTGATGGTAGTTATTTTATTAAATGCATGTATGTGGATGATATGCTTGTTGTAGGGAAGAACATGAAGGAAATAAAGGTACTCAAGAAGCAGCTAGGTGACTCCTTTGATATGAAGGATTTTGGGGCAACAAAACAAATCCTTGGTATGAGAATAACTCAAAACAGGAAGGAGAGGAAGCTGGTATTATCTCAAGAAGAGTACATAAAGAAGGTCTTTGAGAGGTTAAGTATGCAAGATGTTAAACCGGTTGGTACTCCTTTGGCATGGCAACTTCAATTATCAAAGGAGAAGAGTCCCAAGATTGAGGAGGATAGAATCCAGATGTCCAAGGTACCGAATCATTAGTAGTTGGTAGCTTGATGTATGTTATGGTATGCACTAGGCCTGACATTTCCCATGCAGTGGGAGTAGTGAGCAGGTTTATGAGTAATCCAGGTATAGAACACTAGCATGCAATAAAGTGGATCCTTCGGTATTCGAGAGGGACCATGAGAGCAACATTGTGTTTTAGTGGATCAGACACTACATTACGTGGCTATGTAGATTCAGACATGGCAGGAGATTTGGACAGCATGAGGAGCACAACAGGTTATGTATTTACAGTTGGTGATATAGCGGTGAGTTGGATTTCATGGTTACAAAAGGTTGTGGCTTTGTCAACCACAAAGGATGAGTATGTTACTGCCACAGAGACAAGCAAGGAGATGATTTAGCTACAGCAGTTGTTTGATGAGTTGGGTCATAAGTAGGAAGTTAGGAGACTACACAGTGATAGTCAAAGAATTATTCATTTAGCGAAGAACTCCACTTTCCACTCTAGGGTGAAGCACATTCAACTAAGATATCATTTCATCATAGCAGCTTTGGAAGAAGATAAGCTAAAGCTGGAAAATATTCATACCATTCAAAATCCTACAAATATGATGACTAAGGTGGTCACAAGGGAGAAGTTGAAGTTGTGTTCAACTTTGATTGGCCTTCATGGTTGATAATGAAGGGTTAAGAACTTTTCTCAATGAAAATAATCTCCAAGTGGCAGATTGTTGGGGTGTGGAGCCTGGTTTTGGTCTTCTTAAATCAATATTAAATTATTTGAGTTTGAATGGTTAATTTTGGAGACTTTAGGAGCATTCTGCAGTCATCTGTTGTGAGGTTTCTGTGTCGTTTTTGTTTCGTCGTTGTTAATATGTTGTTAATTGGTTGTTAACGTCGTGACAGTTTTTCCAGCTGTGGGAAGATGAAAGATCGTGACTTTCAAACTTCTAGGGTTGGCTTTAGGACTTCTTAAAAGGATTGTAATCCTATAAATAGAGGTGTTAGGGTATCTTGAAGATATCTTGATTGTTTGAGAGGTCTTGAGTCTTAATAATCAATATGTGATCAAGGTTAAGCAATTGGGTGTCAATTGTGGTTTAGATGTGGTTTAGCATCTTTGGAATTCTGTTGTGAGTTTATAACTGAGAGAAAACTATAAGAGTTGTTTTACTCTTGTTGATAATAAAATCTGAGCAAGTTCTTGGAGGACGTAGCCCACATCGAGTGAACCACATCAAATCTTGTCTTGTCTTCTTTTGTGCATTATTTATTTTTGATGTTATATTTCTGCATTTATAATTTTGCTATATAGTTTTCTACTGTTGTGGTTTGAGGAATTATTTCCGCATATTTTTCTCTAATTCCTAACAGTTAAATTTATGAAGGCATGGTGAAAGAGAAATTTTTTTGGTAAAATTAATGAGGCAAGCAAACATGGAGTGCTACAGGTCAAGCATGGGCAGTTACAAAGAGAGACATGTTTACTACTGTTATGCCTAGATTTTAGGAATTCTCCTTCTTTCTCCCACAAACTCATAAATTTTCTATGAATGTAAAAGGGGTGCATTATTTCAAGAAGTTAGACAATGTTTCCAAGTTTTCCCTCTTCTTTCAAGCTAAGATATTGTGAATTTAGAGGCTTTGAAGCCTTCTTTCCAAAGATTGTAATGGCGACCCTTGCCTCTTCCTACTGTAACGATGCACTTTGCATGTGCTTGGAGTAATAAAATAATGTTTTGTGATTAATCCTTCATCCTTGCACCATTTTTGTTTCTTTCATTTACCTCTCTTTATGTTTACAAGTATACTATGCAACCAATGTTTCCTTTAAAAGTTTCAGGAGTTTTGTGCTTAATTCAAAATGAAGCATTATATGTAATTGGGTCTGTGATGCATGTCCATCCTTCCCATGTTCATACTTCTTCATTTGTAGGCTAGAAAATTGTCTATCAAAACCCTTTTCTTGGTGCATCACCACTTCTAGTGTAGGTTTTACTCCATGCAATCTCTCTTCCTAATCCTCTGGAAATGTTAGTATAAATATAGTTATTTTTCATGTTTACATTAGGAGTAGTGTAGTGCTTAGCTTAGGAGGAGGAAGCCATCCTTTTCCAGATGTTCACCTCAATCCCATAATTCCCACAGCTTGAGAGATGGTACCTATGTTACACAGTTGCACTGAATGCCTCATTCACACTCAGGAAATTTAGGGGCTGCAGTGATTTGGTGATAAAAGGTTGAAGGCAGACATCAAAAGTATGTACAAATAAATGCGAGTGTGATCAAGACAATGGTTTGACAAAATGTGGGGGAAAAAGAAAATGTGATATCCTTCATACATGAGGAATCAAAAATATGCGTCCGATGGGGACAAAGATAAAAAATGGCCATAATGGTGGGCTTAGGATGTAATCTGGTGTTCCATGAGGGACACGAAGATGAGCTAATAACATGCTACTAGATGTGATTAAAGATGCATGATAAGATAAAAGATAGATGATGGGGCTCAATGGGATAAAGAAAGGTGAGTTACACAATGCAAAGTTGAGAAAGATAATTTAATGAAGATATGGGGTGAAATAAGCAAAGGATTAAAAATTAGGGTAGGGTCGACAGTGACTTGGTAGGGTTAGCAACAACTAGGGTTGGGTCGACGGCAACTAGATTAATTCGGTGATGACCTAAGGTTGCACCAGAAGAGAGACTTGGTTATTCAACAGAGAGATAGATACTAGTAACAAAGGGAGGCCTACAGGGATAGATTTGGAGATCTTGGACCTATAATCGCGGCATCGGGTAGCAAGGTACCGGTAGCTTCTTAAGGAGCCAGTCAAATGGCTCCACTAAGTACTGTGTCACTAGACCAATAAAAGGTAGTGGGTGCAGTGGTGAACTACTATGAGTGCATTGTTACATCGAGGCTATCAGATGTGCAGCATACCTAGCAGGGTAGTGGGGAGCTGGGAGCTCAGTACAACCAGCACCATTAGAGAGTATAGCTAGCATTGTGTAATTGAAGAGAGACCCAGGTCCATATGGAGGTGACAATGGTCAGAGAGACATGCAAACACCTTCCCCAAGGGGGAAAAGTTTGATATTATATGATGTTCAAATCACTGATTAGGTGGACATTGTATATATAGATTTTGATGATGTATCAATTTTTGAGATAGAGCCCTTAGAGGTCTATTATGGATGTATGGATACATTTTGATGATATATATATATATATATATATATATATATATATATGATTTTGTCAGCGTACATGTGTTGTGTGATGAGCTATTTGATGGTTTTGATTATTTGATTGTGTTATAGATGTTAGTTTAGATGTGATGTGATGATGCGATGTTTATTTTGGTTGATGTGATATTGGATCAGATTTTAGATGTTGACATATATTGTATACGATGATGAGATGATGATATGATAGATGTAGATTGGAAAATGATGTGATTGATGATAGAGAAAACATGTGAATGTTTAGATTAGATTTATGCGATGAATGAATCTGTTAGACTGTATGAGGAATTTATAGGAATACATGCATGAAAAATTAGGATTACATGATGAGATTAGACGTGACATGATGAAAAATGTAGAAGTTAGGATGTTGTGATTGTGCGACCTTAAGAGGGTGACCCAAGCGTGAGACAATATACTCTGTTGTAGAAAGGAGTGAACATGGAAAAGACACTTTTCAAACTGGATTAGAGGTAAACGTGAAAGAGAATGAGACAAAGCAATGCACTTGTGACCATTGACAAGTGTTAACACATAACCAACGATAGTTAGTCATACTTAAGATCTGAGGGAAAGATGGAAAATGTGCTTATAGACCCATTGTAGACATGAAAAAGGGGTTAAGATGGAGCTTGTACGGGGAAAATAGGTTCTCCTTAGGTGTAATTCCTAGGTCTATGCCCCAGCTATGAGTAATATGGCACAAACTGATCATTGCAGGAAGTTTGCTGTAGATGGGAAAGTTGATCAATGCAGGAAGATTTCTGGGGATGCTTGCTTTTGCTTTTAGAGATTTAAGAAGGTTGATCAATGCGGGAAGCCTTTTACTACCATAATATAGGAAAGTAGCCATCCTTCGAGGGAGTGGTCTACATTTAGATTTTTTTGTTTCATGACTTTGAATTTTTAGATGGCAGGATAGAATATGCATGATAATTATCCTTCAAGGGATAGTCTATAATTTTGACATTTTTTTCTTTATATGAACAATTTTCCTTTGAGGGATCAATTTGTTTTTGGATATGATAGCTTTTTTTTTATGAGCATCTGAAACTTTGAATTTGGATAGAGCTAGGGATATAAAAGTAAACCACTTGGGGAGGAGACAAGAAGATGTACAAGCAACACCTATAGATCCCTAACATGCTTCTAATAGGTAGATAAGAGGGTGATGGATGTAATGATCATGGGGTTCCCACCTAGAAGGAGGAACTTTTCCATAAGGAAAATGCTATGGGAAGAGCCGTGGTGCCCATATTCAAGGTCATAGACAGGAAAGTGACGGTAGACCACATAATTCCAAATCATTACAAGGAGATATGGAAAGTTTGATGAGGGAGATAAGATTGTTGATATGACTAGGATCACATTGGTAGATATGTTAACAGTAGAAGGGTCATAAGTGCAAAGAATTGAGAGGTTCTATTTCAATTTTACCATCTAGAGATGCTAAACGATAGGCTCCAGACCCATACTTATGTGTGATAATGTATGGTCCAATCCAGTTAGGAGAAAACTTTCCACGTTGGCTCCTTTCTAGAGTAGTGACATTCTGATTTTCTTTAAGGACAAGGTCACCGATGTTAAATTCACACTCCTTGAGATGTTTGTTATAAGCATGTTTGATGTGCTCTTGATAGACATGATGATGTTGAAGAGAAATTAAGTGATGCTTGTCTAACAATTCAAGTTGTGCTAGATGCTCTTGACGATAGTCCTCATCAGAGATGAAGTCATGAAGAGAGACACGTAAATATGGGATTTGGAATTTGAGGGGAAGAATGGATTCAGAGTCCATAGACAAGAGAGAAAGGAGTAGTGCCCATAGAGGTGTGGATGCTAGTCCAATAGGCCCAAAGGGTGAAGGGAATGTGAAGATGTCAATTATGTCTTGATTTGTCGATGGTTTTAGCAAGGATGTTTGCAAAGACTTTTGTTAGTGGCTTTGGCTTGGCTATTAGCTTGAGGATAGTAAGGAGAAGAGAAGCTAATATTAATGTTAAAATATTCACAAATCTTCTTAAGATATTTGTTTTTAAAGGAATTTCCATGTTGTCCATGATGATTTTATGGGGACGCCAAATGGCAGATGATGTGCTGATAAACAAAATCAACAATTTTGTTAGCTTTAGTTGATGTGAGTGGAATGGATTCCACCCATTTGGTGAAATACTTAGTTGCAGTGATGATAGAATGATGGTGCTAAGAAGAACGTGGATTAATGAGGCCAATGAGGTTGAGCCCCCATTGTGACAAAGGTCGTAGATCCTGAGTTGGTTGTAAGGTCTGGCTAGGAATGCAGATTAGATTAGAATGTTGCTGGCATTTAACACACTTTTTGACATAGTCACAATAGTCTTGATTGAGGGAGGGCCAATAATAACCCATGCAAAGAAAACTTGGCAACAACCAAACCACTAAAATGACCACCAAATATGCCATCATGGACCTCTTGTATAATGACGATAGATTCAGAGGATTTTAGGCATCGAAGAAGAATACCCTCAAACCCACATTTGTAGAGGATGCCACCAAGGATGACATAGTGGTTAGCACATTGAAGGAATGACCTCCTACCATTTTTGGATAGGTTAGAGGGAAGTTTGGATATGAGATAGGTAGTCAAAAATTTGAGAATACCATAGATCTGATGGATTGGTGTCAACATGATTGATGTGAGGAAGCTCATGGACATGAGATGGTTGATCGAGATGATGAACAACAACAAAAGATTAGATTCCTCTGTTGCCCATGGGATGAGAGACACGAGAGATGTCATGATGTCTACAAAATGATTAGATGAACGAGGGATGGTTTGGATGGTATAAAATTTTAAGGCTTCAAGAAAAAATTTGATGATGTCCTTATAATTTTGAAAGACTTCATTTTTGCATTGATAGATGCCCTTGACTTGATTAATGATGAGTTGAGAGTCACCATAGATGTCAAGGATTTGGACACCGAGCATGACAATGGTTTCAAGACCCAAGATGAGGGCTTCATACTCAGCCATGTTGTTATTGCATTCGAAATTGAGTTTATAAGTGATAGGGATAGGAGTATCCCAAGGAGGAATGATGATAATGTTGACACCTCCCCCTTGTTGACACTTAGATCCATCAAAGAAAAGTGTCATCTGGAGGGGTGAAAATTCATGATCAATGGTGAAGATAGACTCATCTGGAAATTGTTCATGAGGAGGATGATTGTCAGAAAGAGGGGCTTCAGCTAGCTGATCAAAAATAGCCTGACCCTTAATAGATTTTTGAGAGATGAACTCTAGGTCAAACTTGGTCATGAGCATGAGCCATCGAGTAATGTGATCACTATGATAAGGCTTATAATGCATGGTTTTAAGAAGATGAAATTGGTGATGATGAAGGTTTTATGATTGAGGAGGTAATGACAAAGATTATAAGTGGTGAATAAAAGGGTGCAACAAAATTTTTCAGCTTCAGTGCAGTGAGTCTCATGGTCATGAAGGGTGTGACTACTGTAATAAATTATTTGCTCCCTACCTTGTTCATCGTGATGTGCCAACATGGCACCCAAAGCATGATCGGTGGAAAAGATATAAAGATAGAAAGGCTCCCCCTCGTGTGGAGGTGTGAGCACAGGTGGGGATAGAAGATACTGCTTGAGATCATCAAAGGATTTTTGGAAATTTTCATCCCAATTAAAGTTGATGTCTTTGCGAAGAAGATGGTGAAAAGGTTGGCAATGGTCAGAGAGTTGTGAGATGAAGTGATAGACAGATTGAAGTCATCCTTGAAGACTGTGAAGTTTCTTTAGATTACAAGGGGGAGGCATCTCGATGGTGGATTTTATTTTGGTGGGGTCAACTTCAATACCCCTAATAGAAACGATGAAGCCAAGGAGTTTTCCAGTTAGAACTCCAAATACACACTTGGCTAGATTCAGAAAAAGGAAGAATTGGATGAGACGTGTAAAGAGGATTTCAAGGACAAAAATATGATCTTGGTGATGCTTGGATTTACCCAAGAGGTCATTCAATGTAGTCCTCTACTATTTTTTGGATAAGGTCATGAAAGATGTAGGTCATAACACGTAGATAGGTGAACCCCACATTTTTAAACTGAAGGGCATGACATGATAATAGAAGGTCCCCCAAGGAGTGATGAAAGAAGTCTTATGTTGGTCTTTGGGTGCAATGAGGATCTGATTATAACCAGAAAAACCATCCATAAGAGAAAGCATCTCATGGCCTGCAGTGAGGTCAATGAGTTGATCGATGTTAGGAAGGGGAAATTCATCTTTAGGGAAAGTGAGATTTAAATATCGAAAGTCAGTACAGATGTGGAGCTTTACAAAGGATTTAGCAATGGGCATGATGTTGGAGACCCATTGCGGATAGTCGATAGGAATGATGAAATTAGCTAAGAGAAGGTGTTGTAATTCTTCTTTGACAAGGAGGGCAACATGAGGATGCATGTGGCGAAGCTTCTACTTAACCGACTTAGCGTTAGGGATGCTAATGATGTTGTGTACGATGATAGAAGGATCAATCCTGAGCATGTTGGCATAGGACCATGCAAAGGCTTGACTATACTTGGAAAGGAAGGTGGTGAAAGAATCAAGTTCTTGGAGGATCAAGGGATTGACCCACTTTAAGGATGTGGGGCTCTTGTGGAGTCCCTATATTGATGTCGATGGTGGATTCATTGAGAAGAGTGGATGTGTTAGGAGGTAAGGTCTTATGAAGATAGGAATATTCCACCCCCATGTAGGAAAGAATGGAATTGTCATTGGTGCATTGAAGAATGTCAATGGTAGGGGAATCTTCCTCTACCATATCAGGAAATTGAAGAGGAAGGGACCTAGTTTCACCTTCACACTGATAAGTGAGCGGTCCCAAGGTGATTGGAGATTAAAAAAAATAGAGGATATGGACATGGTATCATATGTATCCATGGGATCGTTGGATGGATAATAAGTGGATGAGGGATCGATGTTCATGGGAGATGTGTAGGGAGAATATGCAAGAGGGTTGGTGGATTGTACTTTGAAACCTAGGCCAAACTTCTCATGGATTTTACAAGATTGGTTGATGATGAGATCATGTAGACCTTGTTCATAACACCCCATACCAAATCCTTTCCATGCACAATGATGGAGGTAGGTGTAGGTGAAGGATTTGTTATAGAGGAAGTCAAATCCATTAGCATATGGTTTGGTGTGAGGTTGAGGTTGATGTGAGAAGATGGGCGATCGATGCCATGATAGATGAGATATGTTCAAAGATGAGGTGGACCAAAAGAAATGATGTACCTGACATTTGGTTGATACATAGGTGCTTTATCGGGTCTACCAAGTCTATTAGGTGTTGGAAGGGCATTGAGAGTGAGAAGGTGATATTCCCCCAATGAAATATGTTGCATCACATTATCAATAGAATCTTCATTAGGGAGATTATATGTAGGGACAAATGAGATAGTGGATGCTTCAGATGAGTCCTTTTTAGGGACAAGCACATCGTTAGGTCGATAAGTCATGTGACATGCTTTGAAGGGAGGAATGTCTGCAGGGATTGTTAGGATTTTCCCCTCATGCTCATACTTGATGCAACAATGAAAATGGGAAGGGACACAATGCATGGCGCGGATCCATGGTCACCCAAGTAAGACATTATACTGAAACTCCCCCTCTATGATGTAAAAGATCTCATGAATGAGTCTTTCACCAATAGGGATGGGAAGGATGATTGTTCCCAAAGTGGGGGAAACAACATCATTAAAATCATGAAGGACTCTGGGTGATTGGGTGACAAAGGAGTTAGGAAGCTTAAGTTGATCAAAGGTATGAGATGATATGATGTTGATGTTGGCTCCATTGTCTATCATTGAACATTGGATGAATGTATCGTTGATGCAGACAGTGATGAAGATGGGGAGATCATGGTCTTCAGGTGAGATATCAGGAATTTTAGTGTCATCAAATGAAATGGTAGCTGAAGCTATGAGCACTCCAACAAGGGTTGCGAAAGGTTGAGTCTCATCGCTAGTGATAGGGATGCATTATAGAGCATCGATGAGAGATTTTCTATGATTGGGGGAGCTTTGGATGAGCTCATAGAGTGACATTTTAACCAGAGCTTGATGGAGTTGTTTTACAATACTTTGCTCAATGGCAGCCATTTTTGAAGTGGGTGGAGTGGCTAAAATGGATACCTTGGCTTTGGATGAAGAATATGGATTAGATTGATCAGATGGAGTGGTGATGACAACTTTAGGTTTAGATTGAGTAGATGGCTGGGGGTCATAAGGTCAAGAGCATGTGGTGATGTGGATGGTGTCAATAAAGAGAGGGGAACCTTCTTTGGAAGAAGTAGTGTTTGGTGGGGGGATTGCGACGAAGGTCTTGGATGAAGAAGTAGATTTAGAGGTTATGGATTTGATGGGAGGATTATGATTAGATGTGGATGGGAGAGGATGATATTATTCAATAAGAAGGTCATCTTCTTTGATGAGATTATGGATGAGGGTTTGGAGGGCCCTATAATGTTCAGTATCATGTTCAAAGGTGTGATAATAGGCACATATGGGATTAGGGTCAAACCATGTGGGTTTTTGTCTGTGAGTTGAAATATTTGATAGGAGGAAGAGTGATGGCAGATGCTTGGACAAGACATTGAAATATTTCAATATATGACCCAAAGGGGGTGTTTGAAGAAGATGTCATGGGGATGGTAGATGATTTGGATGAAGGTAAGAGTGGCATCTTACTTTTATGAGGTTGTATGTGCACCTTGGACTTTGACTTGGCTTTGGGAGAAGGGAAAATGGATGGTTGTGATTCTGATTTAGATGTAGGAGGGAGAATAGGTGACTTTGATTTTGATTTTGATTGATTGATGATAGGTGATTTAGATAAAGGGGTCGGTCCCAAAATAGATGGAGGCACTCCCAAGATTGATGATGAAACATGAGATTTCTTAGGATGATGAGGCTTAGGAAGAGGGAGCTCCAAATTTTTATGTGGATGGGTGAGAGATTTTTGAATAGGAACGCCAAGGTTTTTGGATTTTTGTTGTGAAGCTTTTCCCTTGGTGGGAATGAAAATGATCTCTACAGGGGGTGGTCCTTAGAGGTGGAATTGGATTATTTGGATGAATATTTCGTTGAAGATGTCTGGTTTGAAGATGAAGATGTTGGAATAAGAGGCTTTGAAGAAGCCACGGATTCTGAGGACTTTAGAGGTGTTGATGTAGGAGTGGTTGAAGGCACAGATGAGATGGGGGGAGTGTTTGTGATTATAACAGGAGGATATGTTTTCTCAATAGGTTTATATGTTGATGTGGGAATAGTGATAGCTGTAGATGTCGTTTTAGGTAAGAATATGGAAGTGGGTATAAATGAAGGACTATGTGAAGAAGAAGTTGTGAGAGATGTAGGGATAGATACAGATAAGGGGCTAAATGTGATTAGTGTAATAGAGGTAGATATGGTTGAGGAAGATAAATGTGATAGGAGTAGGTGTGGGGATAATTATAGGCATGAATATGATGGGTGTTGAAGTAGGTGTGGATGCAGAAAATACTGTGGGTGAAGGAGGAGAGATATCAATGGGTGTAGTGGATGAGGGAATGGTGGGTGTAAGTGACGTTGTCAATTCTTGGTTTATAGTGTTAATCGTGTGAGCATTAGGTGCCTGAGATGTCTGAGGAGTGGTTTGATTATTCAATGGATGGTTGGGGAAGGGTTTTTTAAATATCGATGGTTTTAGCCTAGAATTCAACAATACAAGCCCAGGCGCGTTGGCACATCACTCAGCCTAGACTGAGCGCTCACCCAAAGCATGCAAAGGTACCATGCCCCTCTTTAGGGTTGTTGTTACAGGATGTTTAGCATGATGAAGACTTTAATCATTCAGATCTATGGCTAATATATCTTCCTACAATGCATATTCAGATCTAGATCTAGAACATAACAGACTTAACAGATAACCATAATGGAATCAAGCATGCAATACTGAAATATAACCATGATAACACCTTGTTTCAGTCCATAATCTCCATTATATTAATTGCAGTAAATACACAAAGCTTCCTTACAATCATAGTAGTATACGCTCATGCACGTAACAGATTTGACAGCATAATCTCACTATAACCTAGTTCTCACACCTATATCTATGCTCTCTCTCTGCTACACATAGTTCAATACATATTTATAAGGGTGGGGACTTTCCCTTCACCATGTATCTAATCCCAAAATTGGTCACATGTTATTATTAGCCACATGTCATTACAAAAATAGGCTTACATGCAAGAGTGTTAACAATAGATCTCTCTTAGTCAACTATCAGTTCACCATTCTATCTTTAGCCTGCATCCATGCAAAGCACTTCATAGCTGATCATCCAAAAATATCCAATGCGTGACGCACAAGTCTCCAATCAGTTTGAGTGCTCCACACGCTATTTCCAAAAATAGATCCTCATCATGAAAATGGCTAAGTCCCAAATCTGTCTCTCTTTCTCTATGCACATGATCCTCTCTGATGCTTCCGCACCTTTGAATGCACTCTGCTCTCCTGCGTAAACCTTCTGTATTACCTTCGCTAGGTGCCAAATTCTGACTGATCAACATTACCCCACACTAGTTGCATTGCCGCCCCGGCAATGGTTGTCTCCAAAACGAATCAAAGAATATGAATAGAAGAATAGAAATAATTTTGATGAATGAAATAATGTCTTTAACCTGCAGTATCTTCTGCTGCAACCTGAATAATCAATTCTAGATATTCCTCTTTTATCTCCACCTCTAAGGTCTGCCAGTCATTGAGTGTGGCCTCTACTTTCTCTGGAATATCCACTGCAATTGACTCTAATTCATCCCTTGCAATCTCTCCTTTTTCATTCTGTAAGACCAACACAATGTTGGACATGCCAGTCATTCTCCCTTCCAACAAGTCCATCTTTTGAGCGATGAGTTTTCCAAGCTCATCCAGCCTTTCCCTGTGTGGTTCCTGAGCTGCTGTAAGGGCCTCACGCTTCTTCTTAACAAGTGCTAATCATTCTGTGTGGCCCAATGTCTCATCCTTCATGGCCTTCAGGACTTCATTGTCTTCCAAAATAGTCCTGGTCCTTATAATGGCCTCTGGCGCTGTACAAATATTCAGCGCTTGATCCACCTTATTAAGTTCCTCCTATAACATCTGAAGCAATCCTTTATATGATGCAATCTTCCACATCACCAAATCCTTTTCTTGATCTGCTTCTTGTCTTAGATCCTTTGGTTTTGGCATGTGCAGAGTTTCATCTTCAAGCACTAAGTCCACCAATGTACTTACATAATGTATTGTCGAAGGAAACGTCTTGGGTACCTTTGGCTCTAGGTGTGGCCTAGCCTTCATGACATTGTCACCAATCTCCTCTGCCATGCTGATAAACACAACATTCTTCTTCTGGGCCAAGTCTCTTTCCTGCTTTAGGCATGCTATTTCCTCATCCTTAGTCTTGATCTCCTCCCTTAGCACCCTAATTGTTGTAGCTTTATCCATATTCCATCATGCGACCTCTATCGAGACCTTCACCAAAGCATTGCTTATTTTCTCATCAGACATAACAATAGGCTTTACTGTTATGTGTCTAGCCTGAGGTGTCTTTTTCAACCTCCTCAACATGCATGACTCCTCACACACATCAAAGTCTGGTTCATCCATGTGTGTGTGCATCGACCATGACAATTGCTTCCTTGTGCACATTGTTTCCATATCTTCATCCATTAACTCCCAGCCATACAACTCCTTTTGTGCCATTGTGCTCTGGAAATGGGCGCGGAAAATTTTACCTGTGTCCTTGGTGTAGCCCATGGCTAGTGGAATATACTCCCCACTTGTTCTTCTTGATCTAGGCTGCTTAGGAATTTGGGCTTCAAGATTTGGAACTTGTGTGGCTATGTCCTGAGCAGTCTCAGTTGTTGTCTCATGCTGCTCCTTTTTCTCCCTCTTCTCCATCCTTCATTTCTTCATCTTTTTGTTCTTCCATGTTCTCTAGAGGTGTAGGAGAATTGGGCGTGCTTTCCTCTGACTCTTCCGCTTCCTCATTCAACTTTAATTTCCTTCTCCTTTTCTCGGTTGTCTCCTTCTGTGGAGAGAGTCAAGGTGATCTGTGCACTGTTTGTGGAGTAGCACCTTGGGTCCTTGTTCTCCTGAATACTCTCTTGAATCGATGCTCTCCTTGGACTGCATCCAAGTCCTCATCATCTTCCTCTTGTGGCTGAGGTGGAGTAGTTGTGTGCTCAGCTTCATCCTTATTTGGAGGTTGTCTTCTACCTCTGTGTTCCAAACCACCACTATCCTCATGCTCTTCCTCTTCATCATCAACCTGAATTATTTCTGTGGGCTTGGGCACTGGAATATTTTCCATTGTATGCTTACCTTTTGGTGGCCCTGGGAGTGTGAAATCATTCTCCACATACTTAGTGTTCTCCAGCTTGGGTTTGAGTTACAGGTACACAAGCACTGCTCTGGTGTCCCCAACTACCAAGCTTACAGGTTTCATGCTTATAATATCTGAAATAAGTCTTTCAATGTATGCATTGTGCCCTGGATATACATACTTTTTCCTCAGAGTGTGGTAGTCACAATCTACCTTGTCTGCATTGAAGGTTAGGAAATGTACATCTGAGAACTGGTGAACTAATGCCTAGAAATATCTCATTGTGAAGGCATACAGAAGTTTTCACCATGCGCTCCAAGCCCCGTCCTTCATCGCAAATCGCGTGATGCAAAAATGTTGGTATACGGAAAACTGAACTGCCTTACCCACCACCAAAGGAAAATCCTTGGGTATGTGCCACTCTTCCTCGAACATCACATGGAGTCTATCATACCACATCTCCACCCTCTACTTGAATGGTCCACTCATTGATCCATCACACAAGTACTTGCCAAATCTTTTTGCAGGTGACTTGTGTTCCGTGGGGTATTCCCAAATCTTCTCCTTTGGCCCATCAGGTACCCCAATTTCCATGAATACTAAGGACAATAACACAGTGCCAAAACTTATTTTGTCACATGTCTGCACTTCTTCGATGATTGTCTTTGCTATGTGATCTACAATATTGTAGACCACTCCTTGAGACATTTTCTTTGTGACGTGCAACCACATGGTATTTACCTGGGACCACCTTCCTTGGTCATTCAACTTTGTTACAAGATGTGCAGCTGCCTACACTACTGGGTACTTTTTCAATTTGTCAATGTCCATGCCACGCGGACCCTTGGTATACCCCAACTCCTTCCTCATCTCCAGGATTGTGGCTTTATCAGTTAAATCACTATCCAGATCCAACCCTGAGGCCCTTAGTCCTGTCATTGTTGAAATCAAAGAAGCTTGTGATTTTTATCCTCCATCGGAAAAGTAAAAGAAGTCCTCATGGACTATGCTCATCAACCACCGATACAATGGTTCATACTTTCCAAAGTATGGCAGCTCATATAACTGGTAGACTCCATTCTTGCTTCAACAACTTCTCACCTGCGTCATCATATACTGGCATATCCTCTATCGTGTGCTTGTTCATTTTCATGCTCAACAATGCATCGAGCTCCTTCTTATTATCTAATGTTGATGGTTGTAGTCATTGATTTTACATTGGCAGATATGGGAATCCCATTCTTGTCCCACAATCATGCCCTCTGGATACTGCATTTCTGAGAAATTACTCTCAGGAGCAATTTCTTCTTCCACTTCAACCTTCTTCTTCCCTTTATCTCCTATTGTGGGTGCTTTCTTTGGTGCCATTTGAAAAAATCTCTCTTTTCTTCCCTCTGTAATCGAGCAAGTCAAAACCCTAGTTTAAATCTCCATGCCCTAGTGGAAATCACATTCCCTAGCTCATTTGTAACACATTTTCTTCACTCAAACCCTTCTCCTATGGGAATGCAAGATTCTCCTATGCACAACCCTTCTTGCCACGTCTAGTTTCACACTCATTGCACCTCAACATGATTTCTCATCTCATTTACACTTAACCCTTTTCAAATTCTCTCAATTGCAATGGTAAAAATGAACTTCGCATCCCATCCTTATATAGAATTTCAAAAATGTAGTGCATTTATTGCTCCTCCACCTACCAACAATCCTCTCATTAAGTGACCATTTTCATTATTTCCATGTGGTACATCTTCGCACCCAAGCTATAACCTTCTAGCGTGCCCTCCTACCTTTTGGCTGCAGACTTCTCTTCAGCACGTTTCCATGTGCCTGAGTACCTCATCACTATGCCTTCCACTGGTAGTCTTCCTGGCCTCTACTTACCTTGTGTTATACTTGTTTCTTCATTCCTCTCTATCTATGGCCCCTGTGTCTAGAAGCAATCTTTTTTTTTTTAATTCTCCATCCTTAAATAACTCCTGTAGATAGTTCCTTTCATGTGTACTTATTTTCAATAGTCATGTACCTAGATATCAACAACCTACCCCACACTAAGGGTATGTGTAGTCCTCTGCGCATAAAAATTCTTCAAATAGGAATTGGCTTCTGGCACGTAAACATGCTTATTACACAAACACACCAACTGAATTGACAAAACATAGCGACAAAGAAGGAAACACATTAAGGGAATGCAGAATTGAAAACCTAATCTAAATGGCAATACTGCCTTATTACAAACACCAAGAAGACTTATTTATAGTAGGGCTTCAGCCTACTCCGTTGAAGTAACCGGGTAACCGTATTCCATCAAGTGCCTCTAACTGACAAGTGCCTGATTTGAGTATGTGAGTGATAACATATGGCCCCAACCAATGTACCTTGAGTTTACCTGGATGGTGCAAAAACTTAGAATCATAAAGGAGCACCATTTGTCCTATCTCCAACTTTTTATCCCTGATGTGCCTGTCATGCCATGCTTTCTACCTGGCCTTCTCTTGTTTTTGACTCCAACGTGTTATGGCTCATCATTCATCCAACTTGATTAACTTTTCAATGTGTTCTTCTAATGCTTTCTCATCAGCAAGACCTCCAGTGTGCACAATATGCAAAGAAGGTAACATAAATTCCATAGGAAGAACTGCTTCTGTGCCAAACACTAACTGAAATGGTGTGGCTTTGTTCAACCTTTTATATGTTGTCTGATATGCCCAAAGTACTGCAGATACCTTATCATCCCAATCCTTTCTTCCAACATCACAAATTTTTGTCAATGTCTGGCTCAAAATTTTGTTGAAAGCCTCAGCAGTTCCATTCCTGAGGATGATAGGGTGTAGTCTTATGGTGTGCAATCATGAATTCATCCAATAAAATTCTGATTGTCTCATTAAGAAAATGTGTGCCCCTATCACTGGTCAAACTTAAAGGACATCCATACCTTGTAATAATATTTTCCCAAAGAAACCTGGCTGTTGTGGCCATTGTACAATCCTTTGTAGGTGTTACTTCTTCCCACCTTGTCAGATAGTCTGTGCAAGTTATGATGTAGCGTGATCTAGTTCTATGTGCAGCTGGTGAAATAGGACCCACAAAATCTATAGCCCATTTCTCAAATGGTTCTGTACTAGTAATGGGTCTTAGAGGCATTTCATCTCATTGACCTAGTTTTCCAAGATGTTGACAATGATCACAAGCCTTACAAAATTCCTTACAATCTTTATACAGGGTCTCCCACCATAATCCAATGAGTAGAATCTTGTGTGCAGTGGCATCACCGACATAGTGGCCACCTGCAATACCACCATGAGCTTCTTCCATAATACCCATACGCTCATGTTCCAATACACAATGGTGCAATACTTCATCTTGGCCTAATTTGTACAGGTCACCACTGATTAACATATAGGGGGTTGCACGTATAACAAGTTGTTTCTTCTCCAAGGATTTCATTCCTTCTGGTGCCATCCTTGTTTGTAGAAAGACAACAATGTCCTCTAGTTCTGATGGCACTCGTTGTAACCTATATAACTGTGCATCTGGCATGGTATCTTCAATTTCCTGTGCTTCTTCTCCTGACTGTATTCTTGATAGATGGTCTGGTCCAGAATTACTTTTCCTTGGTTTGACCACAACTGTGAAATCAAATTCCTGAAATAAGAGCACCCATCGACATATGCACCCTTGTAGAATGGGCTTGTTTACCAAATACTTCAATGCCATGTGATCTGTATAAAAGATGAATGGTGTAGCTAGTAGGTACTGGCAGAATTTATGTAGTGCATAGATCATTGACAAAGCTTCACGCTCTGTAGTTGTGTAATTCTGTTCTGTAGGAGTCAGTTTTCTACTAGCAAAATAGATAGGATGATCTACAATACCTTCTCCAGGTTGAGCCAACACCGTGCCAATGGTCATGCCAGAGGCGTCAACATGTACATGAAATGGTTGGTCCCATGAAGGAAAATGCAGAATAGGTGGTAGTAAGTTTTTCCTTTAATGTCTTGAATGCACGCTGCTGCGGTTCTCCCCAGTAGAATGTACCTTTCCCTTTCAGTAACTCTTCCAATGGTGTGGAAAATTTGGCATATCCTTTGATAAACTTCCTGTAATATCCTGTATGACCCAAAAATCCATGCACCTCACTCTGACTGGTAGGCTCTCTTAGGCCTATAATGACTGCAACCTTGGCTGGATCAACCAACAAACCTTCCTTGTAGATTATGTGTCCTAACAGTATCCCAAATGGTGTAGCAAATATGCACTTCTTGATGTTTAATGAGATACTCAACTATCTACATCTTTCAAACATTAAGCACAGATTGTCACAATGATCCTTAACTAATCCATACACTGTCCAATCATCTAAATAGACCTGTAAGAAGTTGTGAATAAATTCCTTGAATGCTTGAACAACTATGCATGAAAATACAGTAGGCACATTTTTCAGACCAAAAGGCATTACAGTATAGGTGAAGCTACCCCATTCAGTAGTAAATGTAGTCTTTTCCTGATCCTCCTGGGAAATCTGAACCTGATGATACCCAGAGAACCCATCCGTAAATGAATAGATTTCGTGCCCTGCAATGCCTTCTAGTATTTCCTCAGTGAATGGCAGTGGGAAAGGGATCAGTCACACATGCAACATTCAGCTCCCTGTAGTCCACGCAAATCCTGATCCATCCATCCTTCTTGATACTGATCACCATTGGACTAACCCATTCTGACTCATCAAGGGGCTTGATAATTCTAGACTTCAACATTTTTTCAATCTCTTCTTTGACCTTTTCACGCAAGTTGGGGTTCATCCTGTAGGGTCTCTTTCTAATTGGGTGCGCACCCTCTTTAAATTTATCTTCATCTCCCCTAATGATTCATGCACACCTTTAAGTTCATGGTACCCCCTAGGGAATAAGTCCTGATAATCCCTTAGTAACTCTATGATTTTTTCCACTTCAGAGTCTGACCAATAGTCCCCAATTATGGCTTCCTTAGGCTCAACCTTTGATCCAATATTCACCCTCTTTGTCTTCATAGGTTCATGATAGGCACGCGTGGTTGTATCTGCACTATCCAATACCTCATGCCTACCTGTTGAATGGTTTACATCCAGATTTTCTACTTCCTCGTCATCCACTAAGTAGACCATTTTTCCTTTTTCTTTCTCAAGGAAAGCATTGAAGTAGTGTTGCATCGGCCTCTATTTCTTCAACAAGATGCGCTCCTGAGTCTCCTTCATCCAATAACTCCTGAAGGATTTCTTCAGCCTTGGCACTATCTCCCATAGTTAAGCGCTTTATGAATTTCAATGCTTCTTCCACCAGAGGCTTTGTAGAGAAGAAGTCAAATGTCTGGGCCATTCCTACAATTAAATCCTACCAATTTCTAGTCTCTCTATGGAGTTCTGCATATACATACCAAGCACACGTGCATCCTTGTAAAGTGGAATAAAACTTGTGCACCCATAACAAAGGTGGTAAAGCTTCCTGCCCTTCTATCCAGAGTCTCTCACACTTCTGAACGTGGTGGTGAACAGGTTGATTACCATGATAAGTACAAATTTGAGTAGGTGCATTTCTCCTGAAGAACCTAGTAGCAAGAGCAATCCTAATTTCATTCCATCCTACAAGATTATCCTTGTGGGCCACCCACCAGCGTGTTGTTGTCCCACATAGTGTATATGCTAGCATATTTCTTCTTTCCAATGGGTCTATCCACTGTTCTTCCATGGCACACAGGAATACCATAGGATCTCCTTCTCTGGTGTAACAAGGTACTGAGTTGTTACCTATCCTCCTGACATAACGCGGTTTTCTACCTCTAGGAAATATGCTCTTTACTTCGCGCCCTACCAACTCATAAGTGCTATGAGCCCAATTATCACAAGCAACACTTGTAGTATCACTAATAGACTGTGCATCCTCCCACTGAATTATTCCTTCTTTAGTTGGCTCAAGTATCTCTGGATCTCAGATGACACGTACATAAATCCTATTCAGATCTTCTTCACTTAAGGGCTCAACATAGGGCACAAATTTTCCATCTGTTAAAGGGATAATAACTCTCTCCTCCTTGTTTTCAAAACTGATATATCCTTTGTTGAACTAAAGATCAACATTATTTGCATAGCACCAAGGATGCCCCAATAGAGCTGGGAAGCTATCTGACTCTACCAGTGCTAAAAATTCAAAGTCTCCAGTGAACTTGGCTCCCTGTATGGTAATGGATGCATCCTTCAAAACTCTGATGGGAGTGGCCTTAGTCCGATTAGCCATGAACAATACATTAGAGGATGGCTACAATGGGGGTCTCCCCATTTGTACCCATGCATCTAAGGTAAGAACATTGACTTTTGCACCTGTATCAATCAGTATATTACTCAATAGCCACCCATCCATAACATTATTCAGAGTGATTTCCTTGTCATAATCTAGGCTATGAGGGGGAAGATTCACATGCATTATCTTCCGTCCAGTCTCAATACTTGCACGTGCAGAGTGTTTCCTTTTAACCAATCCCCTAACAATGGAATGATATTTTCCTGGCACAACATTTTACACACTTCCCTTAAGTCATCTATATCAGTTTGGACCATCTCTGATACTTTCTTTTGCTCCATCTTCCGTGATTACTCTTTTAAGTATTGTATCTCACCCTGAAGATTCCTAAGAACTTCCATGGTTTCCTGATAAACCTCCTTTTGATGGGCAGGATCTAGGTACTGTGCATGTAGAACCTCATCCTTAGTGATGGTAGGCTTCTACTGCAATGCTTCTTTGGCACGTGCCACCTCAGCGCGGGTCATGATCTTTACTTGTAACACCTCAAATTCCACTTCCAACTTAGGTATCCACTAATTTTCAACAGTGCATTGTATCCTAACCATCCTTACGCCTTTGTTTTCTTGTTTATGTTGCTTACTAAGATGCTCATACAAGTCTGGGCACTCCTCATAGCTATGGTTCTTTCCACAAAAAGAACATGTAATATTTTGAGGACATTCACACCTGTAGTGGTCAGGAGATCCACATGTATAACATGTTCCGTGAGGGAACTCACTTCTTCCACTACCATGGCCTCATCCTCCAAATCCACCATGGTATCCTCAACCTCTATGCCATGACCACCTTCAAAATGCCCTTCATTCCTATCATAGCGTGCCTGATTGTGATCCCAGTCCTGATGCTCGTTCTTGCCCTTAGAGTTATCTGAAACTCCTGTCTGTCATACACCAATATCTATAGCATCATGGATCTGACCAATCAGCCAGCAGTCTTCCATGTCATGAGTCATGGACCTACAGATTTTATAGTAGCTTGAAACGTTCTTCCTTATCGCGCGTTGTAATAATGGGCAGTGGCTAGCATCATGGTTTAAATGGCATATCTCACAATCCAACAACAATGAGCGTACTGATCTGTGAGGAAAACTATCCTTTGTGTGACCTTCTACTTCATAATCTGTGCACCAAATCCCTGTGCATGCATCTCATGTGCTAATTTTCTGATAGTTTCTCCAACTATTTTACCATAACTACGATCTGTGCTTCTAAAAATGGGCTCACCCCAGTATCTATGCTTCCAAATTCCTCAGTGTCTAAGGCTGCTTCAAGTGCTTTGCACGGATCAGTGTATGTCTTATGTGATAATGCCCTCCTAAAAGGGGTAATCAGACCCCCAACAAACCATTGTGCATGCTGGCTTGCGTGTATGTCATAAGAAAACTTAGATAACAGTGTTTTAAAATGGGCATCATACTCTCTAACACTCTCAGTAGTGCCTTGCTTAATATCCTTGAGTGCACTTATACTCTTCTGCTCAAACTCAGGGATGTGAAACTCTTTAAGGAATGCATCTTTTAAAGTTGTATAGTCTACGCAAGTCTGATCAGGGTCAAAAATTTTGTACCATAACGTAGTAGCAAATTGGCTTGCCCTACGCTCAGAAGTCATGATCCCTTTTGTGTGCCACAATATTTCACACATATGCACATGTTCAGTAGCATCTTCTATGCCCCTATATTCTGGAAGATGAAGAGACATCTCCATGTAAATATTATGGGGTTGGTGTGGACCTTGCCCACCTAATCTAGAACCTCTTGTGTTTCCCCTACCTCCAGAACCACCAAATCTTCCCGAACTAGAGCTACCTATGCCTCTTGAATGCAAACTTGTAGTTGGGGTTGGACCAGAAGATATGCTTCCTTATGTCCCAATAGTAGAACTGAAATGTACCCCGATAGTCTGTGAAGCGTTACTACTCCTAGAAGTTAGTCCAAAAATTGGTGCACTTGTATTTTGTGTTGATGATACACCCGAAAAGGTACTCCCATATAACAACAAAGTCATTTGTGTTGCCATTATTGTGCCTCTTATAAGACTCGCTCCTACTCTCCCACTACTTGAATTAGCTTGTTGACTACTTGTTGTACTAGATGCTGGAAAACCAAGTGCAAGGGCAAGGTTTCCAGGTGGATTCAGATGTGCACCCATGGCCCAGGTTGTCTCTACTAGCACGCTTCTGTATGAGGCTGAGGAGGGATCCCTATCATGCTTTCCAGATGGGGGAGTTCCTGATGCTTTGGCTCCATGTCTACTACATGAGCTCTAAATCCTTCAAGCCATCTCTCTCCTCAACACCATCCACTCAGAAATGTCATGCTACTTCTCTACCTACCTCTCGCGCACCTCATTATACTTAAGCCGCCTTTCCTCTCTTTTCCTTTCTACTGCTAGGTCTGTCATCCTTCACCAAACCTGCTCCTGCCCCCACATGTGGTGGGGTTTAGTTAGCCATCGGTTTACTCTCCAAATTCAAATTTACCATCAGGATCTTGATTGCTAATGGAATGCCTTGCAGGTAAGTTCTCCTTGGATATTGTAAATATTGGAATTCAACTACCTCTAGACATAAATAAGTGGAAATTGAGTACTCTAAGATATAACTATTTAAAACACCACGGAACCACATATCCACATATCAAGTCCAAATCATATCAGCATCATAAAGGGCCTGAAATTCTTCCTGTATCCAGACAAGTACGTGATACCTCCAATTCTACTTAGATGCATATGTAATCAGCCACTTGTACAATTCTACTGGAAAGATAGCAAAGAAGCTCTCATATAAACTATCATATAGGTTTTGTTATACCCACGTGCGTGCGTTAAACTCAGATTCGGTGTTGGAACATCATGCATATTCTTCTTCCAAATCATGTATCCACTCCTCAACACTTGCTATGGTCAACCAATATGTCTTCATCATGAACCATCCTGAAAACAACTGAAAAAGAGGTCTCGACAATGGAACCAATGATGTAACCTAGAATTCAACAATACAAGCCCAGGCGCGCTGGCACATCACTCAGCCTAGACTGAGCGCTCACCTGAAATGTGCAAAGGTACTAGACCCCTCTTTAGGGTTGTTGTTATAGGATGTTTAGCATTATGAAGACTTTAATCATTCATATCTATGGTTAATATATCTTCCTACATTACATATTCAGATCTAGATCTAGAACATAACCGACTTAACAGATAACCATAATGGAATCAAGCATACAATACTGAAATATAACCATGATAACACCTTGTTTTAGTCCATAATCTCCATTATATTAATTGCAGTAAATACACAAAAGCTTCCTTACAATCACAATAGTATATGCTCATGCACGTAACAGATTTGACAGCATAATCTCACTATAACCTAGTTCTCACACCTATATCTATCCTCTCTCTACTACACAGTTCAATACATATTTATAAGGGTGGGGGCTTGCCCTTCACTACTTATCTAATCTTAAAATAGGTTGCATGCTATTATTAGCCACACATTGTTACAAAAATAGGCTTACATGTAAGAGTGTTAACAATAGATCTCTCTTAGTCAACTATCAGTTTTCCATTCTATCTTTAGCATGCATCCATGCAAAGCACTTCGTAGCCAATCATCCAAAAATAGCCAATGTGTGATGTGCAAGTCTCCAATTGGTTTGAGTGTTCCCCATGTTATTTCCAAAAATAGATCCTCATCATGAAAATGACTAAGTCCTAAATCTATCTCTGCTCTGCACACGATCCTCTTCAATGCTTACGCACCTTTGAATGTGCTCTACTCTCTCACATGCACCTTCTGTATTACCTTTGTTATGTGTTAAATTTTGATTAATCAACAGAACTATAGGACTCCCCAAGAGGAGTATAGTTGGGGGTTGGCCTAGGAGCTCTTTATGGAGGCACTGTGTGAGAAGTGGACATGGATGACGATTTGACTATAATAGCATTAGCCACATTTTTAGATTTATCACCATGATTGGATGGCTTAGTGAATTCGGGCTTTGGTTTATTAGATCAGAGTTTGACATGACCTTGGTCAAGGGTGTAAAGTTCAAGTTTACGATCCATGGTAAATGCTTCTTCAAAAGTTTGAAATGATTGAATATGAATAATTGATGAAATATGCTTCGCACAAGACTATGAAAAGAGTTCTATTAGTTCAGTATGTGGAAGAGATAAGGACAATTTATTGATTATGCCACACCATCTAGTGACGAAGTTTGCGATAGATTTATCGTCAAATTGTCTAATGGTGTAAATATCTGAAATGGTAATTTTACGCGCAATTTTGATAGAAAAGTGCTCTAGGAGTAGTTACACAAGTTGAGTGAAGGATAATAAAGAATGTTGAGGAATGACATTATACCAGTCCAAGGTGAGGCCGGTCAACAACATAAGGAAGGTATAGAGCATAAGATCTTGGTCATGAGTAATGAGGTAACATGCATGCCTAAAGGCATGAAGATGTTTTTGTGGGTCCTCCTTACTGTTAAACTTGAAAAAAAATTGGAGCTCCCAATGCGGAGGATAGGGTTTTACGAGAACCAATGGATTAATGGGTTTGTTACAAATTTGTTCAGAATAAAAGGTGGTTTTAAACCCTAAAGTAGCGGCTTTAAGGTTGGACATTCTACTTAGTAAACCATGAAGAGGGTCATTATATGTGTGAGGATTAGAAGTAGATGGATAAGATTGTTGGATTTAATAATTAGATGGGTGATATTGCGGATGGGATTCATATTGTTGTGGATAAGTGGGTGTGGGAGGAGGTGTTTGGTAAGGGGGGGGTTGTTGAAGGGTTATTGCGATTGAATGGGTTGGGAAAGAGGTTCTTGTTGAGAGGTAGGGATGTAATTAGATCGATAAGTTTGCATTTGTTGTTATTATTGAGAGATGTGGATGTTGGATTGATTTTTCATGGATTGAGTTGAGATATAAGCATGGGGTGGTTGAGATGCTTATGTAGAATGATTAGGAAGGATGTAACGAAAGGCACTCCTAAGGGGAGATTGAGAAGTTTGGGTAGATTATGAAGGGTGGGGTTGTGAGGTGATAACATTTGCATGGATGTGGAATGTAGAAATAGGCACCTAAGTGTGATCATGTTGTCTAGGTGGTAGAGGAAGTAGATATGATTCTTACAAGGTTTGGATAGGGATGCTAGTGACGATGATCGATGAGGAAGTGAAAGGGATGGAAAAAATGGGTGTGGTGTTGATACAAGGAATATTAGAAGGAATGGGATTCACTGATTGAATGGATTGGTAAGTTTTTATAATTTTAGAGGAAGTTTGATGGGATCCAAGTTTTTGTTGCACTACGGCAAGCTCATTCATAGCTCTTGGGAAGAATATAATGAGTTGTGGTGTGAGGACTTGGGTAGACTCGTGATGAGAATGATAGGCATACATTTTTTAAAGAGGGGGTCCCTCGATGGGGAGGTTGGTAGATTTACGAAGGAGATAGGCATGAAAGGCATTGGAATTGGCATCAAGGAGCTCTTGGAATTCCACACATCCACGAGGAATGATAAGAGGTCCAAAAGTCTCTAAGGAAGCAACATATGGGGGTGTAGTTGGTCTAGATGGGACAGAGTGATGGTAAAGAAAAGGGTTTGTTTCAACATGGGTGTTAGATTTGATAGTTTGAGACTCTTGAAGAGGGGGGGTGGAAACCATAGGTTGAGTAACCGCAGAAGAGGTGACCAAAGGGGTGGAAGAAATGAGAGAAAGGGCTGAAGTTTGTTGAGAATTAATAGTAGAAGTAGGAATGTTGTTGGATGTCATGCTTTGTTCCATTTTTCTTGCTTAAGAATGTGTTATAGCGGGAATGAAATAAAAAATAAACAAGAAATTATGTTGATTTTTAATATTTTAGATAAGTCACGCAACCGAGTTTTAATTATCTTGTTTATTAAAAGATGTGAAAAAGAAAGGAAAAGGAGCTCAAAGGGAAACCTAGGAAATGGCCAAACTATGGATGGTTTCATGTAGTTTTGGTTGGCGTCCTTGATATACCCAAAGGTACGTGAGGCTCAAATTTATGATGACTACTAGTAGGGGGCATGCCCTCGCACTTTCATGCACCGCAGCAATAAAGGTGTCGGGCACTTAGCCAATATACTGATAGTCAAAAAATTCATAACGCAGTCAGAACACCATGTCAACTTACCTATTGGGTGATGAAATCCCAATAGCTCCACCTGAGAGGATATGTTTGAGATGTGTAGGTTGATGTGTGCATTTTGGATGTGTGTGAAAAAAGTGAATGCAAAGAATTGACCTCCTAATTAGAGTATGTTGTCAAGTAAGATGAAAAGGTTCTTTTTAAGTCCCAAAATTGCAATGTGAAATTCGATGAAGTCAAACAGACAAGAAGGGAAACAATGATGCAAAAAGAGAAAATAGGGGAAAAGGAAGAATACCTGGATAAAGCTATTTTTCCTTTTTTATTATAATTTTTAGCAAGCAAATTTTTTATCCAAGCAAGCGATCCACCACACATGCAAGTAAACAAAACACCTACCTACGAGGTTAGTAGAAAGAGAGGAATTGAAAAATAGAAATAGAAATGAAAAACAATGAAAGAACTCACCAAAGAAGGGTGGTTCCACTGGGATTTCTAGAATGTTGAACAAATTTTCCCGCTCTTGTTTTAAGTTAATAAAATGGCAAAAAATAAAATAAGTAACTCCAAAATGATAGGGTTTAAGGCTACCTCTAGATGAAAAGATGATGGATATGGGCGTAAAATATCCTTCTCGTAGCAAGCTTGATTACCTGCACAACAAAGAGAACTATAACACAAAAAATGGATTAGTAGATAGGAGGGTGAGTTTCCCGACAATGCCGATCCCGAGAATTGAAAACTTCCTAGGATGGATGTAAACCCACTTTTGGATAAAAGATAAACATAATATGATAACGGATAAGCGATAACAGAATATGAATTGAAACAAAAAATCTGAAATGTGTTAGATAAGATAAGACGCATAGTTGTTTATAGAAAATGCTAATCTGAACCAAACTTGAGTGGGTTGACGGTAACCCAGGATTGTTGGGTACAGTCGATGGCAACTGGGGTAGAGAAGGCCATAAACACATGCAGAAAAGACAAATCTAGAAGAAGTTTTTTTTAAGCTGATGATGATACTAAGATGAGGCAAGGAATCTGGATTTGAATGAAAAAGAAAGGATGTAATAAAATTGAAGAAAATGTGAACTACTGATAGGGTGGATGGTGACTGGATGTGGTGAAGATGAGATATGAAGTTGTGGGTGTGCAGAATGGAAAGATTGATAGACTCTGAAGGGCTATGGGACAAGAAAGCAAATAGGGGACAAAATGGATGACAAAAGACCAAACAGAAGTGGATTGGGTTGACGAAAATTGGGTAGGATTGACATCAACCAAAAAAGGATCTAGGGTTTGAGGAGTAAAATGGATGAAGATAACGAAAAATAAAAGGATGTTGAGGATGGATAATGCAAGGGCAGAGCTCCAATATGGCCGAGGAACCTGCAAACCTAGAAAAAAAAATGATGAAAGGATGGTAATGGAGATTCCAAGCATATAAATATGTGGTCCCAAGCAAAGGGAAAACTCCAAATCTCTAAGGATGATGTAAAATATCTCCAAATTAGCTCCAAGGTTGTACTAGCATCTGCAAAGAAGAGTGAGAAAGGAAGGCAAGATTGCAAGAACACTCAAAGTATCTAAAATTGCATCCTCGAGAGAGGAGGGGTATGGTCATATTTATAGGGTCAACGGCGACCCAGATGGGTCACCGGTGACTATGGTGGATCATCCATTTGGGCGGTGGAAGATTGACGAGCTCGAGGCAATGAGCCATTGTGAGGTGGGATTAGGGTTTCAGGGGGTAAATACAAGTTAGGGATTCTTAGGGAAGATAAAAGGGAAGGTGAGGGGTAGGAAAATCTTAAATAAAGGCAAAGAGGAGGTAAAATTATTAAATGAAGGTCTGGGGAGAACAAAAAAGGGCATTTAGAGAGGATAAATAGATTAATGAAGGGATTTAAGGACAATTAAAGGGGAAAAGAAAGTAATGATGTGATTAAGATATAATCAAGGTGGAAAATAAAAATTAAAGGGATAAATAAAATTTAGGAGGGAGAGGGGGATTTAAATGAGAGAGAGATAGGTATGTTGAAAATGAAAACGAAGGGGAATAGACGTGGGAAAGAGAAAAAGGATACCAAAAAATTGGTGTCTACACTTTATCAATGCAAGTTCATCTTCCTTTTGTGTTGCCTTGAGTAATAGCTTTGTTATCATCAAGGTTTCTTTGTGCTCTAGTATATCATAATGTTCTGCGGATCCCACCGAATCTACCTCACAATGCATTACATGTGTGTTAGCTTTCTTACATCTACTTGAGACTTCACTTTGTGCATTTGGGCACTCAAATGTACAATGTCTAAAGGTTCCACACTTGAAATTTGTTCCAAAGAATCTTCTTCCCCATCCTCAACTAAACCTCTTACGTCCTCTTGAAGAGTATGATGTTCCATCATCTCACACATTATTTTATGATACCATCTATGTACTGTTGCACTCATCTTCATATGGTTTATTGTATTTTTGATTGCTTCCTCCTCTACTGTGCACATTACAATTTCCTCATTTGGCTACATTTTGACTCTTGTGCAACAAATTTTCCTCCACTTTCAACGCTAACAGACAAGATTTCTCCATGGTCTAAATTTGCAAAAGAATCAAATCCTTCTGAATTCCAAACCTCAAGTCATTTATATATCGCACGATCTTCTCCTAGTCAACTTCCACAATGCCAAATCTTATCATGATTCGGTGAAACTCCTCAATGTAATTTTTAACTGACATCTCCTTCTGTCTCAAATTTTGTAACTTCTTTGATAAGCTCATTTGGTAATCGGATGGCAAAAACTTACTTCTCATTTTGGTGATCATGCGATCCCAGTGCATTATCTTGTCCTTACCTCTTCTTCTTTATTCATTTTGACATCTGTCCATCACAACGTCGCATGTTCCTTCAATTTGGTTTGTGTCACTCTAACGTGTTGCTGGTTAACTATTTCCTCAAACTCAAAGAATTCATCCACACTTGTCAACCAGTCTAAAAATTATTCTAGATTCAATCTTCTAGAAAATTATGAGACATTCATCCTCAGTCCACAACCCATTTTTGAAAGCTTGAAGTAATTGTGCTTCTCCCATGCATATAGATTCAATATCTTATTATTCATCTTCAACAACTTTTATGTTGCAGGATCTCTTCTTACCACTTCGCCTTCGTTATTACTTTGTGCATCCGGTGCTAGAAATCCTCTTTACCTATCGTATTCAATGACTTCAAATCTTGTCCTCACACCCCTTAATTTTTTCATCACTTTCTCTAGTGATCCCATGATAACTGCATTGGTTACACCCATATTGACGACTCTTATTAACAACATATTCTCTCCTTCTTGATTAGTTGCCTCATACTTGGCATTCTACCAATCCACCTCTTGTAGGAAAGTAGCCTGCTCCAAGACCACTTATGAATACAACACTATATCGTGTACTCCCCTAGCATGTCGTTTATAGAGTAAACACAATAGAATAATTCACTTAGAAAGATTAGAATATATTATCACAAGGCTTACGACATTTACAATGTCAAGCCCTTTATGGGTAGTTACCAATTGACAAAGTTACAGGGGTGATGAATTCAAAGTCTTAGATGTTTACTCTCAGCTCTCCAAATCCCCTTTCCTCCCAAATCCTCCCAAAAGTCTTTGAAATTTTACTAAAAATTCCCAGTATTTTGGCACTGGGAAGATATTTATAGGTCTCTTTTCCCGCTCAATATGAAATTTGAATTTCCTTCTAGAATCTTCTTATGATCCCACTCAATCTCAAATTTGAACTGTTATGCATTAATGGCAGCTAGGTACCTCTAATTTGGTAGTTGAGAGATCCTTCTTAGAACTCCAAGTCAATGTTGAGTTGGCATTGATTATATACCAACCGCCCTATTGTTTTCTGTCCTCAAGTAATTCTTCTATGCGCATTCTATTTTCCTTGTTAAAAGTTATGTGCCCCCTTGCTACACTCGATGTTTCAAAAGCTTGGGTTAAGATCTTCATGTGTCATTGTGTAAATTTATCGTGTCTTTCCTTCTTTAAAATTTTTTTGCATTATCATACACTATTCTTTCATGTCCTAATTGCTTAGCTAACATGTTCCATTTCTTACATGAGTTACTCTTCTTAGCCAAAACTTAAAAATTCGTGCAATTATATAATTGTCTTGTGATGCTATGACATCAAAGATAACTTGTCAAGTCAAGAAGAAAAACTTGATAATGGAGAAACATTAATGTTCAAATGCATATTATTGAATCCAGAGAGAGAATAAGTTGGTCTTGAGAAAATAAGAAGTTTGTTTCAGATGACATGTAAGTCAAGGGGAAATTATACAAAGTGATAGTGAACATTAAAAACATAAATAACTTGGTTACATAATACGTGGTTGATAAGTTGAAGTTGAAGAGAATTGAGCATCTGAATATATACAAGGTTTCATGGTTGTAGAAGGGATACCAATTATTGGTGAATGAGGAATGTTTGGTCAAACTCTATATTAGGAGATATGAAGATGAAGTGATGTGCGACATCAATCCCATGGATTCATGTCACATGCCACTATATAGACCATGAAAATTCAATTATAAGGCTCAACATAATTGTCAGAAAAACACCTACATGACGAAAAATGGCCAGAGAAATTATATTATGAGCCTACTATAGGAGATGAGCGAAGTAACACCGAAAGTGTTGTTATTCTTAAGTAAATAGTTCCTGAATGAGGTAAAGTATGATAGTATATTTTTTACACTCATAGTGTATATTTCATCAAGAAAAGGCTTCGCGGAAGTGGCCAAGAATGAGAAAACAATATCGTGAGAGGTGAAAGATTTATTAGGAGACTTTTCAAAAGTTGTGTTTAGTGAGTTACCTATAAGGTTACCACCTGTGAGAGACATTAGTCGCCACATGGATTTAATCCCATGATTGAAATTTTTAAACTAGGTGGCTTACAAAATGAAACCGCAAGATAATGTAAAGATATATAGGTAAATGCAAGATTTTTTAAAATAGAGGACCCATCTAGGAGAGTCTGAGTTAGTGCACACTACTAGCATTTTTGGAACCAAATAAGGGCATTGAGTGGGGTATGTGTATTGATTCAATATCCATTGATAATATCATCATCAAGTACAAGTTTCAATTATCGTGCATGGATGATATCATGGATTTGTTGAGCAGAGTAAATTATTTCGATGAGATTGATTTGAAGAGTGAATATCAATAGATTTGCATTAGAGAGGGAGATGAATGAAAGACAACATTTAAAACTCAAGAGTTATTACATGAGTGGCTTACAAATTCATTTGAATTGAGAAATGTATAAAGTAATTTTAAGATGTTAATGAATCAAGTCCCCAAACCATTTTTAAGCAAGTATATGATCACGTACCTATATTATATTCTTATTTTCAATAGAACGCATGAAGAAAATTTGTTACATATCAAACAAGTATTGCAAATATTACATGAGGAAAATTTGTTGATTAATTTAAAGAAATAAAGTTTTATGTAGGAAGAAATAGTGTATTTGGTATTTTTAATTTCTAGAGAAGTATTAAAGATGCACCCAAAGAAGGTTTGCACAATTGTGGATTGGCCATCATTGTGGAGTCCTTTTGAAGCACACAGTTTTCATGGGTTGGCTAGTTTTTACCGTAAGGTCATCAAGAACTTTAGTGGTATGTGTGCGCTATTTACAAAGGCCATGTACGAGGATAGGAATAATTTCATCCAAAGCATAGGCATAAAGAAGATTTTCTGGAATTGAAGAAAAGGATGACATAACAACCAATATAGACATTTCCATCTTTGGTAAAGGTGTTTCAAGGCTTGTTGTACATTTCAATGAAAGGTTAAATGATGCAAGTAGGAAGTATGGTTTTTATGATCAAGAGTTTTATTTAGTTATGCAAGTGTCAAAGATGTGGAGACATTACCTATTTCCATTGAATTTTATGTTGTACACAAACTATCCAGAATTGTAGTTTATTAATTGCTAGGAAAAAATGAATAAGAGGTATATGAAGTGGGAGGAGTACCTATAGGGATACACATTTTTATTGAAGCACATAAGCATAAAATCTAATAAGGTGGCTGAAGCGCTCACTAGGCATAGTCTATTGACTAAGATGAGAGTCGAAGTTATATGTTTTTAATCCATGAAGGATATCTATGCATAAGATGAGGATTTCTGAGAACATGAGATGTATGTGCAATAATCATAAGTGTTGATAGGACACCTTGGTTGGACTATTTTGTGTGGAAGGAATTTTTATTTAGAGGAAAGTAGTTATACATACCGCAAGGGCTAATGTTGGAGAATTTGGTATGAGAAAAACATTTTCAAGTATTGGTAGGGAAAATTTTCTTGGATAAAACCTTAGCACAACTAGGTGAGAGTTACTTTTGGCCACATATGAGTGTGGATATGCATAAGTTTGTGTAGGAATATCTGGATAAAGGGAGATATCATAACTTGGGGTTGTATCAGCCTTTTCTCATTCCAAAGACACCTTGGAGAGACATAAGTATGTATTTTGTTTTGGGTTTATTTAGAACACAAAGGGTTTTTTATTCCATTTTTATATTGGTGGACAATTTTTCAAATATGGAACATTTAATTTCTTGCAGGAAGACTAATGATGCAGAACATATTGCAAATATTTTCTTAAAGGAGATTGTAAAGCTACATGAATTGCCATGCAATATAGTATCTAGAAAGGATACAATTTATTTTAGTCATTTATGGTGAACATTGTAGAGGAAGTTGGATATGAAAATGTGATTTAGTTTAATTTACTATCCATAGACTAATGAGAAGACAAAAGTTGTGAATATAAACCTTAGAGATTTGCTTAGATGTTTGGTCGAAGATAAGCCTGCAACATGGGAATGGCTCTGGTGCTAACATAATGTACTTACAAAAAATTAGTGAATGTGAGTAAAAGAAATAAACCATTCCAAATTATATATGGGAACATCCCAAAAGGAGTTACAAAGTTGAGATACTTATTGTGCAATGAAGAAATAAGTACATAAGCAGGAGGCTTTGAAGAACACATGTAAGAGGTGCATAAGAAAGTGCACAATCAGTTGTAAAAGATGAGAAAAAAAGAGAAGTTTTCATAAGGAGAAATTTCCAAAGGGAACATACAACATATTAAGTGGAAGGAAATAACACCGAGCAAAATAATCAAGAAGTTTGTGCAGAACACTTATGAGATTGAGTTGTTAAAAGGCATGTATATCTCTAAAAATTTTCATGTGGTGGATCTATATCCATACCATGCGGTACAAGAAGGTGATAAAGAGTTAGAATCTAAAGATAATAGAGTAGATTAGAGAATACAAATGTCAAAGATATTGCATGAAAAATTAGAAAATTTCATATGCACCAAGATCAAGAAGACATGCAGAAATGATCATAAGGAGTATCTAGTCAAGTGGAAAGGAAAGGATGTTGAAGATGCCACTAGGATGAGTGCTACTAATGTCACTCAACATGGTATTTTAGAAGAGAAACTTCTTTAAGTAAGATCTTAAGTTTTTAAAATTACACGAGTTATATGATATAGGAGCATGTGAGTTCACATGCAATCATGTATCAACAAAAAATATTTGAATAGTTAGAGTCATTTTATGTTTGCATTTGTGTTCGCGGATCATAAAGTGAAGAAGTGTGTTGTTGGAAAACCATGTAATAAAGTTTTTTTGTTGGCAAGATGCGCTTTAAATAGTATGTTATTGGTGAGTGACAAAGTATTGTATTAAATTATGTGGAGAAAGAAAGTCCACTACACAAATTTTGCACGAGTATGTAGTTCCTAGATATAATGTCAAGTTTTTTGTGTAATTATTTCAATGAGAAACATTATTTTTGTAATCATATTTGAGCCACACAATTCTATTTTGTGGTGTTTCAACTATACACGGGTTTCCTCGAGCTGCAAAACACTAGGAACATATTTTAAAGACATGGAGTCCTACTACAAATGTTCAAAGCCATAAATTTTAAATAATTGATTGAAGCCGAAAATTTTATAAAGTCAATTGGTTGTGCTTTAGGTCTGTTAAGGGGTTCTTAACAGCTTTTCATTTTAATTTCGTAAGTTTAGGAGTCATAGTGTGTGTGTCATTGTGTTTACACCCGAATTAAATTTTAGGATTATAGAATTATATTGTATAACAAACTAATAAGGGTGTAAGGGTTAGTAATAAGTAGAGTGATCTAAATAACTTCTAACATTAATTATACTTGACCGGAACAATGTATTCAGAGTTAAAAAGAGTAAAACAAATGATAAATGATAAAATAGTTAAAAACATGAGAGGAGAGATAGACTTGAATATTCATGATGATTCTAAAGTGATTTGGGTGTGCAGGGTAGTGGAATAAGAAGATTTAGAGTTGTAGATTTGGGGCAAAATATTATGGAACTGGAGAATGTGCAAGTATAAGACTATGAAATTTGTATGGCCTATGCATGGGTAAAATGGTCCATGACAAGAATTGTATGATTTTGAACCGAGAGATAGTTAAGCTTTACAAATTTTTATGTGCTTCGATTGTTTGGAAATGGTACTCATTGTGTATCACTTTTTCTCACCCTTCAGGATGACTGATGATGACCTATAACAAAATACAAACCCTAATGACCTGTAGAAACCTTCATTAGAGCATTAGAAAAAAAACAAAAAAACAAAACATGTGTGTGTGTGTGTGTTTGACATTGAACCACCATGGGTGGTCATACCCTTAGATGCTAAACAAATCTCAGTGTTGCATTACATATCCTCATTGCAAAAATCAAGCCTCATGTAGTTCTCCTAAGTGTTTATGTAAGTGTGTATATCTAACTAACCCCCTAGGGGTGCCCTCATGTCTATTGACACAAATATAGTAGGCTAGCTACATATTATAAAATGTACTTAATGCGACAGTAGTGAGATATGATGTTCCTCAACTATGTGCCCTAACCCTTGCGTTGATTAGAACCCTTTTGTAATTCTTGGATTAACTTTTGCTTTTGTTAAGACTTTACTCAATGATCTTTGCACACTTGTCAATGGGTAAAGATAAACTCCTTTACCTAGTTGATTACTTTAGACGTGCATTAGGGATTGCCCTAAATGATGTGCAAATGATTCAAGAATATTTAGGAACCCTTTTAGTGCTTTTGGAATGATCTTTGTAGTAGGATATTCTAAGAATGTTAGGTGAGTTATAAGTTGATAATGACTTTCTTATATATTCTTTCGTGGGTGAGATATTCTAATAAGGTTGCCCCTATGAAGATGAAATGAACCAAAGAATGATTTATAATTCGAGGCAAAGTTAGTGATTGTGAATGAGTGGGGATATACATGTTGGCCAAGACCAAACCCCACATCCCAACCCTTCTATATAGTTTTGGACAAGAGAGAGGAACATCTAAACTGAAATTTATGTCATTAATATTAGATATTTTATGTTGCTTTGATGAAATAATATTTTCATAATTGATGATAGAGCATAGTGTAAAAACAAGCAAGTTGTAAAATGGCTAGAGAGATGAGGATATTAGATTTCAAATGTGAGCAATTGTCTTAGCAAGGATACAAGGTCAAACTTGGCATGATTTAATGAAAAGTTACCAAATTTTAGTGTCTACACATCAGATGACTATATAAATAGAGTCCAATTGCATTAGAGAGGGAGTTCAACGCAATTCAAGGAGACAAGCTCAAATTTTTCTTTAAGGTAAGAGTGTGGATGTGAGCTTCAGGCTCAACAGACATTGAGGTTGGTAAGTATGTGATGGAAAACCTTATAACCATTTGAATTGAGGCATGCACCTGAATAAAGGTGTAAGTAAGTTGAGTATGAGATTACATTAAGTGATGTGAAATGACATAAAATGATTTTGATGTGTTGACTATATCGTTGGCGATTGATCTGAATGTATGACTCGTACGAGTATATGAATAAAGTCTTGTTTCCATTTGAATGTTCAAATTTGTGTTCATTTGATATTTTTCGCCTGTGCATATTTTCAATTCTATTTGGTTCATTTTCCACGTGTAATTCAAGGTTTATGTGGTGTAAGGTGACTCTTCATTGAGCACCTAAATAGCATTTGCATCAGCACCTAGGAGGGAGACCTTTGTAATTAATAAATTGAATCAAAAAGCTTTGAGAGAATTTTAGAGTGATCTAATGAGAAATAAGACTAGATAGGTCAAGAAAGGAACAAATTCTCATAAATATATTGTTGAAAAAGTTCTTATCAAATTTAACAAAGGTTCCCACCCTATATTGCTAACAATATGATATGCTTCAAAGAACAATTAACCAAATGAGGATATAAAAATTGAGATAGATAAGGGAAACCATGAGTTCTTACTTAGTTGGATAAAGAAATGTGCCTAAAGATGAAAAAGAGCCCAAACGTGCCTTAAAACAAAGGTGTAGGAGACCAGACACATTCCATATCAATAAAACTAAGAAAGTCAACTTGGAAGAATCTATTGCCAACTAGGGAAAATAAAAGAGACACACTTGGACAACTTTTGTATGATTAGTAATCGTCCCACACATTTTCTAAAGACTTATCTTCTTCTAATGCCATTTTCCATGTCCAAGATAAAAGAGTCTGAGATTCACAACACTAGGGATTCCTTGAAGAGAATCAGGATATCACCCACCATTATGACAACTTGGGAGGGATAAGAATAAGTCATTGAAAGAACATTAACAACGTGTTGAGTAACTCTATGACAAGATTTGGGAGCCCTTAACCAAAGTGGGGTCAATTCCCTAGGAAGAATGTATTATCGACATACATAACTCAACATGACTGTGGAAGGGATTACTAATGTTTATGCAACCTAAATATATTAATCTCACCTTAGGGGAAACCTCGGTGAAGGTCCTAACACATTCAAGGTTGGTAGTGTAAGAGGTAAGTTCATTACAAACTCCAACAATTATTACTTCCACTAACGCCCCAACCTCGAAATGGACACCACATATGTGCTCATTAACTCCATTCCTAAATCCAATTTTTTCGTTGTCTAAAGACCTAGCCCTAATAAGATTTAAGAAGCCTCAAAACAGACCATTACTAGCTCCTTTATGTTATTTGGTAGCTTCCCTAGTTACAAAATGTAAAAGAATAACTTCCTTAGACGTGGATGCCTCCCTTGAATACGATTTTTCATCGTCATCCTTTGATTCATATTCCCCTACCACACTCTCTAATGTTAATTGATGAACTTGCAAAATTCAAACAATCAAAGGTTAGGGATTAAGCCAAGGATTTGAGTTTGAATCTTGATCACGACATACATGAATCTTCATGATTATACAAATGAATTACTTAGGTGAATTAAATGCCTTTTGTTTATAATAAATATTTAATAATGTTGTTCTACACATAAGATTAATCGCATCATTGAAACTAATATTCTCAAATGATAACAACAATCAAAATTTAGTAGTACACATTTTTCAAGGGATAAACATTATGTTACACATGTTTAATTTTGATTATTGTAGAGAAAGACATGTATTTCTTGTCTGCCCTCAGTAAAAACAACTAATAAACTATAACACCTTTATTAGTAGTCTTGACAATAATGTTGAGAAATGTATTTAGCTATGTTCACAGATCCAACATAACACACATTTTTTAGATATATTTATTACATTAATACTCCAAGTTTTCAAGTGTCCCTTAATCAAATTTTTAATCCCATCAATAGACATAGTCCATGTTTCTGAGTTTAAATGTGATGATTGCCTATATGTTTTTGGTATTTAAGTTTGTTAGTTTAACATTGTTTTCCTTCTTAACAAATTTCAAATTTTGCCTAGGATGAAGTTTCTGACACTGTTCAATTTCATGACCTATCTTGTTACAGTGATTACAAAATCCTGTGTCCACATTTTTAGGAAACTTACCTAAACTAGTTCTCTCTTAGCCACGTTTAGGAGAATGATCTCTCTTGATCTTTTCTAATAAAGATTTTTTTTCCTACAATTGGCTGCACAATGGTTAGACATCCCAAAAAACGTGCATGGATAGTTATACCACATTTTCTACATATCATTACCAAATTTCTCAAATGTAGATAGTGGATTAAGATTCTTACCATTTTTCTTATGCTTGTGATAAACAAAAGGTGGAGGAATCTCAATAAATCTTCCTGGTGATCTCTTACCAGATCCTTCTTCTAAGGATGCTTCACCAAATGTTAATGGGGAAGCCTCTTTGTTGTAAAAAGCTTATTTTCTTTGAACAGTTGTGGAAACTTCTCCAACTTCCAATTTCCCTGCATTAGCATAACCCAATCCTGCAAAATGGGGTCATTCTTCAACATGTATGGGGTTAGATATACCTTGATTATCCTTACCAAGGACAATTCCATTAAATCCCATTTTATTTAAAAGTTTAGATCTTATGCCCTTTGTGTGCTTTTTAAATTCACCAAGAACATTACCTGAATCCAATTCTATATGGGAAGAAAAATTATGTGATGCAATACTTATAATTTATTCTTCTGTAATAGTGGATGCATTAGTAGTGGATGGTACCTCTTTATTTAGTTCACCACATTGCAATACCATCAAGAGCTCATCCTTGGATTCAAGCTCTTTTTTAGTCTACCAATCTGTTCCTCAAGAGAGATCAACTGACATCTCATGAATGCATTCTCATCCTAAATCTGATGGTTGAATGATTCAAGCTCGTCAAGATTTTCCTTATTAGACATCTTGCCCATGTCTTCTTGCAACACCTGTACTTTCTAAACTCTGCAAATTGCAATGGAAAGATCAAGCCCAAATTACAAAACCAAAGTGGAAACCAAATTCAACTAAAACAAACATCGAGCTAAACTAACTCTGATACCAAAACTTGATCTGAAAATGGTTTTTATCCCCTGGGTACCGTTTAAAAAAAATCAGATACTTTAATATTTTTATTTTAAAAATTAATCAAGATTTTGATGGGTTCACTTTTGGGTGTTTTGAAACCCCAATTTTTCCACTTTCTCTTAACATACAAATTTTTCTTCTTAACTCAACTTTTGTGATTTAATTGGAAATATTGACTTTATAGATGCACACCAGTCTAATTTGTACTCCAAAATTGACATGTGCATTTTGTTTGTCTGTTGTGGATGAAGGATTCTAAAATTTTAACTTAATCAAATTTTACAATTAATTTCCTTACTTAATCAATTAATTCAATTCCTTACACTGAATTTAAAATATGATCATAAGCAACAAAACTGAAATAAAATACTCCACAAGTTTGATAATGGAGTTCACCTAGATGGGCTACGTCTTTGGATTCACTTATTCATGAACCGATCTATTAATTAACACTTGAAGTACAATTTTGACCTTCCGAAGTGACTAATAGATCACTTTCACTTTCTGAAAGAGTTGATTCTGATTCTGAAACTCTGTAAAATGTCAGAAACCCGTTCCCAAATCAATTTGTGGTTGTATTATCTCCAGAGTGCAATCTCTGTGTAATTGTGTTATAAAAACACCTACACCTGGAAAATTATTACACTCCATGAAGAATAAATGACATGTTTGTGTTCCTCTCTGAATTCTAAACACTTTTCATTTTTACACCAAAGCCTGATATTGATTCTAAGTGCCTCAATTTTTTAGATTTTCTAGAAAATTGTCTCCTTGTCTGTCTAGTACACATACCTGTCCAAAGTCTTGTTTAAATATTTGTGAGTTGTTTTTATAACTCATAGAGCTACTTGGCATAGTGGCGTGTTGTATGTTTTGTGGGGACATGTGGGTCACGAGTTTGACCCAAACTTCCTCCTTTTGTGTCGGCGGTTATTTTCTATTGTGGGGATAAAATCCCACACATGACCACGCAGTATTAGAGGCCTAATGGGGTTTAATAATAGAAGGCCTCGCTTACCCCCAAGTTCATGTGGATGCAGCCACACCTTCACCTTTTGTTTCTTACAACATAGGTAGATGAGATGGTTGTGCATTGTGCATGGTTGAAATCGGCCACATAGGTTGGCATCGATTACATGGTTTTTAAATGACTGAGTCATTTGGCCAATTGGCATGTATATGGCCCCTGTTGCGATGAGTTTGTATGGCCAAACGTATGTGGTGAGCTGCATAGTTGATCCTTGTGGTAATAAGCATAGGTGAATCACCCAATGGATACATGTTTCGGTCCCAATGGTTGATCACCTAAGTTATAGATAGGGTTGAGTTATATGGCCAAGTTTCAATACGGAGATGATCTAGGTTGACTCACGTTGATGGGAGTTGACCACCCCGCCATAGTTGCATAGACTCAGCATAAGATTTGTATGATGTATAGCAATGCAATATTGAGGAGACAATATGATTCAGACTCGGTGGGAAGTTGACCACCCGCAATGCAGCTGGTAAGTATATCAAGCGAGTACAATACATATCCCACATGCAAGACAATATATAACACTTCAAGTTACATATATATATATACCTATGCATAGTATGATCCCATATGCATATATATATATACCATATATATGGCATATATATACAATTGCACTACAATGGTAATATGAATCGGAGGCCAAGGCAACCCTTTCGCAAAAAGAGTGTGTCAATCCTGGTTAAGGGACCCCAACCAAAAAATAACAGGGCCCAAAAATTTCGCAATCAAGTGTCGAAGACCGGTACATCCAAAACACACAAAAAATTCTCCTCATATCCATTGTGCCACTTATTGCACGGTGTGATTCATCCACAGTCAGAAAACCTGTGCGATAGTCCCCAAAATTTGCTTGTTGGCTGAAAATTTCAACAGACCATAACTTGCTCATACGAGCTTCATTTTTCAAGTTCTTCATATCGACAGGAAATATCCTCAAGACACTCTTCAACGTGATGCAATTTTTTAGGGAGATTTAGGGATCATCTACACTCATAATATCCTCTAGATTAGTAGAGTTAGACCTCGAGCGTTGTGGATAGTCAAAACCCAAGCCATTTTGATTGTTAGTTGCGTACACTTTCCTTTGGAAAGTAGTGGAACATGAATATGGGAGGGATTTTGTGGATCCCAACACAAGCCAATGTATCTATTAAATTTTATGACAACAAATTAAGGTATGTCAAGAGGCATAGAGGCGTTGTCATAGACAATGTCAACAATTTTCCCAGTTGAACCATTTACAAGTCCAACCTCCACCCACAACTTAGTTATAAGTATAATGCTTTGGTTTTTGCAAAGAAGAACTATGAATTATAGTTGTTCATCATCAGGTGATGTTGAATTCCCTCCTTTCGTGATTTGTGCAACAGAATGAGCAATTGTAACATTAAAAGATTTCAACGTATTTAGAATGTGGTGGTTAGCCAAATCATTTTTGGAAAATAAGTGTGGGAAATTATAGAATGATTGTATTTCTTGTTGTGTAAGACAAGTATTAGTTCTTGACATAAGGAGATCCTAGACATATAAGGTAGGAATTCCACTGCAGACGTTGAGGAGCAATTCTCAAAAGGAAGTTTGTTATTGGGAGGAGTCTTGGTGGAAAAAACTTGTCTAGAAAGAGATGGAATTATTGAAACCCTTCCAAAGGGTTGTGCCATAGGAATGGTTGTGTATAAAGGAATGTTCATTACTAGTGGAAGTTGGCCCAAGTCACTGATAAAAATAATCGGCTTATCCCTACATGTCCCACACTTATCCCAATGATCAGATTGTTCTTACCCAAATAATATTTGTTATCCATGCTCCACTTTATCATCATGGTCTCAATTCCATTGTTCGTGTTAATGTAATTTTTGTTTAAAGAAGCAAAAATAAAAAATGGGGAAAATCTAGTAGGTTCCAAGTTTGAAGTAAATATTTTCTTGTTGTAGCACTCTGTAGCCTCTCTTTTCAATTTTAAGCTCGAGTAAGTGCAAGAAAATAGGTAATGCGTGAACAATCTTCAATAATTGAGCCCCTTCGATGATGGTCTTATGAGTAATACATGGATAAAGTTATATACTAAGACTCCATATGATTTGTTACATTGTTAAGAGCATATAGATCTCTAATTAATGAGGGATTTTTACAAATAAAAACATAAGAGTGCACCATTTAATGTACATGTCTAAAATAAATATTTAGAGGAGCTATAGCATGTTATATTACAACATGAAGTGTGAGAAATAGAAATTTCACTTCTTAATTAAGAGAATAGCTAGAAAGGAAACAAAACTATGGCAACGAGGTCCGACTCATAGGATTTCCACTTCAAACTTCCATGTTGATATTAAATGAGGGTGAGAATATCAATAACATTGTGTTCACAACATGCAATACAATATTGAAACAAAGTTAAAATAGGGGAATGTTTCACTTCAACCTTCCTCTCCCATTCAAAAAAATGAAGGCAAGGAGGCAACAACACCCACTTCTTAGACTTCCACATTTTTTGTTTTCATGACTCCACATCATAGGCTCCAAAACACTCCAATGACACATGTAATGTGGTTTGGGTAGAGCGACAAAGATGCCAAAGACCGTATGGAGTAGACTTTGGCATTACACCTGCTAATTCCATGTTCACAAAAGTTTCCAAGGTATTTTTAAAAAACTCATTTTTGTGCATATCTCACAATCATTTCAGTTCATCAGACCACACATCTTTCTGGCATTTTGTCAAGCAGGTCATCAAAACATAAAAACTAAAATATCCATATTAATTTTTTTAAATCATTTAAGGAAATTATTGTGTATACTAAAGCTACCTCTTTTTCATAAGTTTACAGCAAAGCCTCTAGGGGGAAGTTTACAAAACAATGAGCATTACAAAAAGAAGAGATATAATGATTCATTTTATAAAACAATGAGCATTACAAAAAGAATAGATGTAATGATTCATTCTTTTTCATATATCTGTGTAAATACCCTGCACTATCCTTGTATATACCCTACAATATAACATGGGTTTACATATGTAAATGTCGACTTGGAGTCATTTTCAAAAAAAATAAGAATACATAAATATATTTAACAACAACAACATGATAGATTACAGAGAAAATGAGATAGATCATTTTCTTCACAACATCAAATCTTATAGAGGAACATTTTTCCCATTCACAATTTCTCCAGATAGAGCCATCATTGCAGAATAAAGAAAAATTAATGACAACTCATCTTCTAAGCTAGCAACAAGCAACAATAATCTGAAAAAAAAAAAAGATGATTCACCATTAAATAAATATATCAATATTGAGAATATATATGCAATGCTTCAAAATATGTACATACATGTTGGAGAGCAGTAAATGCGAGTGAGGCAACCATAGAAGGGGTATGTGAGGCATGATTATGCCTCGTAAGAAATTGTGCCCATGTCCTCATGGCCTCTATATGTTACCTATGCCTCTATTTCGCACCACATTTTTCATAGCATATGAGGTGTTTTAGGTGCACTACCTAATTGGGAAAAATGATAAATTCCAAAGGGAAAAGAAAAAATCGTTTGATTAAACACTTCCCTTGCTAATTAAGTCACCTACCCTTGCTAGTTATTGCATTATGATCTAACACGAGAAACATGTACAAATAAAGTACCACCATACATATTAAATTTATAAATAGTTGGAATTGTCTACAGTCCCATAAACCTTAGGTCTTGTGGGCGTAATTAAAGCCATTTCATTTCATTTTATTCATCACCTCACTTCGTCACACACTATTTATCCTCTAATCCTCCCCATCACTGATTGTATCCCCTTAAACTTTGATCACGTTGTGCATACCCCATGTCACGTGTGACACATGGGTACTTGACATGCATTATCAACCTAGTTATCCAATCCATTTCTATCACCAAATCAATGTTGTCTCTTTCAACAAAAAAAACAAGAATTTTTTTAAAGGATTGGAACCACAAGGTTACTATAAATAATTTACTACTCATATTGTCACTTTGGTGGATTTATCCCTTTCAAAAATGGTACCTACCTAAGTTCCAACTACATGGTCAAATGTAGGCTATGTGCATTTCATTAAAGTGTGTACATATTTGATGGGCAGAGGCAAAGTTAAAAGGAATAGTGGTTTTTGGCCTTTATTAATCATTTTTTCTAAAAAATGTGTCTTAATAAACCACTTGTCGAGCATTTTATATTATTCTAGTTTAGATATTATGGGAGCTGGATTAATTCTATGTCAGTTTTAAAACAAAAATCAAGGCAAACGTCAACAAAATGACTTAATTTCACCATTTCCTAAATGAGTTCACATTAGCTTGCTATAAAAATAGATATACAATGATTAGGTATAATTATAATAAAAAACCAAACAAATGTGCCATTATAGGCACATTCCAGAAAGGATGGGAATATATAAGAGAGTAAATCTATACAAATTCACTTCTAAATCAAGTGTTAATACTGCATATATGATACAATGGTAGTTGTCATCACAATATCCTAATTTAACACAACCCAAGATTGTAGCCAGAAGCCAGAGAATGAAATTTTGAGACATAAACAACTATGGCAACGATGCCTTTTCTCTACCTAAACCCTCACTGCCCTCTGAAACCCATCGAGTTTAGACACCTTTGTAAAATAAAACTACCATTGTCCACTGATGAAGAAGAGACAAAGGATGATGATGAGCCACCTGCGCCTCCACTAGATTTGAACCCACCACTTTTTCTTCCTCAACCTTTCGTTATTTCCCACCATGCCCTTCGTCTCAACCTACAAAACCAACACATGAATGAATGTCTAACCAAGAACAATGCAAGTAAAAATTAGATAGAAAAATAAAGAATATGTTGTCTTTTTCCCAAAGAATAGATACCTGAAAATATTAAGTGGAGAAAACCCCTCACAAAACAACTACAGGGACTCATACAGATGTATGTGAGACTACACAACGGGAAGACAACGTAAATGATGTAGAAATCTATTCATTAAAATATCATTTCAAGTCCATACCACCATTTTCTTGTTTTGGAACAAATTTCAATTACACTTTTGAGAATCCCTAAATGTGGTGCCCATGCCACATCACTTACCCAATTGGTATGCATTTGTAGAGGAGAAAAACAATCCAAATTCTAGGATCCAATGTAGATATCGTTGTTGTCGCATCCACTAGAGACCAACTTCTATAGAGGATTTGTGGGCTTCCCTACTATAGATCTAGCACCAAAGCAGGAGCTTGTGGGCCAAGCTCACATTGACATGAAAGTGTAGACACAAAACCATGCACTTAGGTACATTTTTAGGTCATAAAAGCATGCTAGCATTTACATGATTCCTAAGAAATAAAACTAGTAATTGAAGACTACCTTTGGACTCTTTTATTTGTCTCTTGTTTTCTATTTGGTCTTACACAACCTACAACCCAGTTGAAACTTATATTATTTATCTTTTATGGCTTCAAACACTAGTGCCCAGCAAGGATGGAAGTGCTCAGGCACTCCTGTCCCTCTTGGGCACCCCTAACCCTTTCTTATCTTGTTATTTTTTGGTCTCTTTTATCGTTTGGGAATATTTTTCACTGATGGGTTGGCCTTCTGGTTTTCAATTATGAAATTAAAACAATGGAATCAAATAAATACATAGTTAGGTTTTCAAAATGAGGGATCAAGAACTAAAAATTAATATCAACACCTAAGATTGAATTCCAAATGCACCAAAGCACTCAAAAGGCATCCATCTAGCATCCATTCAAGGGACAAGGGTTACATCAAATCTGCATACACAACATAGGAAGGGGAAATCTATTCTATTCCATTCACACATATTATTACATTGTTACATTCTAGCTAAAACCTGCTATCATTTGTGTAACTTGCACAAGGGCATCCTACATCATCATTTCTACACACACACAAGAAATACATGGAGTATGAGATGTAGTGTAGTGCTCGGTTGTAAGCTCACTCTTAGAGTGACCTTCGGAGTCGGTCTGACTCCCCATTCTACATTTTCTTTTTTTAGGTTTGGTGTTGTTTATGGGTATGTGTAGGTGAAGTTTTCATTTTACATGTTAAGGTACCTTCAGCGATCCAAGAGTGAATAAAAAGTGATCAAAAGAGGAATAATTATGACACCCTTTTGACATAACCAAAACTAGATCCAAAGCTTTTGCATAGTCATGGGTGCTCAGATCCAGTCATCAGTGCCTTAGGCACCTCTGTCCTATTGCAGGCACCTCTGTCCATCCTTTTTTTTTTAACTCTATAGAATTTACAGAGATTAGATAAAATGATACTTACATCATGTTCAACACTTCTCACTTAGCCCAGATAAATTCCATATTACATGGATATTGGCTAAGTCCCTATCTATCTCTTTATCTCTTACTTAGGGTTTTTCATTATTTACAAGCTTGTTTTCTTATGTCAGTTTTGTACTTTATAATTTGTATCATTAGTTACTAGTTACTCTTGCAATATAGATTTAATTCAAATTAAATTAAATCATTTGGTGAACCCAAACCATCATTCAAAAACTCTCTGTTCCTTATTTTGCCTATACTAACTTCTTCTTTCATGGCTCCTAACATCTTGCCACCATGAGTGTCTCCTTTCCTGGCTTTTTGCAAATGCTAATCCTAAATGTGAAAATGTTCTCCAAAAATCCCAACTCTTTGTATCTGGCTAGTACTTACATTCATCCTCATACTTCTCTTGAAGTATGTGTCATCATAAATTTACTACAAATTTATCTTTTAAAGAAGAAAACATCACTTTTACGTCCTACGGTAGAAATTCCTTCTCTATCTATTTTAGATAATGACCCCCCTCTTTATATTCATGTTTTTATCAAGATAAACGTAGGGGTATGAATGAGGTTTAGTTGATTACATGGATCTGGCCTTAACATTTGTAATCCTACCATTCTTTAGCAAGCCCTTGGCTAGTTTTTGAAGCATCCTTAACACCCTCATATATTTATATTCATGGCTTTGACATGTATTCCTAAAGTGAACCTCAAGTCTTAGGAAAAATCACACTTCTCCATTTTACGACCAAATGCTAAGCAATTTGATCCATTCTTCCTGAGCTCCATATAATTCACTAATTAATCTTAACTTACCAATATTCTCCTTGAATGACCCTTGGATCGGCATACCAAATGCATGTGGTCTCCCATTTTGTAATTACCCTTCATGCACATATTAATGATTCCTATACCAGGGTGTGAATCTACAAGCACCTTAGAAATCAGGGTCCCTAATTTCCTTTTGTACACAACTATTGATTACTTCACCTAAAGTCTCCTACTTTGACCATCCCCTGTGCTCCCAATTTCAATCCCTCTATGGTCTAATGGGTATCATTATATACTTCGTTACGGTTTCATTTTGGAACCATATTAAGAAAATATGCAAAGGGAGTCCAACTAGAACCTCCTCTTCCATTCCCACATCCAATCCTTACCAGAGTCATCCTTGATTACCAATTCCAACTCTTCTTGCCTCTCATTTTATTCCCATCCACATATCCTCACGAGGTTTATCAATATTTCTACATACATTATCATAAAAATAATTTTCAACATACTGTAGATCCCCACTTACAAGCTTACTTCTTGGAAAACCTAATCCTCCTAACATCAATGCTCCTAATACTCATTGTGACACCATATGCCACATCTGCCGCCATGGCATGGTCTCTCTTCTCACCCCATCGGATAGAACTCCATCACTCGCACACTTGAGGGTATCGACACTCCCCCCTCATTGTCACATGTTCTAATTAGTTGTTTCTAGTCTCATATTATTCACATACGCATCTATAAATTACTCTTGCTTTAAAATTCCCATACACGCCTTGTATCTCATTACCTGAACACTTTCTCATATTCTACTAGTATTGAGGGCACACTTCTGAAATGCTACACCTCTCTACGCTTAGCATTGTACGATACTACTATGTACTTGCATTTGCTACTCATGATTACTTTATTGGGGTTGATGACCACTACATGTTCTATGGTACATATCTTATTAATTAGATCTAAGCATTTATAAATCAATAAACATGGAAATAAAACCAGAAGAAACAATACATAATATTTAATGTGGTTCACCTAGTGTGGGATACATCCACCAAGAAACAATAAATTTATTATCACAAAGCAAATACAATGAAGATTTGAAATCTTCCACACCTTCTTAGATGTCCTACACTTTCTTCTCTACAAGTTTCTCTTTTCTCTCTACAAAGGAAACTTCTTTACAATTCTTCTAATTCTACCCTTCCAACCCTATATTTTAGATTATATAACTCTCACATCTACAATCTTAGGGAACTTTAGCTATGAAATTACAACCATTAGATTCACTTTAAAATTGAAGATAGATCTAATTCCCGTAACTTAATTATATAAGTCATGCATAGGCAACCAATGCCGATTCACCTTAACCGATGTTGGTTCCTCCTTACCTGACTGATACTGATCCATGGATGACTGACGCTGGTTCGTCAACTGATGTCAGTTACTGTGTATTCCAGAAAGTCTGTAAAAGCATGTCAGTGAAGCAATTAAGCTCCACAACTCAACAATCTCCCACTTGGAGATAAATTTTTACATTGTACCATATAACTCCATCCTCTGGTCCTTTCCTTGGCTTGTTTCTCCCTCTTAAAGTCTCAAACTCGAAGACCAACAAAAGTGGAGTGTAGCTCCAACTTCTCCTTTGTTAACGACTTCATTAGCATATCCACAAGATTCTCCTTTGTATGTCATTTTCTCCAATTTCAGCTGCCCATCCTCCAACACCTGTCATATGAAGTGATATCTCAACTAAATGTGTTTCATTCTAGAATGAAACGCTGAGTTCTTTTTATGATGAATTGCACTTTGACTATCATTGTACAATCTATAATCATCTTTCTCCTTTCCTAACTCTTCCATGAACCTTCTCATCCATATCATCTCCTTGCTAGCTTTTGTAGCTGCAACATCCTCATCCTCTATATTAGACACGACCAAAAACTTTGGAAATCTATAAATCCATCTAATTTCCATGCCACCTAATGTGAAAACATATCTAGTGGTGATCCTCCTGCCATCCAAATCACCAACCATGTCTGAATCCATATAGCCACGTAAAGAAGTATCTGACCCTTCATAACATAACTGCATGCCAAATGTCCCTCTCAAATACTTGAGAATCCATTAGAATTATTTCCAATGCTCTTTACCCTAGTCACAACTCCCACTGCCTGTGCAACGTATGGTCTAGTACAAACCATAACATACATTAAGCTCCAAACTACTGAAGCATACGAAAATCATGCCATGTACTCAACCTCCTCACGTGATGTAAGAAATTGATCTTTTCTCAATTTGAAGTGTCTAGCCATAGGTGTACTTATAGGTTTTGAATTTTGCAAAATTAAAACTTTTTTAAAACCTTATTGATATAATGCTCCTGAGATAAATACAACTTCCTATTCTTCCTATCTCTTTGAATTTGCATGCCAAGGATTCTCTTTGCAACTCCCAAATTTTTCATTACAAATGTGTGAGCTAACTTTTTTTTAAGCTCGCCAATGTTCTGCATACTAGATCCTACAATAAGCATATCATCCACATATAGTAACAAAATAATAAAGCTCCCATTTCCAAGCATCTTGAAATAAACACAATGGTTAGATTCAAATCTCAAATAACCATGCTCATGCTTGAAACTATCAAACCTCATATACTAGTTCCTTGGAGCTTGCTTGAGCCACTATAGGCTCTTTTTCAACATGCACACAAGTTTCTCCTTACCCTTTACTTCATACCCAAGCGGTTGATTCATATCAATCTCTTCCTCTAAATCACCATGAAGAAATACCATCTTGACATCAAGTTTCTCTAAATGCAAATCATCTACTACAACTAAAATCAATACAGTATGAATAGAAGTCATCTTACCAACCTGAGAAAATGTTTCACCAAATTCAATACCTACTTTCTGTAAAAATACCTTTACTACAAGCCTTTCCTCGTATCTCTTCTGTCCACCCTCTTCTTCCTTGATCTTGTAAACCCACTTGTTCTGCAATGCTATGTTTTTCCTATTGGAAACTTAATCAAATTTCATGTTTGGTTGTGCTCTAAGGAGTCCATCTTCTCATTCATTCCATGCTCCCACTACTTGTGGGCTTTATCCTACATTGCTTCTTCAATTTTTTCTGGTTCACCACTATTAGTCAATAATAAATAAGAGAATGGAACATGGGTTAAAACCACAGTCAGGGGACAACAAGTCCCTCCTCTTTAATGGGAGAGGTTCCCTTATTGAAAGCTGGAAAAAAAAATGTACAAATCTACAACTATCAATGTTTGTATCCTGGTATCTTGGTTTGTTTTCATACTCAAAAGATTATCAATCAGAAGGAATGGAAGAATAAAGAGATGGGAGAAGGAAGAAAACAACAATGCTTTTGGGAAATATAGATAGCAGAGTATCTCCCTACTCACATTGAACCAAGAAAATATAGAAAAGGATCAATTACTTCACCACCGATGCAAATCTGCAGACACAAAGTTCTAAAGATTACACAGACCAGAACACAAAGTTTCTATTGAATGCAAAACAAATGATCCATTGAATCAAGCAGAGACAGAGAGAGATATATAACAAAGGAAATAAGAAAGAAAGAACTTCTGTATTGAATTACTTCCAAATTTACAACATTCCCAGAAAAAAAGAATCCCCTTTTTCCATGGCCAAAACCATGTTCTTATAACAATTTGTGTACATCCATACTTTGTCCCCAAGAAAAGAATATCCAAAAGGAATAATGTTTGTTGCAGATCCACTTTTGGAAAGTGACATGAAACAAACACACTCATGAAAACTAGAGGTTCAAAAAGGTGAATATTTCAGGTGTTCAAGCATGATTACTTTAGCAGGGGGTATCTCATGATTTTCTTCTTCATGTGGTCCTACCATTTCCTACCTTTTAACCACTTTCATAGCACTCAAGTGCTTACTGGTAAGTTTTCTCCCTTTTTATCGCGTATGCCCGATAAAATCCATTTTCTGATGATCAAACTTTACATCCCTTTAAACTTATCGATTTGGCTCCACAATAAACCAAAAATGCATCTCATGGAGAAACGACAAGGATACAGAGAAAAAGAATGAAGAATGATCCATTTTTGCATTTTGTAGAGCTCTGGTTTGTTAATGGCGTTAAAAACCAGATGAGTGCATTTGGCTATCTTTTCCCCCTTTTACCTTCAAATTTGGACCCTACACATGGCAAGATCCAAGCAACGATGGCCCTGGGGGAGAAATCTACATTTCCTGACATTTGGGAGAAAAAGTGTGATTTCTCATTTTTCTCCGCCCCTCCGCAGCTCCGCCAAAGGCCAGACACGTGGCACCATCTGAGTGGCTGAGGAAATGCGGTTCAAATCTGCCATTTAAACTCTTTTTAACAAAAATCTCAAATTCTCAAAAACCTCCACCGGCCCGCTTTGACTTTTCAACGTGAACACGTGGCACACCATGATTGGAAAAGGGGGTCAGGCTCAATTTGCAACATTTTAACCCTTTGGTGAAAAAGGCTCAAATTCTCAATTTTCCCTGCAGGCCCACTATTTTGATTTCATTCTTCAACATGTGGCATCACCTGACTGGGTGTGGGAATGCACTTCAGTTTTATACTTTATCCACTTTTGAAAAGGGGAAAAATTCCAACCTTTCCCCCGAAAGTCCATGCCCCTGCCATTGACTTTTCAACGTAGGCCATGTGTCCCTTTCTGATTTGATTGTGGGCCTCAACTTAGAAATTATCCCTTTGCATGAGCGGGGCCGCGGGCCATTTTAGAACTTTTTCGCCCTTTGTGGAAACAAGGCTAAAATTCCTAAAGTCCTCCGCCAGTCCGCCAAAGTGCATATGAACTGAAAAATGGCCACATGTGTCCCTATTTCATTCTTCAACACATGGCATCACCTGATTGGTTGCGGGGATGTGCTTCACTTTTTATCTATTTTGAAAAGGGGGAAAATTCCAACCTTTCCCCTGAAATTCCATGCCTCCCCATTGAATTTTCAACATGTAGGCCATGTGTCCCTTTCTGATTTGTGGGCTTCAACTCAAAATTTATCCTTCGCATGAGCGGGGCCGCGTGTCATTTTAGAACTTTTCACCCTTTCACCGTAATGCCTTAGAGAATAAAATGGATCCATCACCCTGAACTTCTGCCAAAACTGCTCCAGCCAATCAGGGACTGGCGGGGATGTGGGGAAAATCTGACATTTTTTCCAAAATCACCAAAAGTGATAAGTTCAAAAAGAAACCCATCTGGCCACATCCAATGAGAAGAAAACACGTAGCTTCACCTTTCTGAGAAAGAATTTGATGGGGAAAAGAACATAGGAAGTTGCAGGAAACAGGAAAACACCATTTTTACTCCCGATGAAGAATTTCTTTCTCTGCAAAAAGGTTAAAAATGAAAGATGCAAGGTCCCACGCATTCCAAATGCATAAAAGAAGAACTAAAATCATTTCCCATCCATTGAAAATAGGTAAAACATTTTAATGGCAGCAGACTGAGGAAATTTTGATTAAAAACATCGTGGGAAATGAAAATGAGCATCTGAGGAGTTTAAAACATGAATTTCTTCTATGGCAGGGCTCCAATTTTCATGAAATTAGATTCGAAAGGGTGGGGAAAATTGAGAGGACAACAGTTGGCTCCTTCTGGGGATGATTTGGCAGAGGAAAGAGGAAAAATCAAGAACCTTAGAGAATTCTGGGTAATCAGATTGAATCAGTGTCTTAGCCAATGGGCAACAGAGTCAAAAAGAAGCAATACCAACACAGAAGAGAACACAGAAAGGAAACCAACCAAAACAAAAACAAGGAAAGAAAAATGCTATACAAAATGTACAGAGGGACCGCCAAAACTCCTAGGTTTTGAACAACTTCAAAAATTTCCCACTATAAGGAAGTGGGAGAGGAGAACCATCCATGTAATCCAGGTAAAAAGAGTTCTCACCAGAAAAATGTCTAATTTTAAAAGGACCAAGCCAAAGGGAATCAAATTTACCATGGCTGCCTCGAGGTTCATGCCTTTTGTCCCAAAGAAGAACATTGTCTCCCACTTGAAAAGTTTTGGGTTTAGCCTTTTTGTCAAACAGAGCTTTTACCTTGAGTTGATGAGCTGATATTCTGTCAACCACTTGCAATCTATCTTCATTCAACTTCTGGAGGTACATAATTCTTTTGTCCAATGAATTGGTAAAGCTGGCATCCTCAATGGCCTTCATCAAATGTAAGGCTGGCAGTTCCAATGTCACTGGTAGCTGAGCTTCAACTCCATATACCACTTGAAAAGGAGACATTCCAATGGCTCTCTTAGGTGTAATCCTATCTGCCCATAAAGCATCATATAGTTTCTTATGCCAATTCCTCTGAGAGTCATTAACAAGCTTCTGAACAATGGTGACCAAGTTCTTGTTAGTTGATTCTGCTTGCCCATTCCCTTGGGGATAGTAATCTGAAGAGTGGGCAAGGGAAATGCCATAGCCATAGCAGAAATCCATCATCTCAGCAGAAGAAAAATTGGAAGCATTGTCAGTGACAATCTTGTTTGGTATCCCAAACCTTATTAAGATGTGCTCCTTGATGAAGTTGCATACTACTTCAGAAGTAGTACTTTTAACTGGAATGGCTTCCACCCACTTGGTGAAATAATCAGTGGCAGTCAAAACATGAGTATGCCCTACACTTGAAGGTGGATTGAGTGTCCCAATGAAGTCCAAACCCCATTGTTGAAAAGGTTCCTCAATCACCACTGGTTTGAGAGGTAAAGCAGCCAATTTGGGTCTTCCAACAAAGGTTTGACATGCTTCACACTTGCCTACCCACTTTGATGCATCTTTGAACAAGGTAGGCCAATAATACCCAGCACGGAGGATTTTGTGGGCCGTGACAGCAGAAGAGAAATGACCTCCACAGGCCTGGTCATGAAAGGCTGAGAACAATTTCTTTTTCTGCTCTTTGTCAACACATTTCAAAAACCTTCCATCTATGCCTCGTTTGAACAATGCATTTTCCCACAACACATATTGCGCAGACCTTAATTTGATGGCTCTCTTATCCTTGGCACTCAAATGGGATGGACATTCTCCATAAGTAAGAAAGTGTGCAATGCCAGCATACCATTCATCAGTTGAGCTGAGGAAAAGAACAACAGGGATATCAACTTCCTCCTTGGACAATTTGGCATCAGCTCCTTCAGCAATGAGTTCACATAAGCCCTTTCCTCGAACTAGCTTGGTGGGTTTGATGTCAAGATCATACTCCTAAACTTTGGCTACCCAATTTCCTCTCTTGGTTCCAAATTCTTGTTGTGTAAGAATGGATTTAATAGTTGTATCAGGCACAAGCACAATAGAATGAGAGTTGAGGATGTAAAAATGAAACTGCTTCACAGCTTTGACCACTGCAAAAGCATGTTTCTCCATCATGATGTACTTCAGCTCATGGGATTTCAAAATATAACTCATGAATGCTATGGGGAGTTCATGACCTTCAGCATTCTCCTGGGTTAACACAACAGCTAGAGTACTTTCAGTAGCATAGCAATAGATAATGAAGTCTTTGCTATAATCAGGGCATGCCAAGATTGGAGTCTTTGCTATAGCTCTCTTGATGTCTTCAAATGCAACCTTTCCTTCAGAGGACCAACCAAAAGTCTGCTTCCCTTTCATCATGTGGGCTATGTTCAAAGTAAGTTTCAGCAAAATCAGGTATGAATCTTCTTAAGAAGTTGATCTTGCCAAAGAAAGAGTGCACACCCTTCTTGCTTGTGGGGAGAGGGATCTGCTGAATTACCTGGACTCTTTCTGGATCAATCTTGATTCCCTCCTTGGAGACAATGTGTCCCAATAATTTTCCCTCGGTGACACAAAAGATATATTTCTTGGGATTCAAGGAGATGCCATGCTCTCTACACTTTTGTAGGACAGTTTCAAGGTGTTGGAAATGATCAGCTTTGGTTTTTGAAAACACAGTCAGATCATCAAGGTATACAACTATGCATTTTCCCTTGAGACTGCCAAAGGCCAGGTCCATTTCCCTCTGAAAGGTGGCACCAACATTGATGAGGCCAAAAGGCATTCTCCTATAAGCAAAGGTGCCCCAAGGAGTGGTAAAGGTAGTCTTATGCTGATCTGCAACACTTACTTCTACTTGATTATATCCTGAGAATCCATCAAGCATGGACAACATTTCTGAACCTGTAACAACCTGCAACACTTGATCCATTATGGGGAGAGGGTAATTATCCTTCAAAGAGGCTTGATTCAAATTCCTAAAATCAACACAAATCTGGATCTCACCATTCTTCTTCCTGACAGGCACAATATTAGCAATCCACGTTGAATGGTGAATGGGGAAAATGATCTTAGCCTTCAATAACTTTTGGATCTCTTGAAAGATTGTATCAACAATTTTAGGGTTATACTGCCTCTGCTTTTTCTGGAAGGGCTTGATCCCAAGTTTTAGAGGAATGAAATGTTGCATCTCTTTTGGCTGAAAAGCCTTGAGATCATCATAAGAATATGCAAGAACATCAACATACCTTTTCAACAGATTCGCTGCTTTCTCCCTCTCCTATTGTGTGCAACACTTTCCAATGTTTACCAGCATGGGTTCATTAAGACTCCCAATGTTTATCTTTTCATAGTCAGCAGACTGCTGAGCTCCTTTGGAAGTTTTGGACTTGATGTACCTATCATGTTTATCAAATAACTCTTCCAAACTTACCAGCCCTTTAGGTATCTTATTACCTTTTAGTTTTATGCAGCCATCATGATCCATTTCTTCTTTGTTATCTTCTTCATTTGGGGGCACACACTCTCTAGGAAGATTTCCACTTCCTTCAAAGTACAACTGGTCAAAATTATCTCTGAGTTCAAGGAAGGAAAGCAAGTGTTGATCATCATTAAAGACCTGCCAATTGTTTGCATTGTCAGGCACACTAGGCCTATGAATCATCTCAATGGTGAATTTATCTTGGGAGAAATCTGGATGAGGGATCAGTAGAGACCCCGAGATAGCCAAGGAATCAGCCCTGGTGTTTCTTTCCCTTGGCATGGCTTCAATGGAAAAGGCATCAAGGAACTCAATGGAATCCCAAACCAGATTCCTGTAATGTTTCAACCTTCTATTCTTCACTTGAAAGAGATCTCTGACCTGTTTTACAATCAGCTCTACATCTCCATGAGCAAGGATATTCTTGATCCCCATCTCTTTTTCCATGCTTAAACCGAGGATGAGAGCCTCATACTCAGCTGTATTATTTGTGTTTTTGAATTGGAGCTTGAAAGAGAAAGGATGAATTTTCCCTTCAGGAGAAATAAGCACCACACCAGCTCCAGAACCAGCTGAGGAGCAGCTCCCATCAAATTCCAAAATCCAAATGCCATTAGGATCAAGAAGCACTTCCTTAGGATGGTTAGCCTCATCTTGTGACATGATCATGTAGTTACCATGACCAATGTCCTCATAAAGTATTTGTGCCTTTGGGTCATCTATTTTTTGCACGATATATTCAGTTTGTTTCTCAGGCAGTAGCTTCTTCATTTTCCCATTCACTGGAATAAGAGCATGTGACCAATCCATCATGATTTCTCCTCCAACATCTTTGCAAAAATTTCTACTCAGCAGCATGCCATAGGAAGGGGGAATATCAGCTACCAAAATGGTGGCTAAAACTCTCTTCTCTGGAAAAGCAGCAAAGGCTACTTGTGCATCCTTGATCCTTCCAACCAATGGCACTTCTCTACTTTCCATTGAGTAACATGAACCAAAAGTGTGGGTTAGGGTTAAGCCTAGGGCATGAGCTACCTTAGCAGGCATCACATTATCTGAAGCACCAGAATCAATAACACAATTGCTGAGTTTGTGGCCAGCTATGAGGAGAGTGACATAAAATGGTTTTATCTTTTCATCAGATGAAGTGACTACTGCCACAAGGCTTGGTTGAGATGAAGGAGAAGGAGTGGGAAAGAGACCTTTAGAACTAGGGGATGAAGGCTTGGATTTGGAGTTTACAAAGTCTACCATCTTAGCAAAGGCCTTGGGATGGGTTTGGTAGAATTCAGCTTCTGAGATCTGGATCTTAGTTTTCTTGAGATGGTCAATAATGTCAAAAGAACCTAGAGGTAGATGGAGCATCATTGATAGGAGTAGATGAAACTTTTGACTTATCAACTCTATCATTTGAAGGGCAAGAAGTTTTAGGAGTAGAAACAGAGGAGGAAGGAACAACAGAACTTACCTTGGGTGTGGAAGAAGTTGGAATAGGAGCTCCTCTCCTTGCAATCACTGGAATGACTGTAGGAGGCTCCTTAGATATTTTAGCAGGCTACACCACTTTCTCCTTCTTGTTGGCTTGCTCACGAGTCATGACAACATATGATTCATTGTTCATCTCTGCAACTCTTTCTTCATAATCATCCTCTTCATCTATACCTTCAGTGGTGAGAAAATGGACATGAGATCCACTCAACTCTTCTAATTCTTCATCAGCTTCCTCTTCATGTTCTTCACATATTTCATCCTCCTCCTCGTCATCAGGCTCCAACACTTCACATGTTGCATTGACTGGAACTTTAACAGGTGGGCCTTCAATTGCCAATCTGGTCTGAGGAGAGGGAAACCGATTCCTGGGCTGAAAGTTCTTCCTAGGAACATCCTGATAAGGAGCATGCTGGGCTAACTACTTCTTGAGAGCAATAAGATCATTAGCAAGTTTCTGTACCAACTGATCTGCATTAGCTCCAGGAGAAGATGTGGAAGAAGGAGATGCTTTGGATTTGGATGATTCTCTCCTTAGCTTTCCAGACATGATCAGATCATCTTCAACACTGACAGAAAATCTCTGATCAACATCTAAAGTGGCAAGATTAGCTCTTCTAAGTGCATAGCTCACTTCAGGTAGTTGGGCATTAAGGAAGAAACATTTCTGAATCTGATCCATAGGGCGTGTGTTTTGTGGGATCTTGTTAACCAGCCTGTTGAATTTGGCCACAAATTCCCTCATGGGCTCATGTGACTCTTTCTTGATTTGAGAAATCTGGGCCAAGAGGGCATGTACATCCTCAGCAGGTTTGAAATGCTGCTCAAACTGGGTCGTCATGGTGTTCCAATTGGTGATGGATCCAACAGGGAGATGATAAAACCAATCAGCAACATTATCTTGCAATGTCTCCACAAAAATTCTAGTAGAGATATCTTCATGTTCAACTCTGAGAACACCACAAGCAACAATGAAGGCCGCAATATGCTCATCTGGATGAACCTTCCCATCACCTCTGAATTTAGGGAAATTCTTTCTATTGCCTCTAGGAAATTCATGCAATGGCTAGGGAAGAGCAAGAGGCCCAACCCTTTGGCCCCAAGGTAGAGGAGCTACCATCCTTGGAAAGATTGTTTGGAGAGGAACTGAAACACCAGCGAGAATCAAAGCATGCAAATTAGGACTGATTTGATCTTGAGGGATGTCACTCCCAGAAGTTTTGTCTCTAGCAGGAGGAGTGCTTGCAGATCTTGTTCCTCTTATTTTTCTTGATGAAGGGAGAGAGAAACCTTGATGATCCAAAAGTTGGAAATGAGGGTCTTCTTCCCCAAGGGTTCTTCTACCCTGAGTGTATCTTGGAGTCACCAGATCAAAGATGATCAAGAAGTTGTTATTCAAAAACTGGAATCCATTTGCAATGAATTCCCCAGCGGAGTCACCAAAAACTGTTGGGTTTTAGAATGGAACATGGGTTGAAACCACAGTCAGGGGACAACAAGTCCCTCCTCTTTAATGGGAGAGGTTCCCTTATTGAAAGCTAGAAAAACAAATGTACAAATCTACAACTATCAATGTTTGGATCCTGGTATCCTGGTGTGTTTTCATACTCAAAAGATTATCAATCAGAAGGAATGGAAGAATAAAGAGATGGGAGAAGGAAGAAAACAACAATGCTTTTGGGAAATATAGATAGCAGAGTATCTCCCTACTCACATTGAACCAAGAAAATATAGAAAAGGATCAATTACTTCACCACCGATGCAAATCTGCAGACACAAAGTTCTAAAGATTACACAGACCAGAACACAAAGTTTCTATTGAATGCAAAACAAATGATCCATTGAATCAGCAAGGAGAGAGAGATATAATGGAGGAAAAAGAAAGAAATAACTTCTGTATTTAATTACTTCCAAATTTACAACGTTCCAAGAAAACCAGAATCCCCTTTTCCATGGCCAAAACCATGTTCTTATAACAATTTGTGTACATCCATACTTTGTCCCCAAGAAAAGAATATCCAAAAGGAATAATGTTTGTTGCAGATCCACTTTTGGAAAGTGACATGAAACAAATGCACTCATGAAAACTAGAGGTTCAAAAAGGTGAATATTTCAGGTGTTCGAGCATGATTACTTTAGCAGGGGGCATCTCATGATTTTCTTCTTTATGTGGTCCTGCCATTTCCACCTTTTAACCACTTTCATAGCACTCAAGTGCTTACTGGTAAGTTTTCTCCCTTTTTATCGCGTATGCCTGATAAACTCCATTTTCTGATGATCAAACTTTACATCCCTTTAAACTTATCGATTTGGCTCCATAATAAACCAAAAATGCATCTCATGGAGAAACGACAAGGATACAGAGAAAAAGAATGAAGAATGATCCATTTTTGCATTTTGTAGAGCTCTGGTTCGTTAATGGTGTTAAAAACTAGATGAGTGCATTTGGCTATCTTTTCCCCCTTTTACCTTCAAATTTGGACCCTACACGTGGCAAGATCTAAGCAACAACGGCCCTGGGGGAGAAATCTTGCATTTCCTGACATTTGGGAGAAAAAGTGTGATTTCTCATTTTTCTCCACCCCCCGCAGCTCTGCCAAAGGCCAGACACGTGGCACCATCTGAGTGGCTGAGGAAATGTGGTTCAAATCTGCCATTTAAACTCTTTTTAACAAAAATCTCAAATTCTCAAAAACCTCTGCCGGCCCGCTTTGACTTTTCAACATGAACACGTGGCACACCATGATTGGAAAAGGGGGTCGCGGCTCAATTTGCAACATTTTAACCCTTTGGTGAAAAAGGCTCAAATTCTCAATTTCCTCTACAGGCCCACTGTTCTGATTTCATTCTTCAACATGTGGCATCACCTGACTGGTTGCGGGAATGCACTTCAGTTTTATACTTTATCCACTTTTGAAAAGGGGAAAAATTCCAACTTTTCCCCCAAAAGTCCATGCCCCCACCGTTGACTTTTCAACGTAGGCCATGTGTCCCTTTTTGATTTGCTACGGGCCTCAACTTAGAAATTATCCCTTCACATGAGCAGGGCCACGGGCCATTTTAGAACTTTTCACCCTTTGTGGAAACAAGGCTAAAATTCCTAAAGTCCTCCGTCAGTCTGCCAAAGCGCATATGAACTAAAAAATGACCATGTGTCCCTATTTCATTCTTCAACACATGGCATCACCTGATTGGTTGTGGGGATGTGCTTCACTTTTTATCTGTTTTAAAAAGGGGAAAAATACCAACTTTCCCCCAAAATTCCATGCCTCCGCCATTGACTTTTCAATGTAGGCTACGTGTTCCTTCCTAATTCACTATTAGCCTCAACTTAGAAATTATCCCTTCGCATGAGTGGGACCGCATCCATTTTAGAACTTTTCGCCCTTCCCGTAATGCCTTAGAGAATAAAATGGATCCATCACCCCGAACTTCCACCAAAACTACTCCAGCCAATCAGGGACCGGTGGGGATGCGGGGCAAATCTGACATTTTTTTCCAAAATCACCAAAAGTGATAAGTTCAAAAAGGAACCCGTCCAACCGCATCCAATGAGAAGAAAACACGTAGCTTCACCTTTTCGAGCAAGAATTTGATGGGGAAAAGAATGTAGGAAGTTGCAGGAAATGGGAAATCACCATTTTTGCTCCCGATGAAGAATTTCTTTCTCTGCAAAAAGGTTAAAAACAAAAGATGCAAGGTCCCACGCATTCCAAACGCATAAAAGAAGAACTAAAATCATTTCCCATCCATTGAAAATAGGTAAAATGTTTTAACGGCAACAAACTGAGGGAATTTTGATTAAAAATGTCATGGGAAATGAAAATGAGCATCTGAGGAGTTTAAAACATGAATTTCTTCTATGGCAAGGCTCCAATTTTCACAAAATTAGATTCACTAGTGCTCAGGCACCCCTGTCCTGCTACGGGTGCCACTTGTAAACACTAAATCATGCACTTTGGGTATCAATCTAGTCCTAATCACATATTATTATTTGTATGATTCCTAAGTAAGAAAAGTACTAATTGAACTCAGTATCTGGCCATCTTTGCTTGCTTTTTATTGTCTATGTTGATCTTACACTCTTTCTAGCCCAGTCTGTCTTTTCATACTTAGACATTTCTCACTCTGGACACTAGTGCCCAACCATGACGCCAGCACTAGGGGTTCCTCGTCCCCTTTAGGCACCCCTGACCTTTTTGTACTTTGCTCACATTTTTTGGGTCCTTTCCATTTTTTTGGCATCTTATCTTTTTTGTAGTAGGTCTTTTCGTGGTTAATTATGAAATTCAAGCAAGGGAATCATATAAATATAAAGTTATGTGATCATAACAAGGGACCAAACACTAAGCATTAGCTATCACCACCTAAGGTTGCATTCAAAGGCCATTACAAGAGCACTCAAACATACATCTAGTATCTGCACACAAGGGTAAGGTAATGATACTTATGCATACACACATAAGAGGGGAAGTTCATTCTTTCATGCACACATATATTTACATTTCTTACATCTAACTACTTGTTCACTATTATGTGTGACACGCACAAGAGCCACCTAGGGCACAATTCCGCACACGCGCACATAAAACTACATTGGGTCTGAGATGTAGTGTAGCGCTCGGTCGTAAGTTCACTTATTTGACAGTCAAGGATAGTCTGACCCCTCATTTGCATTATTTTATTTTTTGGATTTGATGTGTTTTGGGGTTTCAGAATTCATTTATTCATTGTAGGTTGCAGGTAACATCTGCGAACTTGGTGCAACATACTAGTGACAAGAAGTGAAGAACATCAAACATCTCACGACCTAATGAAATTGGTTTTCTAAGTCCCTGAGCAATCACGAGCTCCCATAATAGGTCTACAGCACCCCAGGCGCCCCTGACACTCCATAGGCGCCCCAATCTAACATATTCCAACACCTCTACATTTTTTTGGGCTTCATTGCGAAAGTTTGCACTTTGGATTTTCCATTTAGTCAATTTTGTAAACCTTAGAGATCATATTAAAATAACTAAGTAATTTTATCTCCTCATTTGCACTTAGGGTTTCAAATCTTAATTGCTTACTTACTTGGGTCTATTTTATACTTAATTGTCATATCATTTGCATTGTTACATACTGAGTATTAGCAATTTATTTATTCAATATTTTCTTAATCATTTGGTGAACGCATCATTAGAACACTCTTGGATCTTCATTTTTCATTCTATCTAGTCTTCTTTCATGGCTTCTAAAGTCTCCTTGCTTCATTTTCTTAAAATGTACCCATCTTGTAAAGACGCTCTCCACAAAAACCTAGACACAATGTATCTCCCAGTCAACATGCCACCTTCACAAGTTAGTGTTATCTTCAATCGTCTTTCTTATGACTATCTTGGTCCTAATTCCAATCAATCTATTTACAAATCCATGCAAGCTCTACATTCTTCATTTCAAGACAAATTTCAAGCTATGGAATCGATGATTATATCTCTTAAATATGAAATTCAGCTTCTCAAGGATGCTTCTCAATCTAATGCTAGTTCTTCTCTTGCGTCTCATTCTAATCATATGTCTTTTACATGTGTGCATATCAGTGAATCCCAAGTCTTACTGCTCCTCTCACCCATCAAGTTTAATCTCACTACAAAGAAACAATATATCCTTCCGCAACTCCTCACTCATTAATTGATCAGCTTGTCATCTACTCGTTGTTATCCTCCTTGTAGACTTGTAAAATATCAAGGTCATCCATATTGCAAATATCATCAAATCAATGGTCATAATGACAATTATTGTTATGCTCTCAAGCGACAAATTGGCCTCCTTAAGCATTATGGGCTCATTTTGTTTGCTACGTAAAATGCTCCTGCATCTTCATCTCCAATTACTACATCCCAATGGGTTCTTAAATCTGATTCATCTATGTCTAATGAACATGATGTCATTTTTACTCAGGTTCCTTCTATAATAAGTCAAGCACCTCCTAAGAAAATTCCTCTCAAAATCAATATAACAACTTTTCCTCTCAACTCTTCTACCGCATTACCAAGTCAAACTAAGCAATCACCTCTCAAGGTTAGTCATTCATCACCTCCTCTTACTAAGTCTTCTACATCATTACCCAATAATCCACCTCTTCAACAACCAGTCATTTTTGTCAAAGCAACTACTCCTTTTACTAATGGCCATGAAACATTTCAAACTCCGCCACCATCGCATGGTCCTACTGTTGTTTTTTCCTACCATTGTGTTGGATTTCTATCTTATCATGACACAGATGACACTCTTCCACAATGAGATGGTATCTCTCGCATTGCTGCATAAATCTCCATCATTGACACACATGGGGGGCATCACGCTTATTCTTCCCCCCTTCTAGCATTCTCATATGTCTCTCACTTCTACTATCGTGCTCCATGCTTCACATCTCATTTCTCTTCTTCATCTTACACAACTTGATACACATCTTGTATCGTCATTACCTGATGATGCACTCTCGTGCTATGGTTCACACTTGACTGTTGAGGGCATAATATAGACATGAACATCACACACTACACATCACACGCTACACACTACACATACAATGTTACACACTACACATCACACATCACACACTACATACTTCACATATCGCACACGCATCTCTTTCTCGTAACAACTATTGTGTATTATACACACTACAAACTCCATGCATTCACAATACATCTTTCTTGCATCTACTTCTACGTGCAACAATCATTACCCTATGGCACACTCTAGTTCCATGGTCCATACTCAATTGTTGAGGGTCTACATCTCTAATGGACCTCATCACACTCACTCATTCGTTCACACTCTACGCTTTATTGATCACATCTTTCTGGCGCATTATTCAAACCATTTCCTGATGACGCACTCTTATTCTATAGTTCATTCTTGACTCCTGAGGGGGCATGTATAAATGATGTTGGGATCCTAAAATATTGGCTAAGTACATAAAGGTGCATGGGCGTGCAAGCCCTAGGTTGAAGGATGGGTGTGCAAGGAGAAGGCGCGCAAAGCAGGGTTCTATGAAGGTTTTAGAAAGGTTGTGTTGCGCACTGGCACACAAGGTCTTGGGACTAAGCCATATTTGGTGTATCGGGCAGGACACGAGAAAAGCGTGACCTGACTACACATGCGGAGTGGATAAGGTGCCAGCCTGGTGACAGATTGGCCTAGGAAGGAATATGTTATGCGATAGAAGTTTCTAGAAGACATCATGGCAAAAAGTGGAGAGCTGAAGCCTGGAGGAGCATGCTCCCATGGAGGACCATATTCAGACAATTGGCACTGGATATGAGACTGTAAAAGGATGAGTTGGCACTTTGGGATGCCTATAAATACAAGTGCTCGTAGGAGACACAAATAGACAGATATAGATCAGATATTCAATAGAGGGATCAATAGAGAGCGAAGCTTTGCAGAAATGCCGCAAGGAACTCTGTTTGGGTTGGGTAGATAAATCATAGGAAAAGGATGTACCAAGGGCTTGGGGTTTGAATTTATTATGAGATCTAAATGATATGGATCCAGTTATGATGCATGAATTTGGTCTACCTTTCTACAATGCTCTGTAATGAATCTAATGAATGTAATGAGGTTACCAGTTTATATGAATATGATCAGTAATGATTCTGGTGCATTTACATATCTTCATGGTTTTGTTTTATATGTGTTTATGGAGTGAGTATGAGTCCTTGCACATTTCCATTTTTGTTTTGATTCAGTTCTTAATTTGTTAAGTACTTTACTATCTGGAATGACTGCACTGATCTAGAAGCCGTTCTGAGCTCTATGATGCTTGCATGTCTCATTTCCACTCACTTCCTTTAACTTTGGATCATTGATGATATTTTCCTACTCAACTCACTTAAAAGAGAGACTCGGTGCTCATGCATGCCTCGGGTGAGCACCCAACACCCGCTGGGTGATAGGCCGACGTGCATGGGATTCCCTTGTTCTTTTGGTGGGTGTAAAAATGACTACATCTTGGTTCCATTGTCAGGACCTCTTTTCGAAGTTGTAGAGGGAAATAACATATATCATGATCTGTGTGATGAGTGATGATAGAGCGTTTAACTTTTGAAAGTGTTGAATCATGGCTCAAGAGCACGAAGGATGAATTTACTCAGAGATTTAGCACTAGTCCTAAGTTTGATGCACGTAGATGGGTAGAAGAGAACCTTTACCATTATTTGTATGAATTTTTTTTCTATTACTTCCCAATAGAACTGTATGAATGGCTCTCGGCGTATGTGTCTAGATCAAGCTGGTATTATAGACAACACACGTGGACCCAGGAAGAGTACCAGAGGCTACAAGATGCAGATCTGACGTGGAATCGTGTTGTGGATCATTGGTGGAAAGGAGTACTAGCTAGCTACACTCTGAAGTACACTATTTCTACGTATTCTTGTCTGGAAGTTTCTCAGTTTGAGTTTCTTTGGGAGCCCAGAGGATCATTTCTATGTGTTATCCCTTTGGCAATGAAGATCTTGATTGTTACCTTGAGTTTAGAGGCATTTTCAATAGCTGGATAAACCGCTCTGAGCGCTAGGTGAGGAATCTAGGGTGGAGGAAGATGTCAAATATTACAACGTAGAAAGAAAGGGAGGAAAGATGACTCAAGTATAGTGAAGCATGTAAAAGGGAGATTGTTAGACAATGTGAGGTTACATGTGTGATGGATCTATGAAGGTAGACATTGTGGGAAGCAGTTAAGGTTCACGCAGAGGACGTGGAACTTGATCAATCTGTGCTACCCCATCTTGGCAAGCACATAAGAGAGACCCCTTCAGCTTCTGATGAGAGTTTGTCGCGTGGAGATAGAAGAGTCATTAGCACCCATCTGAACCCACCTAGTGACTAAACCCTGGCACTTGGTTTTCCAGATCAAGGAAGGAATATTGTTAACCCAGTTGGTATTAGTGGAAGTGATAGATCTGCACCCAGGAGATACAATTTCTCATTTCCCACTTCTATGGCTACACATACTATTCCAGTATTCAGAGAAATTTTTGGATAAGGAGTAAGTACATAAGCCTTGGGTCTCATGTTTGGGAGTGGCACAAGGTACACTAGTGGTAGTGGGGCATTATTATAGACCGTCCGCATGCATAATTTAGTGGAACTTTAGGGACCTTTGGCATGACCACTACGAGACCTGGTGGATCTGGTGGGTTAGGAGGAACAAGACCTAGTGGATATGGTGGACCTAGTGGGTCAGGAGGAACAAGAACCTCGTGGATTTGGTGGGTCTGGTGGGTCAGGAGGCACAGGACTTGGCGGACCTGGTGGATCCAGCAGAGGGGAAAAAAACAGAGGAAACCAAGGCTCTGGCTTAAGAGGATAAGGGCCCCAGCCACCTCCTCAAATCTTCTTTGATATATCTTTACATTTTCCATGGACTAAAAAAGGTATTGAAGATGCTGTAGAACATGTTCAAAAGTGTGAGATTCTATGTTGTGCAAAGATAATCACAACCCCAGAAGTAGAAAGGCAAGCTAGTTTACGTAATGATGTTACAAGGGTGCATGCACATAGCTGGTATAGGAAATATGACCCTCATAAAAGGATGGTAGATTATATTTCTTTAAAGAACACCTTCTTGGCAGAATTCCACATCCCTGAGGTTTGAATATAAGAGCATTAGTGCCCTGAAGGATATTTAATAGGGAATGGCATGTAGAGTGTGTGGGAGTATGATGCACAGTTTCAAAACCATCCTATCAAAAATTTTTCATATGACATTCACCCTTCACAGCATGATTAATGGTTTTTTTTTGAGGGTTGATAACACCTTTTAGAAGAGCTTTATCTCATAAAAATTTCACAGATCCACGCGAGGCGTTAGAAATCTACTCTGTACACCGAAGCTGTTGGAAGTGTTGATACAAGGTGTTAGCCCATTTCTATAGGGTTCAAATCAATGCTATGGCTAAGCAGCTGGAAAATTTATCTGCGAACTCAGCCCATGAGACTTGTAGTGGTATATGGTGTACAAATTGTGAAGTAGAGGGGCATGTCAAGGATAGTTACACCCAGAGGGTACTACATGCGTTGTGACTATAGAATGTGAGATTTGTCATGGGGAACCATGATGCAAGTAGATGCCCCTTGCTACAATGCATAATTCAGAAGAATGTTTCTTGCTATCTATAATATCTACACCTCTACAACCCATGACACTAAATATTGTAGGCTTATTGATTAGATCCATGAGGCCATTGATCATGGTGTGTGCTAGGACTAGCCCTACCAACAATTCTAAGAATGATGACCGCCATTATGAGGAGCGCGTAGATGGAGGCACGTGCAGAAGGGGATTTCGAGAAGGATTATGTGGTCATGGTAACCGCAGACAAGGAAGAAGTGCATTCCCGCGTGGAACCTGTTTTAATTGTGGGTCTACCGACCACTACAAGCATGAGTGCCCAGATTTATTATAGTGATCATGGTGTGGGAAGAAACATAAGTATGGGGAGTGCTCTGATTTGTTTGAGCACATGAATCAGTAGCACCAGAAAGACAAGGGCGCTACAATGGTAAGCATTAAGAAGGTTGACACACAATGGATGTCATGGGTGACATGTGATGTAAGCTTGTAACCTGTTATGATTACAACAAGAATAGAGGTCACGTGCGCAAAGGAAATACAAGGGCAGAAGAACCTGGTTCCAAAGGAAGAAGTGGTACATGGGAAGTACCTACACCATGCGCATCAAAAGGAGGTATATCAAGAAACCATGGATGTCATTCAGAGTTTACAAGGAGAAATCAAATGTCTAAAGGAGTAGTCCAGGAGGGAGGAGCAAAGAAGGAAGGTCGAGGCACTAAAGGATGACCTGGATGAGGTCAAGGAAGTATGTAAAATGTTAAGGCAAGAGAATATTATTCCCTTGCTAGGAGCATGGTTGAGAGAGAAGGTATCACGTGCCAGGGAAGAGCGTGAGAGGTAGGTCTTGCATGCAAACCTTCCCCCTCATAGCCTTGACTATGATAGGGAGATCATGTTAAATGTGGTTATGGATGGATGGCTCCTTAGTAATATCCTCATTGACATAGGCACAGAGGTCAATGTTCTCACCTTGGATGCATGGCATTAGATGGGAAGGCCTACATTACAGTCATCTTCGAATGTGTTATATATGGCAAACAAAATGAAGGCAATGCCCATCGGTGTCTTAAAGGATGTAGCCATCACCATTCAGGGGGCTAAGTTTACTGGGGACTTCAAAGTCTTGGCACTCACTGAGGCAGACAATTTCCCAGCACTACTTGGGCACCCATGGTGCTATAAGAACAATGCGTATCTTTGGTTCAACAAGGGATACATAAGATTTGAAAATGAGGAGGAATGGGTCATCATACCCCTAGCTGATGGGAAGTCAACACCCTATACTGAACCTTTGGGAGAAGAGGTCCTGGATAGAATATATGTGCACTCAATCAGGATCCAGAGATAATTCATCCCACAGAAGGAGTTATCCAGTTTGAGGATGCTCAGTCCCTAAGTGACACCACCAGTATAGCGTGTGATAATTGGGTGCATGGAACCTATGAGTTAATCAGATGGAATTTGAGAGGATCGGTGACAAAGGTGACAAAGGCATGTATAGTCTGGCACCTAGGCGGAAAGGAGATACCTAAGTACTCAGGAGGAGCCTTCCCTGAGGTTTTTTTGTAGGAGATGGAATCTCAGTGGAAGGAGGAAAATGAACGAAGGGGGATGTTAAGTTACATCCTACTCAGAACTATTACGCGCTAGTGGGAAATACATCGGGATAATCTCTTGGAATGGTGCGAGGTGAGAATTACCTTTTCTGTAAGGTTTTACAGGAGCAACGTGCCCATGGCTATAAAAGAATACCATGGTAAAGAGACCGCTTCCTTCCATATCCAAGCATGTGAGGCAGCCTAGATGGGAAGTGCAGAAGCATTGCCACCTTCATTATGGGTTCACAAGTTGTATTCCACCCTACAAGGTTGTGCGCACACATGGTACATTCATTCTGAGACACGCCGCCAGACAGGGAATTGGCAAGAGTTAGCATCTGATCTCATTCAAACATTCGAGTATCAAAGTACAAAAACCTTGGTGGATAAGGCATTACAGGTTGTCAAGCACCTTACCATTGGGGATAGTGCCATGGCAGAAGATAGGCTACTAGAGTTGCTAGGTGAACCTGGCCTAGAGGCACGCTTTGAGGAAGAAGAAACAAAAGAGATACAGCTTGAGTGCGCATGTTTGGAAAAAGAAAAGGGGAAGATGGTGTATGTTATTGATGGTGAAGAAGTGGAAAACTTGGATGTTGACCATTCTGTAGGGACGTGCGAGGTGGTAGACAGTGCTGATGAATGGGCGAGTGCCTATCATGAGCCTTTAAAGAAAAATAAGGTTAACATTGGCTCAGAAGAAGAGCCTAAGGAGGCTATCATCGGAGACTATTGGTCAGAGAAGGAAGTCTCTAAGATCATTGATCTTTTACATGAGTTTGAGGATTTATTCCCACGTGAGTATCATGAGCTTAAAGGCGTTCACCATTCCTTGGGGGAAATAAGAATTAAGTTGAAGGAAGGTGCATGCCTGGTCCGAAAGAGACCATACCGAATGAATCCTAACCTGCATGTGAAGGTCAAGGAAGAAATAGATAAGATGATAGCGTCAGGCATTATTGAAGTTGTTGAAGAGTCAAAATGGATAAGTCCAATGGTAATTAGCATCAAGAAGGATAGAAGGATAAGGATTTGTGTTGATTACAGGGACCTGAATGTAGTGTGTATCATTGATCCTTTCCCAAGCCCTTTTATTGAAGAAATATTAGACAGAGTGGCAGGGCGCGAGGTCTATTCTTTCACAGATGGATTCTTGGGCTATCACCAGGTAAGGATCGCGAAGGAGGACCAAAGGAAGATGACTTTTTACCACTGAGTGGGGAAGTTTTTCCTATACATTCATGTCATTTGGGTTGAAGAATGTGCCTACTATGTTCTCGTGCATTGTGGTACAAGCTTTCGAGGACTTTATCCATAAATTCCTTCAAGTCTACCTAGATGATTGGATAATATATGGGTTAGTGAAGGACCATTGTGACAACTTAAGGCTGATGTTTGAAAGGTGTCAGCAGTTGAGGATATCCCTCAACATTAAGAAATGTGTCTTTGCTACCCTGTTTGGAACATTATTGGGGCACATCATATGTAAGAGGGCCTACTAGTAGATCCCAAATAAAATTTGCAGTAATTGTGGGATTAAGGGAGCCTACTAGTCAAAGTGTAGTGCGTGGATTTCTTGGGCATACGGGGGTACTACAGGAAGTTCATCAAGGGATATGCCAAGATCATCGTGCCTTTAGAAGAGTTGTTTAGACATAAGAGTGCCTTTAATTGGGAGAGGCACAACAGAAGGCATTTGACACTTTGAAGGATAGGCTTATCACCGTGCCCATCCTACATTTCCCTTCTTGGGATAAGCCTTTCCATGTTCATGTGGATGCCTCAGGAACCGCCATTGGAGCAGTACTTGCACATACCTGGTGAAGGGATTTTTGATCATCCCTTGTGCTTTGCAAGTAGGAAATTGACACCAGCAGAGTATAATTACACTACTACTGAGCACGAGGCATTGTCAATGATCTACGTGCTTCATAAATTCAGACAATATTTTTTGGCAACCCCTTTTATATTTTACACTGACCATATGGCATTGAAATACTTGGTGAACAAAGCCCATTCTACAAGGTGCATATGTCGAGTGGGTACTATTGTTCTAAGAATTTGAGTTCATGGTGGTTGTCAAACCAAGGAAAAAGTAATTCTGGACCTGACCATTTGTCTAGGATTGATTCAGGGGAGGACGCAGAGTATTGAAGAGACTATGCCAGATGTAAAACTGTTTAGATTACATTGCATGCCCTCAGATTTGGAGGATATTGCAGTATTTCTCAAAATAGGTGTGGCACCAGATGGAATGAAGGCCTTGGAGAAGAAGAAGTTGGCCATACGCGCCGCACCCTACATGCTAATTAGTGGAGACTTGTACAAAATGGGTCGTGATGAGGTTCTGCGCCGATGCGTACTAGAACATGAGCACATTGCAATTATGGAAGAAGCACATGGTGGGATTTTAGGAGGACACTATGTGGGAAATGTAACCGCGTGGAAGATTCTACTCATAGGGCTTTGGTGGGAGACCATTTATCAAGATTGCATTGAGTTTTGCAAGGCCTGTGACCATTGCCAGTGCCTTGGCAAACCGAGAAAAAGGGATGAAATGCCCTTATGACCAATAGCCAGCGCAGAACCATTTGAAAAATGGGCTATCAACTTTGTCAGACCAATCTCGCCAGTGGCGTGAAGGACTGGTTCATGGTATATCCTCACTTGCACTGATTACTTGACAAGGTGGGCAGAGGTAGTGCCTACAAAGGATTGTACAGTGGCTACCACTACTAGATTTTTATGGGAAAACATAATCAACAGGTATGGATGCCCATTGAGTTTGACAAGTGATAGAGGTATGCACTTCCTCAATGAAATGGTCAGGATTCTGCTATCAGAATTCATGGTGGCCCATCACAAAACTACTCCCTATCACCCTCAGGAAAATGGAACTGCTGAGGCATTTAACAAAATACTTAGCCACACATTGACTAAGATTTGTGATGTTGGTAGACAGGATTGGGATGACAAAGTATCATCCGTTCTTTGGGCATATAGGACAACCTACAAGAGGTTGAATAAGGCCACACCATTTCAACTGGTGTTTGGCGTGGAAGTTGTACTTCCAGTTGAATTCATGTTACCTTCTCTACGTATAGCGTGCACAGGAGGATTGGCCAATGAACAAGCGTTGGAAGAAAGAATTGACAAGTTAATGCAATTGGACGAAATACGATCACTCGCCAGGTGGAGCTAGAAGACGGAAAAAGTAAAACAAAAGGCATGGCATGATCGTCACATTAAGAACAAGAAGTTTGAGGTTGGGAAAATGGTCTTACTGTATGATTCAAAGTTTCTATGCCATCCTGGGAAGTTAAAAGTGCATTGGTTGGGTCCCTACATCATCTCGTACATCCTTGATTTGGGCGTGTGCTAGTTACAAGTGCTGGATGGGACAAGATTTCCAGGACACTTCAATGGGAGTAGGCTGAAGCCCTACTATAAATAAGTCTTCTTGGTGTTTGTAAATAAGGCAGTATTGCTAGTTAGTTTAGGATTTCCCTTAATGCATTTTCTTTTCTTGTGTTTCCCTTTCTCGTTGTTGTTTTTGTGTTGCACCTTGGGCACCGGTAATCTCATTACTTTTTGAAGGTTGTAACTACGTAGAGGACTGCACATCATTTTAGTGTGGGGTGGAGTAAGGTGGAAGAAATTGAAGTGTGAAGCACCAGGAAGGATTGCATTGGAAATCCTGGTTGAATGGCCATGTGAAGGAAGTACATGTAAGGAAAGGTGAAAAAGGATGGTTGGTGTCAGGGTAAGGCTACATTGGGGATCCATGTACAAGAGAGGAAGAAGTGCAAAGCAACATGAGGTAGGTGAGAGAAAAAAAAATCATGACAGAAGAAGTGCCTTCGGCACTGGTTACGCGTGCACAAGAGTCTCCTGTCAAGATGGATTGGTTGTACACCAGAAGGTTGGGGAATTATTCATGCAAGGTTGGGCGCGTGAGTTAAAGTGCTAAAGTTAGACTTTGTTGGAAAAGCCACATTAAGTGTTAAAGTATGGTGGTAGGTAAGGTAGCATTTAATGTTAAAAAGTGGGAAAAACTATAAATAGAAGGTTGGGCACTTCATTATTTACATTGCGAATACGAAGAAGGAAGAGATTTTTGCGAACTAGGGTTTCTAGAGTTGATCTGTGTGAAGAAAAATTGGAAGATTTTAACCGTGAGTGACCATTTTGGATCTGAAAACCAGAGGGGGAAGTAATTCATGGGTGTGGGGAGAGTTGTGGAGAAGCGTCATCTTGTGAAAAGATATTCCAGTTAGGGTTTGGTAGCTAGGGCATGGGTTGGAAAAGAGTATTCTTCATAGGTTAGGGATTTGAACTTGGAAAGGATAGAAGAGCAGAGCTAGGAAGAGAAGTTGAAGTGATAACCCAAGCAATGGCACCCAAGAAACCAGCAGTAACACCTAAGAAGGGCAAGGGAAAGGGAAAACAACAAGAAACTACCACAGGTACCAATGAAGAATGGTATGCAGAAATGCAGTACCCAGATGGGGTTTCACTCGGGATGGAATGGGAATCCCACTTGAGAAAAATGATATTAAGTGACTACAATCATCACATGAATGCGATTGAAAAGGAAATGGAGTTGGAGTTAGTGCACCTGACTAACCAGAGAACACCTGAGGGGTTACCAATTTATAGCGAAAAGTCAAGGTGAAGTTAGAGAAGGTAGGTTTATTGCAACTCTCTGAGTTTCCCTACTTCATAAATCCAGAGTGCCTCTATCAATGGCTAATGTTGCGTGTACATGAAGACCACTTTCACTTCACGGGGCGCAAGATGCACATAACCCCTCTAGCTAATTTCAAGATTCACAGGCCTTATCTGTGAGGGAGAAAGTTTAGAGGATGACTGTGTGACAAGGAAGCAATTAAGGAAATAATGGCCGTGTATGTGTACAAGAAGGGGTCAAGGTACTTTGATATCAGGGATATCCAAGACCCAGTGATGAGAATGGCTGCGTGCCTAGTAACAAAACTCAACACGCAAGAAAGATGGACGCAGGTAAACAAGTCCTGGTTAAATGTTTGTAGAAAAATATCAGAGGGCACCATCTACAATCTATCTGCATACATTGCAGATGAAATTATCACCAGCGCATAGGAAGGAGACAAGATTCTCTTTGGTAATGTCCTCTTAACCATTGTGTTCTTAGAAATCAGAGTACCAGATGCAACAGATAAGTTCATGTGGGAGTACCCAGAGGAAGACCCCTCACCTGCAAAAATATTTGAGAAGTACACCTATGATAGTATGACACCCGTTCACAAGGCGCGTCTTGAAAAATGGTATACACGCTTAAGGAATGTGTTTGGGGCAGAATGGAGAATACCAGAACAACTGTCAGTGCTTACAGAAGGAGAAGTTGAGTTCGCAGTATACCAACACTTCTGCATTGGTAGATTTAAGTTGGAGGATGAAAACATGAGCCCATGGTGCAAGCTCCCATTTTCCTTCACAGCTCAATACTTCCAGGTGGGAGTTAACAGATTCAAGGAGTCCAAAAAGTTAAAGCTTGACCTTGGAAGTTTGGACCGGGACCACAGGGAGATGCGCAGGATGTTGGTCTACCCCAACAAGTGCACGTATGTGGAAAAGTAAATGTCGCATGAAGTCCAAATGGTAAAACCCCTTGACTCTGACTATTGTAGGAAGGTTCATGGTGGGTATATACCTTTAGATAAGGCCAAAGTTTAAGAAGGGAGCTTATCTTGAAAATGAGATAGCTATACCTAAGGACCTAACATGTAGGAAGAAGACTGCACCCAAGAAGAAGGAGACGAAGGAAATAAACAAGAAGGCACCAAGTGCCTAAGATACATAGGCATTAGGCACCTTGGGAACAAGCGCTAGAAAAAGTACTTACATGCGCAAGAAGAGGTGCCAACACAGGAAAATCTTATTGCAGAGGAGAAATCACCAGAGGAAGAGGAAGAGAAATCAGAATCTCCTATACTGGAATCCCCAGTTAGGAAGAAACAAAAGGTGATGGAGGAAGCTGACTCAGAGGAGACGGAGAGCTTGGAGAAATACATAGGTGAGAGGGATGATGATGAAGAAGATGATCCTGAAGGGGACCAAGAGCCACTTGTTTTCAGCATGCACGATTCAGAAGAAGAGGGTGGAGAAGAAGAACATGAGTTCCTTTTCATGTGGCGCAAGGGTAGCCAGGAGGAGGAAGGCACCCAGGACATGGGAAGAAGTGAGGAGGTTGGCACACAGGAGTAGAAAACTCCAAGCCTTATGCAGGAGCAAGTAAACAAGGTGGCAGAAAGAGAAGCAACGAAAATCATCGAGGCCTTGGTAGAACAAGAATTGGAGTGCAACATTGATATAGTGATGGAAGAAGATAAGGAAGAAAGCGTAGAAAAATATCATGGTAGCGTGGGAGGCCCTAGTCTATCAATAACGGTTCCTAAGGGCACGTGCACAGGGGGAAAGCACATGGAGATCCAAAGGCAAGGAATGAGCTACATTAATGATCCCAGCAAGGTGTTGTGTGTGCGCTTCCAAAGCACCATCCCAACAGATCAACTCATGGCAATGAAGTCATTTGATGAAGAAGGTGCATACCCTTGGACGAGGAAGATGCTCTCTTGGGAAATTGAGTCCCACATCGACAAGCCAAAGTTTGAGGTAAGCCAGGGGCACTAATGAAAATGCCAGAGTCAAAAGGAGACAACCCCTTGGTAAATGCTCAGTGGCTCTCAGATGAGTAGTTATGCAACGTGCTCAACAAGGTCTCAGTTGAGGTTGAAGCTAGGCTCTTTGGATGGAATGACAGGATAAGATTTCTAGAAGTAGAACTAGAAAAGAAGGAGGAAGAGCTAGAAGAGAAGGCCAAGGATTTAAAACAAGAGGAGTTGATTAGCGCTCAGCTAAAGCGTGAGCTCAGGGAAGAAAAGGCAAGGGTGCGTGAAGTACATAAGAAGGTAGAATCCATCACAGATGCCATTGTTTTGAAGCATCCAGACATGACGCCACCCGTGCAAAAGTATGGATCTTCCCTTGAGTGCCTTGAAGACCTAACACACATCCTCACCATGGAGAGACAACCTCTAGCCTTAGAATCCGTGGAAGAAGTAGCAACATGCCTAGAGAAGGAGGATAAGTTAAAGGTAGTAGCAATCATGGTTGAATACAACAAATTCCTTGTTGATGTAAAGATTTGTTCCCATACTGCTGAGGCTGCATATGACAACTGCGCAGACAGAGATAAAGTGGCAAGTATTCTAGTCACCAACTATGAATCAGAGCTTAAAGAGTTCCAAGAAAAGAACAAAGGGAACAGAGTAGAGCGGGATAGAATCCTGGCCGAGGTTGAAAAGAAGTCAGAAGCTATTGAGGCCCTAAGGGGTACAATCAAGAACCGACTGAAGGAGCTATACCCACAAATTACTAGAAGGATGGACACGTTTGAGGACGTGGGCAAGGAGTTGGAGAAAATTGTTGACACTATGAACACTCAAGGAGATGGACTAAGTTTTGGGGAGGTAAGCGCCCTAGTCAGCGACCTCTGCCAGAGAGCGTGAAACAAAGTCAATGCCTGGAACAAGTTGGAGGCCGACTTGTAAAAAAAATTCCTAGCTTGTTACAATAATGCCATCACTTCCCCATTCTTTCTTCTTTCCCAAATTCTTCATCCCCTTATTCTTTTCCCAAGACGTTAAGTCTTCTGTGATTCTTTATTCATTGGAGGAAGTGTTCCCACGGATGGAGAACAGGCATAGTGTGGGGTGATGTTGGGCCCCTAAAATATTGGCTAAGTACACAAAGGCACATGGGCGCGCAAGGCCTAGGTTGAAGGATGGGCGCGCAAGGAGAAGGTGCGCAAGGAAAGGTTCTAGGAGGGTTTTAGAAGGGCCGTGTTGCACGCCGATAGACAAGGTCTCAGGACTTAGCCATATTTGGCGTATCGGGCAGGACACGAGAAAAGTGTGACCCAACTGTGCATGCAGAGTGGATAAGGTGCCAACCTAGCGACAGGTTGGCCTAGGAAGGAATATGCCCTGCGATAGAAGTTTCTAGAAGACATCATGGAAAAAAGTGGAGAGCTCAGGCCTGGAGGAGCATGCTCCCATGGAGGACCACATTCAAACACTTGGTGCTAGATCTGAGGCCGCAAAAGGATGAGTTGGCACTTTGGGATGCCTATAAATACAAGCGCCCACAGAAGAGAGAGGGAAATAGACAGAGATATAGATCAGATATCAATATAGAGAGAGATCAATAGAGAGTGGAGCTTTACAAAAATACCGCAAGGAACTCTATTTGGGTTGGGTAGATAAAACATAGGAGAAAGGATGTACCAAGGGCTTGGGGTTTAAATTTATTTTTGAGAGCTAAATGATATGGATCCAGTTATGATGCATGACTTTGGTCTGCCTTTCTGCGATGCTCTGTAATGAATCTAATGAATGTAATGAGGTTACCAGTTTATATGAATATGATCAGTAATGATTTTGGTGCATTTACATATCTTCATGGTTCTGTTTTATGCATGTTTATGGAATGAGTCTGAATCCTTACGCATTTCCCTTTCTATTTTAATTCAGTTCTTAATCTATTAAGTACTGTCTGGAATGACTGCACTGATCTAGAAGCCGTTCTGAGCTCTATGATGCTTGCATGTCTCATTTCCACTCACTTCCTTTAAGTTTGGATCATTGATGATATTTTCCCACTCAACTCACATAAAAGAGAGACTCGGCACCCACGCGTGCCTCGGGTGAGCGCCCAGCGCCCGCTGGGTGATAGGCCGACGCGCATGGGATTCCCTTGTTCTTTTGGTGGGTGTAAAAATGACTACAGAACCTCATCACATGCATACTCATTCACATTCACTTGGGGGGGGGGCATGTTTATCCTATCACACTCACATTGCATTCCATTCCACTCATCCACAACATACTGCATGTCTTGGTTACACTTAGTCTTGCTTACATTTACTTATTACATGTCCACTTTTTACACATGTTAGATAGAACTTTCATATGCCATTATCTTTCCATATACACATGCACATTCACTTGCCTTCTAGTTGTGGATGCAACATTCATACAAATCGATACACCCAACACAGATTCTTGGTGCAATACCTCTTACCAGTCCCACAATGGCTCTCGAGGGCATCCACTTTCGTACATCACAACATTTTCTTTACAGGTCTATGTACTTCCATGGTTGTTTGTCGCATTGCTTGCTTTTGTCTGTCGTTTCTTGTCATTGTTTACGGACCTTGCCCTATGTTTGTTCTTTGATTGTTTGTATGCTTGCAGACATTGCGACCTTGATTGTCTTGCAACATCGTGAGTGATGCACCGTGTTTAAAACTTACTTTTCGTGGTCTACTTTGACTTCTTGCGTGTTTTCATTGTCTTCTTGTGTCCTTAGCTTACATCTTTTATTCTATATGTGTGTTTATCTTGTTTACACTAACACTTATTTCTAGCCACTTTGTTTGCATGTGAATTAGTCTCTACTAAGCGCGCTCCCTCCCTTCCCCCTGCAGGGCATCAATTTTAGTTTAGTGGTCCGTCCTCCTTTGGGCCGCATACTCCTCTACGATGTTGTTAGGAATTAATTGTTGTAAACATTATTAATTAATTATATTATTATATGAGTTTGGTAACTCATTAATAATAATATAATGTAGATAAATATTGTTATACGAGTTGTTAAAACAACTTGTATTATTAAGTCAATTGTTACACCTGTAAATTGATTAAACGGGTTATTTGTTAATTGTACTTCCTATTTAATAGGAAGTAGTTTAAGCTATTATATTGCCTATATAATAGCTAATGTATTTCATATTGAAATAAACAAAGAATAAGAAGAATTATTAATTTGTTTCTTCTGCAAATATGGTTGTTCCACTTTATTTGGTATCAGAGCGGTTCAATCCAAGATGAGAGTCTCTGAATTCATGATCTGATTTGTGTGTAGTCCTATCAAAACATTTGTATGATCATGCGACCTGTGCAATCACAAGCGCCCAGACTTCACATTTGTGATATAGAATTATGTTAAGCAGATACATCCATTCTATTAAATACATCGATGCTTAGAATACACATCGGACACAACACGGTCCACATTAATCTTGCAGCGGATCAACGTATTCCACGTGCCCCTGTCATCCCTTCAATCTTTACTTCATGTTTGTAGTTGTAATGGTATGCTTGTCATTTTATTTTGTGTAACTGATTGCATACAAAGTTGTGGGATTGAGTGATGGTAATTGGATTTGTTAGAAATCTGCAGGAGTTGTAAGAAATCTAGCACAAGCATTAAAGGCGTTTTTCTATAGCACTCACATAAATTTGCCAACGATTATTCAATGTACATCAACTAAGTTGTCTACTTTTCTGTTCTAATGTACTGGCTTCCTCAGAACACTCGACTCATTTGTGCATACAAATAAACTCGTGAAGACTGAAGGCAGTTTAGCAAGGAACAATGGAAGGTGTGAGGATTTAAGCGGTTCCATTTCTACATAGCTATTCCTGGTCTGCGTTCCATATTTCTCAAGCTTGTTTTGGTGACAGACTCAGACTCTTGACATGTATTGCTCTGAGAGGTTTTCTTGGAATGGTTGGCAAAGTCTCAACACTCTACTTTGCATCGAAACATGTTTGGATGGACATCCATAGGTATAGGTTGCTCGTTACATTTGGACCAAACTAATTCCAATTTCTACCAGATCTCCAATTGGTATATCATTGGACACAAAGCTTAAGGGGTAGACTTTATTTCAAGGAAGAAGTTTTGTTTTTTAAAGTCATTGGAAAGTGTTTTTTAAGTCGATTTGATTATCAGATGATAAGTTTGTTTAAAGTGTTATGTTGTAAGTTTGCGTAGACTAGTCATTTGTCTGTCTTATATAAATGGTCTTAGTTATTATTAAAGTTATGACTTACTCTAATGGTAAATGTAAATGTCATAAAAAAAGATTGTGTCCTTCATGTGTCTAATTGAGAGTCATGTTGTAATAGTCATTTTGGGTATCAATTATAGGTTGTCAAAATTGTTAATGTCAATATTATTATTTGTTTTGAGTCAATTAGATCATTGAGTATTGTGTCTATAGTCTAAACTTATTTTTCGTTAAATTGTTAAAAGAGTCGAAACATTTTTTGGTATTGTCCTAGTCAATGTGATTTTAATTTAAAAAGTAATCTCAATTTATTACTTTTTAAATTTCTAGTAATTGTCAATCAAATAGGTGATTTAGGACATTCGTAAAGAGTCAATCAGATTTTTGTCTCATTTCAAGTCTAGTCATGTCATTGTAAATACTTCAAAGAGTCGTAAAATTGTAAAAAAAAATTGCCTGCATTTCAACTGGATGCACTATCGGTGGAATCTGACGTCCTTTAATATGCATTTGAGCTCCATGATCAAATCTAGCTGAGCTAGCAACATGAAAATCAGAGGATGGAGGAAAACATAGGAAGGAGGTCAATCAACAACCTCTCATTAGTCGCCAACGACGGGGCCACACAAATGGTTTGGTGACATGTGTGCAGTGTGGTTTCTATTTTCAGTTCATTTTTTAGTGTTCCTGTTTGTAGTGTGATGGTTTGCTGAATAAACCCTTTTCAGAGATTCTTCGAGGAGTCATGTTTTTAGAATACTCACTTTTGGGAGTAGGAGAAGATTTCGAGGTAGACTCGAGGGATGGTTATCTAGCTAGTGTCAAGCTTGTGGATCTTGGAGATTCAGAATTTGGGCGCCCAGGGAGGAAGGGAAAGTCCCATAGGAACCCAAAGAGGAAGGGAGCATTCCTGCATAATTCGGATCAACACTACGCTTTTACGAGGGTAAAGAGATAATCTATGGCATCTGTACTTGGTCTAAGAAGTGCTTTTAGGAGGTGGTTCAATTTCTTCGAATATGGTTCTTCACCGTGTTCACATTAAGGGGGTGAAGATCAGATATTAATAATGTTCACACCAAGGGGGTGAATGTTATGAATTAATTGTTGTAAACATTATTAATTAATTATATTATTATATGAGTTTGGTAACTCATTATTAATAATATAATGTAGATAAATATTGTTATACGAGTTGTTAAAACAACTCGTATTATTAAGTCAGTTGTTACACCTGTAAATTGATTAAACGAGTTTTTTGTTAATTGTACTTCTTATTTAATAGGAAGTAGTTTAAGCTATTATATTGCCTATATAATAGTTAATGTATTTCATATTGAAATATACGAAGAATAAGAAGAATTATTAATTTGTTTCCTGTGCAAATCTGGTTGTTCCACTTTAGATGTCTCATGCACCCTAGATGAGGGGGGAATCCATTTGGTGAATCAATCATCCCATACAACATCTTATAGTCACAGTTCAACACAGTTTAGTACCGGTACAACACAGTCATTAGTCTCAGCAATGGCCCAGATTCTGACTTACGTCCTCAACACAACACAGTCACCAACGCTCAGACTTGGACAATAACGCCTGAGCACCCCTGACCCTTCCTGGACGCATGTGATCAGGTGGCAGTTACACGACATTTGTCAGTTCAACAAAGTCTACAACACTTCACACATCAGATTTTAGAGGACAACAATCCTTCAGTACTCGACATGCATGCCCTACACAACATTTTCTACTTTCGCGTTGGATCAGAACTATTTGAAACGGATCAGATTTTTACACACCATCTGCAGTGGTTTCTACATTACAGGAAGCAATTAAACGTTGGTGGATGACACTAGACTTGTTTCCCTACACTTCTTCCATTTCTTGGCGTGAGATCGCCCAAAAAACTCTCATACATCGCAACTGGCATGAGATCACCCAAAAAACTCGCACACAGCGCAACTAACGTGAGATCGCCCAAAAAAATCGTTCTTCTACAACATCTACATGATCCTTTCTATCTCATTCACTCATCACAGATCAGGTGCACATGTTCCTTTTTACATTTTCACATATTTATTTACATACTTTTTACTCGTTTTGATCATATACACACATATTTGACTATTTGATGATGCATCTCTTTTGCAGGCCCGTCCTTATGGGAAGTGGTAATACATCGCATCAATAACATCATTCATACATCAATCACAATCAACACATCAACAATAGGTACACTCGCGACAATCTACACATACACTTCCGCCCTAGGGTCATCATCATCACTTCTCACTTCCTCTTCTCTAGCTTCCACGTTTCATTTTTTTTTATCATTCAATGCTTTTCCTTGTCTCTCGACACACTTTTCGCCATTGATCTACATGGTTATCAGGTACAAATCTTCTATCTACTTTATGTTATCAAGTTTTCACTCAACAACATAAAATGGGGGCACATGTAGACACTAAATCACACACTTTGGGTATCTATCTAGTCTTGATCACATATTACTACTCGTATGATTCCTAAGAAAAGTACTAATTGATCCTAGTCTTTGGCCATCTTTGCTCGCTTTCTATTGTCTCTGTTGATCTTACACTCTTTATAGCCCAGTCTGTCTTTTCATTCTTTGACATTTATCACTCTGGACACCAATGTCCAGCCATGAAGCCAACGTTAGGCATCGTCCCCTCTGGGCACCCCTGACCTTTTTTGTACTTTGCTCACATCTTTTGGGTTCTTTTTAGCCGTTTGGGCATCTTATCTTTTTGGTAGTCGACCTTTTTTGGGGTTAATTACGAAATTCAAGCAAGAAAATCATATAAATATAAAGTTATGTGATCATAATAAGGGACCAAACACTAAGCATTAGCTATCACCACCTAAGGTTACATTTAAAGGCCATTACAAGAACACTTAAGCATCCATCTAGCATCCGTACACAAGGGTAAGGGAATGATACTTCTGCATACACGCATAGGAGGGGATGTTCATTCTTTCATGCACACATCTATTTACATTTCTTACATCTAGCTACTTGCTTGCTATCAAGTGGGACATGCATAAGAGCCACATAGGGCACAATTCCACACACATGCACATAAACTACATTGGGTTTGAGATATAGTGCAACGCTCGGTTGTAAGTTCACTTGTTTAACAGTCGAGGACAATCTGATCCCTCATTTAAATTCTTTTCTTTTTGGGATTTGATGTGTTTCGGGTTTTACAGGTTATTTCTTCATTATAGGTTGCATGCAGCATCTGTGAACTTGGTGCAACATACTAGCGACAAGAAGTGAAGGACACCGAACATCTTGTGACCCAACGAAATTGGTTTTCTGAGTCCCTGAGCAGTCACGGGCGCCCATAATAGGTCTATAACACCCCAGGTGCCCCTGACCCTCCATCTGCACCCTAGTTCAACATATTCCAACACCTCTGCATTTTTTTGGGCTTCATTGTGACAATTTGCACTTCGGATTTTCCAGTTCGTAAGTTTTGTACACCTTCGAGGTCATAGCGAAATAACTAAGTCATTTTATCTCCTCATTTGCACTCAGGGTTTTAAATCATAATTGCTTATTTGCTTGGGTCTATTTTGTACTTAATTGCTATATCATTTGTGCTGCTACATACTTAGTATTAGACATCTATTTATTCAATATTTGCTTAATCACCCTTGTCTAACATTATTCTTGAACTCCAGAATTTACAGTGAGCAATTGAGATGTTGTTTGCATCTTGTTCAACACTTTACCTTGCTCATATCACTTCCTATTCACTCGAAAATCAGCTAAGTCCTTCTATCTCCCTCTTTTGCTTAGGGTTTTACATTATTGCTTGTTTATTTGCTTGGATCTTATTGTATATTATCATTTTATACATCATTAGGAATAATAGATACTGTACAATATATATTTAATTCAAATTAAATTAAATCAGAAATCCATTTTTGTGTTTTCTTAAGTTGTGAAGCATAAATAAAAAGGTGTGACAAAAATGTGTCAAAATTAATTTTAAAAATATGACATAAATGTTTACCTTGAAACAAGAAAATGGAGATGGCTTCGATGATAAACACAAATAATTTATAAATATAATACGATAGAAATTAGAGAGTAAAAAACAATCAGAGCACACACACAAACTACCCTCACACGTCATTCACAAACCATCTGCGTTGAAAATCAATAATATTTTGTTTTGCTTTTGTCATAACAGGATTACAAACTCTATATCTAGATCTAGATCTATATAGGCGCTCTAGAGGGCGGCCTACTCTATATGGGGGAGGGACTCCCTTGCCCCTGGTGGGCCTCCCACACCCATAGGCCTCCCCCGCGCCAGCTATTTCACCTACTATGCCAAGCTGATAGGATGTTCAAAGACTATCCTCATCCGTGCGTCGACGACCATCTCCTTGCCATCTCTGTCGTTCATCTCCTGCAATCTGTTAGGAATAGCCACCCTTGTTAGCGATTAGCGCAAGCTTTCAATTAGGGTTTTATTAACATTGATTAAAACCTCATTCACGTCTGCCATGCCACCACATGAATTTCCACAAGTGTTCAGGGCACGCAGATGGACACGCGACACCCATACTCCAACGTTGCCTCTCTACTCTTCCCCGCTGTCCGATCACCTATGACATGTAGTCATTAGAGGGGTCGTTCCCATTTGGGACGCCTTTTGGCGTAAAAAACTTGCTTTGACAATAACAAGTGAAAGTCAAATTTAAACGCCATTTCCAGCACTACGTATGTACTTTTCACATTACTTAAATTCGCTATCGAATATGCGCCCGATTTATTCCATGCGCTTTTCGTAATGCGAGTTCAGAGAATCCGTCGAATTTGCCGGAGAGTTCGCGTTTCTTCTCCGAAACCCTTGGAAGGAGAAGAAAACGCCTAATCATTTCCCTTTATTTTATCGCAAGCTAGTAAAATCGACGCAGTATAGTCGCGGCTTAAAATTTCAGCTATGAACGTTAAAACTTTAGGGAAAAACGGTGCGGTTAACATAAAATTCGAGGCATCAGGGCCCCAAAATTGATCAGGTATGTATACTAGGCCGTGCTGTGTTCAATGGGAATTAAATCGAGTCTTTCATGTTTAATGCCGTAATTTTTTTTAGATATATCGGAAAAATTCAGCAATTTCACCTCGTGTTAATGAAAACTGCTTCGACTTTCGTACGAACAGTGTAGTATTTGTTTTCATGTTTTTCAAGTTCATGTTTATTCATGTTTTTAGCGCTTTGTTAGAGCTCCTTTTGAAAAGACCGTGAAAATAAAAGGCGGATATTTTTGTTCAATCTCGCATTTTAGGGTTTTAACGTGTTAATGTCTGTTTCTGTTTCTGTTTTTCTTTCTTTATTTTTGCGGCGAACTTCGTCAGAAGTTTACAAGTTCGATGTTGGAGCAGTATCCCTGGCCGATTCAGCCTGGACTCTAAAAGAAAAACGCGTGGTTTTCATCAAATTCGACTTCCTATGCTGTGAATTCATATTTACCTTCTTCGTGTTGATTCGGCAACAACTATATGCTTTTAAGTGTGATGAACGAATGTCACATTTGAAGAAGCAAAGTTTTGGCAGTGTTTGTCAATAAACAATTTTTCTTTGTGGATTATTTGCGGATAAGTGGCAGGGATGTATCCTGCGGCTTTATGCGAAGGCAATTGTGTGAAATGTGTGAAAACATGGCTCTGTAATACTGGTAATCTGGAAATTGCATAAAAAGTTGTAATAGTGCAGAGTAATATTGGTTCCAGTATAGATTGGAGCTCCTTGATATCTGAATTTGGAGATGACTGCTGATTTGTATCGATGGGAGATCGATCCCTTCTTCACAGCAGCAGAAGATGTGCAAGACTCGGCTGATAGGTTACTCTAAAAACATTCAGTTTGGTTTTTTCGCCTTAAATAGGAGCAGTGGCCCGTTTCATGGGATCCCACTCTTACTTTCATATTTTCTTGGACTAATCTGGCCCTTGAATAAGTTATCTGGATTTCTGTTTGTTAGTTCCAAGTATTCAAGCCTAAGTTCTTTCTTTGTTCTTTGTAGAATGGAATCCACATACAGAACATGGCTACATGATCGATTTCTTGTGGAGGCTAACCCAACTGACATGGAACTGGCCAATTCATTTGAATTTCGGAGGAGGGAGCTCCTAATAGCTATTGGGACTGCCAAATGGCAGGTGATTTGCAAGACAACCAAAATATTATCCTTATCCTAATGCCTGTTTTGTGTTGTGTAAAATGTAGGTATTTTAAAGATGTTTATTGCTTTGTTAACTGCTAGTTTTGTGTGGTCCTTCTATCAACAGTTGGAAGACTTTGAAAGGGCTGTCAAAGCTACTGCTCCAAATGTTAACGTGTATTCAAGGGAAGATTCCCTTTCTAGGCACATGCGATTCATCGCGGCAATTGAGAATCAAATTGCTGGTATTGAGAAAGCATTGCAAGATTCAGCCATAAACGACGGAAATGGAAGCATGCAGTGGGTGGATCTAGATGATCAGGAGAGAGATGATCTTGCCATGTTTCTTTCAGGAGGGGGACCATGCAAAAGTTCCTTGGTACGTAGCATACGCAGAAATAGTTCTGAGCAACAAATTAAGGGAAAATTTGCAACTCATACTGATTTACAGGAGCCTAAAGAGATGGTTGAGTTGAGGCTTGACAATACACCATTGTTTTATGGAGAAACTGGGCAGTCAAAGCTGCAAGGTGCAATGCACCCTGACACTGATCGTGTTTGTGCACTGGATAACAATGTAAACGGCTTCATTGAAACTGGATCAACAGGAAAGGATTCTGATTTTGGTGAGGAGTTGTGTCAGAGGGCTTCCGAAACAAGGGACGATTGCCATGCTGGACGCTCTACAGAAAGATCAACTGGGCATAAGAGAAGTGCAAGTGCGGGAGCTGAGTTTGGAGCTTGGAAGATTGCAATAGCTGACAATGACATTGGCGAAAGATCTTACGACAGTACATCCGAACATTTTGCTAAAGGATTCAACTTGCGGGGTTTTCTAAGTAACTTGAAATTTCCGTCGAAGTTCAAAGTTTCCAGAAGTGGCATGAAGAGATGGAAAGATGGAGAGGGAAGTACTGATCACTCCAAGGACAAGAAACTTTCTGCTAATGGGGTATGTCAAGTGGGCATGGTCACATGCTACTTTTCTGTATTTTTTCACTTTTTTTTTGTTGTAATGGTAACTCAGTTTAGGTTACCTCGCAGGGTATTTTCATCTTCGAGAAAAATGTAGATTTTAAACTATGCAATTAACAGGATGGAAGCACCTAAACAACTGCATTTAATGAAAAGAGTCTTGCTTCAACTGTGCTCTTGTTTGATGCCTATTGCCAATAAATTGCAAAATTTTAAAATCCAATCCTTACTATGTGCCATAAATAACCGAAAAACTTTGGGATGACTAGGAATACAAACAAAAATGATATGCTTAAATGTAGAATATAAATGCTTGAGCATCTGCATGGTATTATATTAATTAGACTCGGACTTTGTTTGGACTTGGCATGATTGACAGTGCAGCCAACTCAGAGTTGAACAAAAAAGTTCACCAAATATCAGAAAATTAAAAAATTAAAAAATATAAGATTTTATAAAAGAATATATTTCTTATCAGCCCAAAGAATTTAGCTTCATTGACATACTGATATTATCAAATACATGCTACTCAAATACCTGCTACTGTTCAATTAAATGTCAAACTGTAATAAAATAACCTGATTGCACATGAAGCAAAAAAGATTCGGTTTATAATTGAAGTTCGAAATATCGATTACAAAGACTGAATTTCTTGGATAATGATATCCATGGCATTAAACCCATAAGTCAAGTACCTTCTGATATTAATATGTGCACGGGGAGCCATTGGTCCCAGCGCCAGTCATCCCACTCTCTTTGGCCTCAATATTTTGGAAGTACTAGGTGGCGGCTCAGTGTATGATACTCGCTCTGGCTGTGCTTGTGCCTTTTGCTCCCCTGTGGTTGGTACCTCTTCCACGTCTGCTTGACCCAACCAAGCGAAGTTCTTTGTAAATAGCGGCTATGTAGTCTTGACTATCTAATTTGGTTTTGGATTGATCTCATCCATCTGAATTGCATTTGTATTGTTCCCTTCTATTGTTTGTGGTAGAGGGGGAGTTTGTAATGCACATTGACTAAGCACCCATCGGTTTCTTAGACAATCTTTAGCACTTCTTGGAGTATGTTTTTTTGAACATAATCCAAGTGTGCTCACACCTAGAAGCAATTCATGAGTACCTTAAAATTTAAACGAGAATCTTTTGAAGGTTAGGTGTCTTAGCTCCATAATCCTACCAACAAACTTTGAGAATGAGATTGTTTTTTGTTGATGGGTTAACAGGGATTGGATTTGGGGCTGCTACCCAAAAATGGCACAAGAAAACTCTCAGAAATTGAGCAAGTAGACAGTGGCATTGCTTAAAGCAGAGAAGAGAGTTTGTGGTAGCCAACACAACCAAATACCTGCCTGGGAACTGTTCGCCAGGACACAGGCGTCTCATGCACAAAGCTTCAAAACATATTTTGTAAATGCCCACATAAGCAAGGCTGGTAATAAGAAAGCAGAATGTTTGGCCTTATGCCGTCCTACCCTAATGAATCTATGTCAATAAACAAAAATCAGAGTACTAATAAGACATAAAGCATCAAACCAGATTGCCTGTAGCGGGACACCAGCATTGCCTGGCGCTCCATGGCTCCCCTATGTAGCAGCTAGCTCTGCATCGAATTTCCTTTGTTCCTCAATTTCTCGCTCTTATAGATACTCACTACTGCTTGTGTTTTCCATCATGTTGCCTGTACCTTAGCTGGATGTGCTCATGCTTGTGCTTCAGGGGAGTTCCTGTCAGTTTTGCTGCTATCATATGAGGTTCTGTTGGAAGAGCTGGGAGGCATCTGTCGCTTATCACATGGTTCATAAGGTCATCAGGGACGATTTGCATTTTTGCAACTTAATTGTGGGTGTTTGAGATAATCTCTGTAAGCCTTCTGTTTTAAGCTTGCAACTTTGGCTTGCAGTGTTTGAATCTTCTCAACAGCCTTCCTACTAGTGCTGACTGTTTGCTTGTTACCTGCTCCCAAAAAATACATCCAAGTACTTGCCTACGACTCTTTTGGGAAGAAGCCTACGAAAATATTCCTGCAGAATACTCATTGTGTTTGATGCCAGGTTTGTCCTAAAAAAACTTGTAGCCCAACACAAATTTTAACGAGGTTTTGGGCCTTTGCGTCACAATGGTGAAGGTGTTCTTCAGAAGGTGAATAGAAACAAATGCTCCTTTGCCTGACTCACTCTCATTTTCCTTTCCTTTGGAACAAGTCACCGTTATTATCAGAAGTTCGCAAACACTCTAGACTGCAAAGAATGAAAGTGTGAATACAAGGTTGCATAAACTATAAATTGGGACATCATTAAACATGTTACCTAGCTAGCAGCTTCTTGAATGATACACTAAGTCAACCCTCACGTATCTCTTTCTGTAGAGAACTGATGATGCCCATCCTAATAAGGATTCTTGATCTGACATAATGGGATCCTAGGGACTTAGAAAAGGCTGTCAAGATTTTCAATACTAGGGGTTGGACCCCTATTAATAGATCCGTTTTGACCATTTCAATTATGAGAAGAAATGCTCAATGACAATCACAACATATCAACCTTCAACCACTTTATTGGCTTCTCAAAAATAGTGTTTCCAGAGTACATTTTAGAATCTGACTAGGATATTTCTCCAAGAATGTTTTCCGCATTTGAGTTTCCAACTTGGACAGGACCTCTTCTTTGTAGTGGTGATAATTATTTGGGAATCCTGTTCTATCACAATGATCTTAGGGTCTAAGGATCTGGCCAGCTTCAAGCCCTCTACAGGGTCTGCGGATAACGCACATTAAGGTTGCTACATTCATCTCTGATAACACCTCCACCCTTTGGATTGCTGGGATTTTCCCTAGCTGCTCTGTAGAAATTCAACTTAACCCAACCTGTAGGGGACATTTGGATCTTGCTTTTTTTTTCTAAGAACTTTATTTATACTGATCCCTTTAGTGGGTGGAGTTTGCGCGTCAGGCCAATTGGAGGCGATTCTCCTGTCCAGTGCTGAGAAATTTCTCCCTTTCAATTGTAACTGTACTTTAACCAGCTCCATAATAGCCGATTCTATCTGTGATACATACCACAACACCTAAAGTAGAAGTTAGTTAAAATAAATAAAAATTAAACAGCAATAAAAGACAAAAGATATAAATTAATAGAACTTTCTAGGCAAGATTTAAAATTTTAAATGAGATTATGCTCTTCCTTGTTTGGTTTCCATTTTCTTTGGATAGAAGGCCCCTCTGACCTGACCTCGTACAAATTAACTTGCAACTCTTTTTGAATTGTTTCTGATTTTGTCATCCGGCACAATTCTCTCTATGCAGGTTAAAGGCCTCATTGGCATTAAAGGACCCATTAAAGAATCTAAGTTGGGGTTCAAATAATTTTCAGCTGCATGTAACGGCCCATGAATATGTCATTGCCACCTACTTTGAATGATGTCCCCTAAATGGTGATACATGAATTTAATGGCCTCCTTGGCCTTGCTTATGGCCTCATAAATGCAACCATAGGGTTTATATCCTTATCCACTTCATGATAGGAGCAAAAATGATAGGAAAACGAGAAATTAGATGTAGAAGATGCCGAAAGGAAAAAAAAAGACTTATCTGTATTATGTCATTGGTTGATCTGTAAACTGCTGAATTCTAACAATAAACAGATCACTATGCTTGTGAAAAATGAATGAAATATGTTGAGTTCTTTGTTAACCAAGATAATGTGCAATAATAACTCACAATTATACTGTAAATTGAGAAAAGAGAGACAAAGGAGACAAGGTTTATCTTGGAGACACCCAATGTGGGGAAAACTCTAGTGGGTGAGTGAATTTGCTCCCCTTCACCATGTAATTCTCCAATAATACAACTTACTGCCAATAATTGGCCTTCAAGAAGGATTAACACTCCCTCTAATTGTATCTACTTGCTCACAATTTCTCAACAAACGAAGAAATCTTTTCTAATGAACAATCAAGAAAGAATTCCAACTTCTCCAACTTCGTTCACAATAGAATTCACCCAAAATCACTTGCTTGAATGCTTCTAAAACCTTGTATTTATAGTTGCTCTACTCAGGGACGCATGGAAAGGCGAATCGAATCGATTGAGAAGCTCAAACATTTGCAACTGTTGAGATCTTGAATTCTGGAACCGTCTCGCACGGGACTGGCGGTTACACAACCACTGCAGCGGTTGTGCAACCACTGCAGCGGTTGTGCAACCACTGCTCTGCACAACGGCGGTTACGTAACTGCCGAGGCAATTGCGTGACCGTCAATTGAGAAATCCCCGAAACAGAACAATAATGGTCCGGAACGTGATTTAGAGGTGTCCGGATCACCCCCAACTTGACTGGACTATCTTATGAAGAAAGAAACAACTGAGAACCTGTAGAGCAAGTATCAAATATGGAGAATACATAGAATTGGGTAGTTACATATCCATTTTTGGATCATACCTCCACAATTTGAAGCTTTTAAGCCCTTAAAAGTTTTAAGGATTGATGAGGTGAGGAAATCTCTTCCCCACATCTTCTCTGGAATACCACTTGGCTTTGGTAGGCAACTGACCTTTTAACTCAATCAACCACCTTCCTCTCTATGTTGTCCTTTCTTTCCACTGTAAAAACACATCTTCTTCCAATTCTAGCTGATTGTCTGGAGCAAGGTCCTCAATAAACAGGAGCAATACTCCTTCATTATCCAACATGGAGGGCTCAAAAAGGCGTGAATTTTCAACGTTCACAACTGAATAAATCTTCATATAAGGAGGCAAGTCCAAGCGAAATGCTTTCTTACCCACTTGTTCTAGAATCTCAAATGGGCTATATCGAAGAGGCTTGAGTTTCTTAGCTTTCCCTTGTAGCCTATCCCGGCTCAAATACAACCATACCTTGTCTCCAACAAAGAAGGAATGCTCAATCCTATGCTGATTATGCCGTGCTTTGTACTTGGCCTATGACTCTGTCAACCTCTTTTGTACCTCAAGGTGTATCTGCTGAATTTTCTCAATAAATTTCTCAGCCTTGTGGACCTCTAGTTCCATTTTCCCGTTGTCTCTGCATGGTAATCTTAAAACAACATCAAAAGCACTCTTAGGCAAATAACCAAAACATGCCTTGTGGACCTCCCAATTCCATTTTCCCGTTGTCTCTGCATGGTAATCTTAAAACAACATCAAAAACACTCTTAGGCAAATAACCAAAACATGTTTCCAAAGGAGTTTTATTGGTCGAAGCATGAACTGCTCTATTATAAGCAATGTTTTAAAAACCGGCTGAACCGGAACCGGAACCGGCCGGTTCGACCGGTTCAACATATTTAGACATGAACTGGTTAAAAAACCGGACCATTCGACCGGTTTAGTACTGAACCGGCCGGTTTAGTACCAAACCGGTCGAACCGGCCCAGTTTCATCTGAACTGGCCAAGTCAGGTTTTTTTCCTTTTTTGGCATTTCTTTCCTTTTTTGATTTTTGGTGAAGAAAACACAAGCATAGAAAAAAAATTGTCATTTTTGGAAAGGGTCCAGGAAGATGTAGCAGCAAAAACTTGCATGTACCATAACTTTCATTATGTGGCTCCGTTTCAGTTGCCGTTTTTTCTAAAAGTGTATATTTTCTCGAGCTCTATGCATTGATGGCAATATTTTTCTTATTTTCATAAAATCCATTTTTGCACCTTTTTGGACCAAGCAACTTCTTGCAATCTTCTAAAAGAATCATGAGCTTTGGTCGCCTGTAGACAGATTAGTAATTAAAAATACTGGATAGCTTTCCAAAACTCGGTGAGTATTCTCCCGTGCTCGGACTAATCGTCCCACCTGCCAGCTTGGTCGCAACCTGCTTATTCAAATGTTGACTTCACATATCAATAGATGCGTAGGTTTTTTTTTTTGCTATTTTAAGAGTTTTTTTTGTGTTTACACTCCAATTTGCGCATCCTCAGACACATGACTGAATGTTGTCATAAAGCTCCCAACAAAAAGAAAGCATTAATAGCAATGAAAGAAAATGCTGCAAATACACGATTTTGGCTGCAAATTTATGTTTTTTTAAAGAAATTTGAGTATTTTTTAAGCTGCCGAGTATTCCCGAGTATTGGCTGAATATTGCTGAGTTTTTGCCGAGTTTGTTTTTTGGGGGTCTGTCGAGTATTTGCCGAATGCGAGTATTCCAACTATGGTACTATATACATGAGTAAACTATGCATATTTTGTGTGTAATTGTTGGAATTATGGTTTTTAACCTTTCAAATATATTATTTTCATTAAAAAATATAAAATTTTATGTATTTTTTAGTAAACCGGTTCATTAAGTTTGAACCGGTTCGGTTCCGGTCCGGACCTCGGCCGGTTCCGATTTTTAAAACATTGATTATAAGAATGTTGGATATACACCAAGTTCTCATCCCAAGTCCTCAGATGTTTCCTGTTGTACCCTCTCAAGAGTTGGACCAAGGTAAAATTCACCACCTTTGTTTTACCATCTATTTGCGGATGAAAAGGTGGTATAACCTCTTCAACTTTGTATAAATATTTATCCAACAAAGTAGACCAATAAATTCCCTCTAAACAGTGAATCCTTAATCTAACACAATAGAAATAGGAAAACCAAAGTGAACCCACACATTGGCAAAAAATAACTCAGTTACATCACTGACCTTGATGGTATTCTTGTAGGGAATTATAACACAACATTTTTCTAAATTAGTCTATAATTCACAAAAAATATAATAATGACCTCTCTTGGAAGTAGGAAAACCACACAAAAAATCCATGGAGATAATTTCCCATGGTCTAGGAAGGAACTATAATTGGCATATATAACCCCAAATTCCTGTTATTAGGCTTGCGTTGTAATTCACAAAACACAAACCCTGCTGAATTTAGAAATTTTTACTTACATTTTTGACCAATAAACATACCTATGTAAGTGATCTACAATATTCTTTCATACCAAAGTGACCAGATACCATGAAAGTGTGTGCTTCTCTCATCAACTGAACTACTCTTTCCCCTTAGGAACAAAAAGTTTCTTATTCTTATAGAGAAAACCATCCTGGAAATAATATTCTCCTCTAGGTGCAAATCCCTTGCTTAAAGGTTTATGTTGAAAAATCTCTGCAAAATTTGGATCCTGTTCATAACCTTCTTGATATGCTTCACACATAAAAGTATCAAGAAGAGTTAACATGCCCATAGATGAAATCAAAGGATTCCTAGATAACATATCAACTAAATTTTTAGTCACACCTTTCTTATATTTGATAATCAAATGAAATTGCTGTAAGAAACCCATCCATTAATATTGTTTAACCTGATGAAGTTTTCTTTGAGCCTACAATATATTGGAGAGGTTGATGATCTATTGTGGATGATAGTTTCCTTACCCATTAAATAATGTTTTCCATTTTTTCACTTGCTTGAAACGAAGAACATACAATTCCTCTTGTCATAAGTAAAATAATTCAAAATTGTACCATGCGAAAACAATTTAGAGTGATAACATACTGGCGTACCTTCCTGAAGTAGGAAAACCCCCATAGCATAATCATTGGCATCGGTTTCCACTTCGAAGAGAAGCTGTAAGTTAGGTAAGGTCAAAAATGGAGCATGAATAATTTTATATTTAAAAATTTCAAAATAAATTTGTTATTTCTTGCCCCAATCAAATGTCTTACCCCATGTTGTCACTGAATGTAGTGGCACTGCTACATAAGAGAAGTTCTTAATGAACTTCCATAAATAGTGAACTCATCCCAGCAAAACTCTTGGTCCCTAGTCAAACTTGATGGTGTAGGCCAATTCTGAATGGCCTTTATCTTTGTCTAATCAATCCCTTATCTCTCCATCTCCAACCACATGTCCCAAAAAAGACAAGTGATTGTTCGTGTAAACTCACACTTATTTTCATTCAACACAAGTTGGTTCTCCTTAAGAACTTGTAAAAACTTGATGCAAATGATCAATATGCTCCTCAAAAGTTTTTTGCTAAAACTAGAATGTCATCCAAGTACACAATAACAAAGGAATCAATAAATGCCTCATTACACTCATTCATCAATCTCATGAAGGTATCTGGTGCATTGCATAGCACGAATGGTAATACCAACCATTCATATAACCCTTTCCTAGTCTTGAACAGTTGTCTTCCAGATGTCCTCTTCCTTGATCCACACTTGATGATACCCATAATTTCAAATCAAGCTTAGTAAAAATATTTAGCATGTTGTAACTAATCTAAGAAATCATCAATGTGAGGAAGAGGGTACCTATTCTTGATGGTTATTTTATTTTAAAGCTCTATAATCAACACACATTATCCAATGAACCATATTTCTTAGGTACTAAAACAAATAGGAGAACCACATGGAGAAGTGCTAGAATAGATTATACCTTGTTTAATTAAAGAATGCAACTGTTGTTTTACCTCATTGGCATATTTTAAATATTTCTTATATATAATCTCAAGTTCGGAAGCATACTATCGGGTAGCAAGTGTATCTCGTGCTCAATTTCCTTGAATGGGGGAAGCCCTGTAGGTTCCTGAAAGACCTCTCTGAACCTTCTAAACTAACCCTGTTATCTGTGTCTGCTATTTAATTAGAAAACATGCTACAAATGGTTTTAGATGTAGCAATCTCATCATCTAGCATATCCCTCAACGTAATTAATGCAAATTTTCCACTAGCATTAACAAGCTTCCGGGATTTGCTAGCACTTACCAAATATATCTTCAAATCTCTTGAATAGGATGAAATGAAGTAACTCTTACCATCCTTCACCAAGTGGTACTGGTTGGAATATCCTCATGAAGATAACATCCCTGATATACAAATATGGGCTGCCGAAATACTACACCACACACATCAAGTGGGAACAACATCCACAGTAACTTTCATCAATAATTTTTTATTTCAATACCAAAAGTGATCTTACACTACTTAGTAACCTTGATGTCTACACCTTTATTTACCCAACCCAAAGAATACGGACTTGGGTGATTGTAAGTTTCCAACTTTATCTTGTCCACTAACTCTTTACTAATCAAAGTAGCTTGAGAACATGTATAAGAAAGAACATCCACGTTAGTTTTCTAATCACTTAAATTTTTAAATGAAAAAGATTAGTTAGTTCCCTAGATTCATGTACAACATGTGTTACTACCCCAAACATATCTACTCTAAGATATGGAGGTACAATAACATAGTTATCATCCACCTCTTCGCTAAAAAATACTCCCTCCTCCCTTAGAGGGAAGCCATGACCTTATTCTTATTTTTCTTGTTTTTGAAATAGGGATGTAATTCTTAGTGCAAGCTTCCAACATTTTTCCTCAGAATGAGTGTTAACATCAGAATGACCACAATGAAATTTTAATATCATTTTTAGAAATAGAAGTAGAATTTTAATTACCCTTGAGAATTTTCCTATATCCTTCTGTAATTGTTGTCACCTTGTTTGTCTAGAAGCATGGTAAGAGGTAGATGAACTCTTTTTCTTGAGAATCCATGATCTAAGTAGTATAGCTTGTTTAAAATATTATATCTACGTATCATGACTCGGCCAACTTAATTTTTCTCCTTAAGTGGATATGGAGTCCACCAATATATTGGTATCAACAGGTCCCAATCTGCTACATCTTTTCCCCATTTGAAAGCTTTCTTCCAAAACTCACTGATATATATCTTGCACATTTGACCTTGCTTCTCTGGCTTGAGATACTGCTAATACATGGATCTCTCTTCCTCATAACTGAAATATGATCAAGAACCATGCTTTTTGATTAGTGCTTGTTTAAAATCATCCCACTTAGTAATTAGATGAATTTTATTAACAACCTTATCCAATGCATGAACATAATTTAGTTTCAAACTAAGTTAAAGAATGTTTTTTGGTTAATTTTAACATGGTTATCAAAGGAAATATGTAAAATATCATTAATTTGATGCAAACTATTAAATATGACCTCTAGTTGAACTAGCCAATGGTCTAACTTCTCAACATTAACTAGATCCATCATAAAGTTAAATCTATATCTCAGCCTCTATGTTTGAATGAAAGGAGGTGTGGGAATGGCATTTGGATGGATTCTATTCATCACATGAATAACTTCTTCACATGTCAATTCCAGTGTCTAGTATGGAACACCAAGTTTCTCCATGAGTAACCATATGATGGACTCCTATTTCCCTATGGAAAAAGGAAACACTACTCATATCCTTAATACAAATCTTGCCACATTTGCCTATTAACTTGTAGAAACGTTCTTCACCAGTAATCATCCACATATTCTCTATGAGTTTTTAAAACAACTCCAATAATTCCTTGATTCCAATTTCCTAGTAACACTAATATCTTTACTTCAACAAGGAATAAGGATACCTTCACTAATCCTAGTTTACCTTTTGGGTAATTGGGGGAATCTAATAATAATCTCAACACAAGTTAACCACACAAAAACTGAAATCTTAACTGAATGTAATAACAATCTAATCCATAAACTATTGAATTCTAATAATTAACAGATCACTAAGCTTGTGAAAAATGAATGAAATATATACTGAGTTCTTGTTAATGAATATAATAGTGCACCTAATTAACACACAATGTTATATTGCAAAGTCTGAGAAAAGGAAAATAATGACACTATTTTTATCCTGGAAAAACCCAATGTGGGAAAAATTCCAGTGGTGTAGAGCAATTTTTCTCCCCTTGCATTATTAATTCTCCAAGTAATACAATTTATTGCCTAATGATTTGGCCTTCAAGAAGGATTCACACTCCTTATAATTTATAACTTACTCGTAATTAGTCTCAAGAAAAAGTAAAATCTTCTCACAATGAACAAATAAGAAATAATTTAACATTCTTCTCCAACTTTGTTCACTTTTTTCTTAGACATTCACCCAAAATCACTTGGAAAAAACCTTCTATAATTTTTTATTTATAGTTGCTCTACTCAGGGATGCATGTAAAGGATAATCGAATCGATTGGGAAGCTCAAACATTTGCAACTGTTGAGATCCTGAATTCTGGAACTGTCTCGCACAGGACCGCCGCTTAACGTAGACTGGCAGTTACGTAACCGCCGCTTTGCACAGAGCGGCGGTTACGTAACTGCCGGGGCTGTTGCGTGACCGTCAACTAAGAAATTCTTGAAACAGAACAATAATGGTTCGGAACATCATTCAGCGGTGTCCGGATCACCCCCAACCTACGTTGCTAGGATACGGGTATGGGTACGATACGCGGATACATCAATTTTTAAAAACCCTTGGGTACGATACGTCTTGGATACGTCCATATATATATATATATGTACATCTACTCATTTTACTCATATTTTAGTCCATAAAAAACTGAAATAGTAATACAAAACTTGAATCAATGTTCAAAACATTCAATATACTTAAGACTTTGCATTTTTATTGATCATGTGGCTGCCATACATATGATATACAAATATCATGTCAACATGAATACGAACTAAACTTGAAATTTGAAAATATACTAGGATCCATGTTCAAGTTTTCAAAACATACAATATACTTAAGATTTTACATTTCATTGTTCATGTGGTGATTAGGGTGTTTTATTTTATTCATTTTATTTTTAGGGTTCAGTTTTAGTGATTAGAAAAGTAAAAAAATAAAAAAATAAAAACCTTTAAAAGATGTATTTAGGAAGGGATACGCCACGGATACGTGTGGGTTCCTCCTGGATACGTCATCACGTATCCGGGAGGTACCCACACGTATCCGTATCCATATCCGTACGTATCCGTATCGGATACGTATTAGACAAGATTCGTGGGGGGTCAGGGCGTATCCTGGCTACGTAGCCCCCAGCCTGACTGGACCATCTTATGAAGAAAGAAACCGTTGAGAACCTGTAGAGCAAGTATCAAATATGGAGAATACATAGAATTGGGTATTACAGATCCATTTTTGGATCATTGGTTATCTTCCAAAATATCTCATGATTATGTACTCTACAAAATTATCCCACCCAGCTGTATGCATTCCAAGGCAGGCAAGCTCATGTTCGGTAATAAAAAAGAGAGAATGCGGCAATAGAAAACAGCAGAAAAATTAATGTGTTAATCATATCATCCTATACATATAATAAATACTTTATATAGACATAACAGACATCATGTGTCCAACAAGCAACTTCATGGAAAAAACCATCCACGTCTCAGTAATAAAAAAATAGTAAAGACAATTTTCTTAATTAGGCTGACATTCCTCCCCTTAAGCAAAAGTCTGTCGAGAGGCCAACTAAGATGGAACAACTACACTCATCCTTATCCTCAATCAGGAGTTCATGGTCTGATCTTCATGAATTCTGATGAACATCTCGTAATTCTGCTTATAGGCTGCCAAAACTTGATAGCTCATGGTTAGAATCTCATGAGCACCCGATCCCCTGAAATGATACCGTCTGACTCAGCTTGACACCCTGTTCCTATTGCCAGCAGCAACTTGTCACTCTCCGCCCGACCGATTAAAAACTGTCATCAACATCTGACAGAAAACTAAGTCAAAACCTATCTCCACATTCAGAAGCACGCAAAATACTAGCATCTGTGAATGTATGACTTTGAACATGTCAAACAATGCTCAAACCATGATGTCTGCTACCTGGCACAACTGGCACAACCTGTTATCTTAAAACATGTAGAAAGTATTCAAGGGTAACAGAGTAAGGTTCTGGGACAGTGTAGGAGGGAAACTTCACACGAACATTAACCTTCCTACAGGAACATTGTATATGGAAAGCATTGTACTCTAGTAACATATCCCATAGAAAATAGGATAAGAGTTTATTGTATGGAACACACAGGACACATGATATGCTCGAACACTGATATATCCATAGAAAGTGCCCGTGGTACATATATCAGTGGTAATCGACAAAGCACACTGCTTGATGATACATGATGAACATATGATAGTACTCATGATCTGTAACCTCTAGGAATGATGTATGTATAAGAATGCAGGAGGAACAGATGCAGCAGTTGGGGGAGCCCAACCTGTTGGAATCACCTGACTACAAAAAAATTAATTGAAACCCTCGTATCCCTAACACAGCTCACAATACATCACTCCACATTGTTTATTAATATAAGTCTTTTATTTGCGATGCATGTTAACAGATAATTGGGATATAAATCAACCACTCCATTTAATTTCAAGTTTCCTCACTCCCAAGGAAAACTTGCATACAAAGGGTCTCTTCTATATCACAGAATATGCTATCCAAGAAGAAGAAAGCTGGGAAGTAAAATGGAATAAAGAGCCCATGAGAAAGACTGGGAAAGGTTCATCCAAAACAAGTCAAGGCATTGCTGGCAGAATTAGCACCCAGACATGTTTTCTTATCTAGCAAAGAGGATCAACAAGAATGGCTTAATAATCCAGGAGTACTGCAAGCTTGGCTTTCTTCATAAGAAGAAAGACAACTAGCTGATTAAAAAATGGGGAAAAATATGGGAACTTAAGTCCTGTCCAAAAATAAAAGCCTTTCATATTACTAACTATTCATGGAAGAATACTAATAGAAGATTATATTAAAAAAAAGGCTGGATTGGCCCATCAAGATGGCCAAATTGCAAACAAGCTTTGGAAACTATAGACCATCTTTTTACAAGCTGCATTTATGCGCAGGAAATTTTGATAATCATGGCAGGAACATATAAAGCCAAAGCCCCTATCTTAAAACAGGTGAGCTCCACATTCAGTAGCTGAACAAATGCTGAATCCACATCAGAGGTAATTCAGCTTATCTACAGTCTGGTTCCATTTTTTGTGGATGGAGAGACTCCTGGATCTTCCAGAATCAAGACCGAACGCCCCTAGAATTACCCGACCAAATTCAAAGGAAAATTTGAACCACAGAACTGCCCCACAACACCAAATCCGCAACATATTTCAATCACCAAGTATGAAAATTCTGGCAAAATCTGCAGAGCATGGATTATCCCATTTCATTACAAATATGCCCAATTCAGCATAAAAGGGCATTCCAGTTCGGATCTGCCATGTTGGTCATTTGCAAAACTTAATATTGGTTGCATGACAGCTGGAAACCGAGGCCCAGCGAAAGCAGGGTGTGATTCAAAACTCTCAAGGGGGAGGCGAATGCCCACTATCAACAGATAGGTATGCACACAAATAACTATGCTAGGGGCTATTGGCCTTATTTGAAGGCATTAGGCAAGCTGTGTAACACAATGTCTCTTGCCTGCATACAGGAGATTCACAGGAGTTAATTAACTTCATCAAAATACCACATGTAAGAACAGGAATGAAGCTATCCAACATATGATACAATTTGAGGTCTCACACATCTACAGGAAGGTGAACCATCATTTGTGAAAAATGTCGACTCATTTGGCAACCATTCTGTCTTGTAACTGCTTTCTTATAATATTATAAATGTAACCATCCGATTTGCAAGGTTGTCAGTTATGTTCCTACGCGCATTCTACATTCCAGACAAGGAAACTCGGTTAGGAAGGTTTCCCCTTTCTAATAACGGGAATTCTCATTCTCGGCTTTCTAAGCCTTTGTATGCATGTGTACTATACTTGTTCCTAATCGATTGAATAGAAGAACATTATTCTGCTATCTCTGTCATCTGAGTCTAATAATTTACCATGTGCTTTCTATTTCATCTTTCAGATTCATATTATAACTCAATAGATTACTAGCTAGCTTGTTAATTTGTCCTTTGTGCCAACAACTTGGGCTCCATGATGCAGATCACCACGTGACACTTGTTGCTTTGTACTATTCCCACCAGCCACACAGAGTTCCAACCGCTCATTGTATTGTTTGGTCTAATGTACACTTTCCACATTCCTACCTGTATACAAGGAAAACTGAAACAAATGAAAGAAAACAACAATAACAATGCAATGCAAACCTTCCTTCAAGTTCTCTTGCAACCTCGGATGAGATAGCTGAAGTGCGGAATGGAGTACCACACTTGTTGGATCTCTTTGGATGATTTGGTTGTGGATGCTCCAAACATGTTTCCCAATGGAAGAGAAAAGTGTTATGAGCAATGGATGATCAAATGGGCAGCCTCATGACATGCACATTCAAATGGCAAATTGACAAAGTGCTGCTGCAAATGCCTTAAAGCTTCCAAGACATAAATTGTGAAGGATTGAGCCTCATATTTATAGTTGAAGGACAGGCCATGGATTGTGTATCAAGGTTTGAATGAGTTGCAGGTAAATGAATGCATTTTCTTGAATTGACAAGTTGATTTGGTCTGTGCATTTGGATGGTTTAAATATTCATTTAAGGGACAATGCATATTTAGTTGGCTTTTGATTTTATTCAAAAAGGTGGTTGTACGTGAATATTTTACTCCTACCTTCGTAGGGTTCTAGAACTTGCGTGGAGTGAGCTACTTCAACTTGAGTGAGTTGGATGGTGAAGTGGAGATGAGTGGATAATTAGCCAAGGGGTGTGAGTGTATGTTTTATGCATGGTAGAATTAATTAAATCAATTTTAAAGGGATTTGGGTGAATTGTAATGGAATGTGAGGGGGTAGTGGTCTAGAATATTTTCTAGAACTGATTTAGCACATTGTACAAGTGATATGAATGTACAAGTGATATGAATGACTAAGAATAGGTATGTATTTTTAGGGTGTCTACATTTGTCTCTCTTTAAAGTGTTATTATGAAGTAATAGCATTTTAAAGATAGTAAACACATGTAGATCAATGAGTGGATGATAGGTAAATGCAATGGGCCTACTTGATTTGCCCTTGTGAAACATTTGGATGTCCCAACAATTATGGATGCTACTAAGGGATTGCCCCCTCAAGTGGATGGGTAACGCGACAAAGCGGTGGACAACCGCTTGATAGGAGGAAGGAGAAGGCGTATGATTAGAAGGATGATGGGAGGGATTTTGCTTAAGTCTATAATTTTTGGTAAAATCATAGGCTAAGATTAAGAATGATTTGGATTTGGGTTGGTAAGTTTATGGAACGAGAATGGAATTAGTAGGCCTCAGTTTGTCAATTTTCCTAGGGGTTAGGGAAAATTTTCACTCACCAAAAGTGCCTGAACGAGTACTTGTGCTAGAAATCGCTTTCCTAGCTACGAACTATAACCTCCTAATCAATTAAGAACGGGGCTGTCACCACGGACTACTTATGGTTTCCTCACGGGTATTACTAGTCAAGTGGGTTGTGGAGCACTATTTGTTTCGTTGGTCAGTTCTCTCAAGGTTCCAACTACTTCGGGGTTCTTGTGGTACTCCTCATAATGAGTTTTAGGGCTATGCCCAAGCACTTCCCACAGTTAAAGTGAACAGGTACTAACCCTTATTCGAACCTGCAATGACAATGTGTTTTTTAGATTATTTTAACAAATTTTAATAATTTGCAAATGTATTTGTCAAAGAAAATCTGCAAGTACAATATTAGTTGTTTGGTTGATATTGTTGATGAAAATTTCCAACTTCGCAATGGTCCTACACACAAATGATTAGTAATTTTCCTGCAAAGAAAAACACAATGTAAAACAATGAAACAAACTTCACCGTATCTGATTCTCAAGATCACTTAAGAGGGCGCGAGAGAAAAGCATACGTGGTTGGTTCGATTAGATTAGACTAGATAAAAATTGAAAGCAAAACAAGCATTTAGATGTTTTAGTTATGGAAATCTGCAGAAAAATGTTGAAAAACAATGCTTACACGGTAATAAGAAATGAGCTAACACACTGGAAAGTTATAAAAACAGCAAAAATAAAATACAAAACGTTAGCGCATGCAATTAAGTGTGCTAACATGAGTGTTAATAGTAGCACACTCAAGTAGGTGCGCTTGCGTGAAGGCCGACGGTAGCGCTAGCGCGAAATGTTGGTAGTAGCGCACTCAAGTAGCTTCACTAGAGTGAAGGCTGACGGTAGCACACTCAAGTAGGTGCGCTAGCGTGGTTCCTTCATTTGTAGAACAATTTCTTCTCTTCTCATTTATGTCCTCTACTATATTTGCTATCACAATTAAAACATAATCGTTATGCCCCTTTTAAATTTTTTTCCAAGATCGTTAATTTGGTTGGTTGAGGAAAGGAATGTGTCAGCATTCTGCGATTTGTGATGCTAATGAATGCCTATCTTCTTGTAGCTAAACCCTCTTCCTCTACTCTTCTTTCCCTAGTAATAGACTCAAATAATGAAGCTCGATCAAACAATTGTACCTTATGTTGAATGTGTTCTTAAAGTCTGCGAAGAAATAGGTCCTTCAAGTTCTCCTCTTTAATTCCACCCTCAAAGATAGGGTCTGAAATTGCTTTATATAATCCTTGATCAAACCTGCTTGTCTTAGTTTGGCCAATTGGCTGAAGTAGTTATCCACTAGGCTGCCACTATAGAATAATGTAAGCTTATCCACAAAGTTAGATCATGTGGGTTACAATCCTTCTTTTTCTTTTGATCACAACGACATTGGTATGAAATGGATTGATTTTGTTCCAAATATAGAGATGCATTTGTGACCTTCTACATGCATGGGAGCTAGGGTAAATAAAAAAATGCTCCATTTGGCAGATCAAGTAGAGTGGATCCTTGCCATCAACTTTGCGCATGTCCATTTTCGGCATAAAGTGTTGAGAATCAAAATTAGAATTGGACATGCACTGATCTAAAATTTTAATAGAGTCTACATTGCATTGATGAGGCATTCTATTGGCAATGTGTGGATCCAACAATCCCTTAGTGGTAGAATCATTTGTCTCTAGAGTATTGGGCTCCTAAACAAATTTAATAATGCTTCCAAACTTTAGACGGGTGTTGTCAGCTGATCCAAACTTGCAAATTTGGTTGCCACATGTATACACCCTATTTTTCACTCTTACCAATGATTTCTCTTTTTAGGCTGTTGGCGCATCAATCTCCCTGAGAGTGTGCCTTAAGGGGCATATTGGGAGCAGAGTTGGGCTAGTTAATAGTACCTGGTGAGAGAGTCGTTGTGCATGGCATCGCCTTAGCATGCCTCCTTACTACTTACCATCTCTTTATGATCATTTGATATCCTTGGTATTATCACCTTCACATCTGCCTACACCTTTAGATTCCCATTAGATCCCCTTCAAATCACATTCATACCTACTTCTAGTGTTTGTTCTACATCCATTCTCTCTCCTCTCCTCACTATGGTTGATGTTGTCTTGTAAAACTTTATTTCCATTGGATTGTATTAGCCATTGTTGATGTTGTCGGCTAAGAAAGAGTATGTTCTATAAATGTGTCATTATTGTCATTTCTTTACATTGTCGTCACATAGTTTGCTTTGTTCTCGTTGGTATATCTTTCCCTCAAGGTTTAAGAGGTATAGGGTTTAGTGGAGCTTGTACGTGGACGTCTACTTTGGAACATTGGATTGCTATGAGCAACAAAAATAGGAGCCGCACAAGTGAGGTATACCAAGTTGTTGGAGTCCTCAACTTTGGTCTACTCAGGTCGTCTACCTATCCCTCTTGTGATCCATCGACAACTACTCTTTTACAAGGTGCTATTAACCCTTAGGGGGTCAATGTGCCAATAGTGTCTTGACAAAGGTAGGTATCCCTATCCCTTTGTTTTTTCCCATATGTTGGTATGATTGATTATGTTTGATGTATTAGACCAGGATATATTAGCTTATCTTTATGTACGAGATTATCTCTTTATAACCATTGCTTATTATCTTCCACATGGCATTACAATCCTTAGCCTAGATATCTTATAGCACTCGCTTATAATTATTATTCTTACAATCTTATGGTCCTAGTAAGACTCCACCCCTCGACTTAGACATAGGCTTTGGAACCCTAAACCTTTGATTCAAGTGTGGATTACTGTCTTCTAGATCCACAAATATTACATTCCTTGGTGTCGTTGGCTTGTATGTTAGTCTTAGAATGGTCTTCTACTTATATTTTAATTGTATGCTCTTGAGAAAAAAGAGAGGATAATCATATTGACCATCTTAGCTAATATACATTTTGTTGAAGCCGACTTGAATCTTACTCCACATTGAGTGAATCATCATCATGTCTTATTTCATCTCCTATTACATCAACTTATTATCTATAGCATTTTAATCTTGGCATCCTTAGCTTCCTACCAATTTTTTCGAGTAAACTTTTCTTGGGAAGTTTCTTTTCTACCACCTTTAAAACCCCTAAAGGTTATCTTTCCGCTCATACTAGGGAGCATATCTATTAATACTCAAAACGCATATGATAGGGCATCTTTTCCTCAATTAGAACCCTATTCTACTTAATATAGTAATATGGCCTATAATAATTTTAATAAGCTCTTACTTGATACAAATACCAATAGAGTTTTTCACTAGATCTCACTTACAGCAAATCTATACTCAAGAGAAGAATTAGAGCAAGAGGGTGAAAATAGAATATAAAATCTATCATGTCTACACAACAAAAAATGAAAAAAAATTCATCCAATGGTTTTTTGAATTCGTCCGGGGATGCTCCAAAATCCTTCCAAAAATATATGGATGAGTTCCTTTATAAAAAAGTATTATCAAGAACAATTTTTGACCATTGAGGAAGGCCAAAACATGTACTTAACCTCTCTTCACATCAAATTCTCATACCTTATTCTTCTATTATGGTTGGTGCTACCCTTAACAATTTACCCTCCTCAACCTAAACTATACTAATAAAAATGCAATCCCACTGTAGATTCAAACATCAGGTAATCTTAAAAATAATAGACCAAATGAAGCTACATAAAAGACCTACTAGAAACCACCAATTCCTTCAAATGTAATCCATACTTGGCTTTAAATGACTGATAGACCACGACATATTTAGTGGTGGTGTTTACAAATAAATGGCCCCCTCCTAAATCACACTCTTGACCCTAATGAGTCTAATCCCACAACCATCCATCACCAATAACATTATCCAATCAATTTAAATATAACCTTTGGCTCTTTAGATTTCTATAATGGACATTGGAGGAATCACTCCAACCATCACCAATAATGGATCAATCGATCCCTACTCTTTATCCTAATACTTATTGGACAATGTCATACAAGATCTTATGTTCAAAGCAACATTCTTATGTAGCTACCAAGCTATTGTAGCTAAGATCCTTACAGACGATACTTTATAGTTGGTATCATTCCCTTTCGTAGTTCACTATATTTTGAAACTCGAAGGTCTAATCAAATCAAATGCTTTGGTTGAAAAAATTTACTATTATGACCTACTTGAAAACAACATTAATCCCTTTGTCAATTGTTAACCAATAATGAAAAAAATGAAACAAATGAAGCCTCTATCAAATTACGGAAATTATTGGATAAAAAAACCAAGCATAACATGTACCAATGAATAGTATGTTTTAACTAGTTTCTCATGGATTTAGAACCTTTCACTTTCAATACAAGGTTAAGTCCTTTTCTCCATACAATTTATAGGAAAATTATGAAAAATCTTATAATATAAGATTATCTCATATGCACAAGTTTGAAAATCCCCAACCTAAACCCAAACACAAAAAAATCTTCAAATCCCTATATGACCTCAGAACCATAAAAGTGCAACACCACTGATGGAGTCACAAACACTCACAATCATGACAATGCTTCTAATTGAATCATTCATAACATTGACACCACTCAAGGTTCAATCCCTCCTCAACCTAAATGAGGCTCCTCTCCTCACCCACCTCACCTAAGGGATTGCTATCAACCTCTTACAAGGGAAGAGTTAAGGCAACATTTACCTAGGTTGTTCTCACAGCTTGTGAACACCTCTTGACCTCTTCCTCAATGGTATGATGAAAAGAAGTCTTTCTATGGCATGCCAATTCGGGACATTCTCATGAGAAATGTCAAGCACTTAATCCCTCACATTGTACTTTATTTCTTGTAATGTGATTTCAATCATGATGCCATGGCTCAAGAGAAAGCTCATGAATGAGGTATGGCTCAGTACATGAGATGTTAAAGCGAGATCAACAACATGATTGTCATGATGTTGTGCATAAGACTAATGCTTATATTGATTTATATACATGATTTATTTCCTAATCATTCTAAGGTTGATAAATCTCATTGGCTTGCACAATGATAAGCAAAATCCATCCTCTTATCAGCCAATGCCATTGAAACCACCTATAACACCGCTCTTGACAACATTGAAAACGTGGTTAACATGCAAGGTATGAAAAGAGTAATTGTTTGCATCGATTCAACATACCCTACCTTCCCAAGCCTAAGACTTACATGACTATTCATGACTACCCTATAAGCCATAACTCCTTCCTAAATCTTTCTCAAGAACATCTAAAATTGAAAACCTATTCAAATTAATGCCATCGGCCATCCAGAAACTATAGGGTCAATGCCATTTTGTGCAATCCTTGCCTCCTTGTCAACTACATTGGTCATCATGTTTATATAGAGAGCCGATCTCAATTATCTAAGGTGCATCGGTACCTTGGCCATCAAGCACAGGATGATGCCAACTCTGAGTAACAAATAATATAAATCAACCCAACCTGAGTCCTTAACTTCCTCTTCATGGACCTATTATGATTTAGGACTCCTCAAGTTCAAACCTAGCATCTCACATCCCAACTTGGAGGAATGAGATACAATCACAGGAACTTTCCAATCTTTCAAGTAAAATCCCCTTTTTAGAACTCATCAAGGAACCTTCCCTTAAGCATCATAATCGGCTTGATGTCATTCCTCTTCAAAATGAATATTCCCTTATCTCACTATACTTTGAGGCCAAGAGCTAACCTCTTGTATGGTTCGGATGATAGCATATACTTAATAACAATGCGAAGAGATATTAACTATACAAACCAATCTAAAACGGATCAAGCCTATATCTCTCTATGATTCCCATCAACTCTATGATCTCGGATGACAATACTCCCATTTCATGTTGATGATTCCTCTCTATTCATTTCCATCAAAATCAGACAACGCTGCAAGTTAAAAGCGGATCTCGTTGATGAGGGTTCCAGCACATGCGTCGCTTCTTTGGAATTCATCAAATCCTTAGGATTGTTCAATCAAGCTAATAAAATTCAACCTGAAACATGTGCCAATGGTATGACCAAAGGCAAATTCCTCAATCAGGATTGTATTTGATTGCCCATCACCATGCCTATCTCAAACCATTATAGTGAAAGTTATGATATTCAACATTTCTATCTTATAACATTATCCTTGGATGACCATAGACAAATGGATGTGCATGGTCATTTCATTTGCATGCCAATGTGTTAAATTCCCTTACCTAGGTTTTATGTATAAAATTCAAGGTAACACAAATTCATGGAACTTGAAACAATTTAAACAACGAGACGTATTTAAAATGCCCGCTTTCAAGGAACTGCCTTGTCTTCCCTTTCCAAGAGTATTCAACAATTTAACTACCCTGTTGATTCCCTTTAAGGATATAGCTGGCATCTTGAAGCTTGTTGGGAAGAACTCCTTAAGAACCTTCTTGATTCAAATGACGACGAGCCTAATGAAATCAACCTTAAGATTGGAACCTCTAATCTTCTTGATTTTATCATCTATCAGCTGGCAACAATCTCAGCAATAAAAGTTATCGCCCCCCTCTTCGAGGTTTCCAGTCTTATCAGCAGTTTCTTCTTAGTCATCCATAAACACATCAGGAGGGGTGTGGCATACCATCACCTCATTCCACCATTGGTCAATGCGTCAGATTCCCCCCTTCAGGCTCCATGTATAAGATTCCAAGGTGACACCAATCCATGGAATTTTGACTCAAATTAAAATCTTTGCACTGTGGAGGTATTTGGCCTCGTGTTCCCTTTCTGCTGTCTTTTCTCAACATTTCTGACTACCCCTCTTGGAAACTCCCTTTGAGGATATAGTAAGCACCTCACACTTTGTATATTGTTTGGGCTGCAAACCCATCTAACCTACTTTCGACTCAGATAATGACGTTGCCCAATGAAATAAATCTTAAGATCCTAACCTCTGATCTATCTTGATTCTTATCTTATCTCTTAGTCTGGCAGCCCTTCATTGTGACCCTAAGAATACAAGTAAAGGCAATTGGTGGTCCCTGTTACTAATCTCTTGACCTCCTTTAGGAAGCTTCCTCCCTCACCTCCTGACTGAAATCCATTATCTGAATCCTTTCAGACATTGACATAGCTACACTCTAATTATGATGATGGTTATGCGTTAGATGATCCTTTCTTGTTTGGCTATGCCCAAGCTAAGAATTTGGAAATCCTATGATACCAACAATTGTTGCATTCTTCCTTTGACCCCTAACGATTTCGATTAGTGGGGACCATCCATTAATGTGTCTCCATCAGAATCCTTCGCCACTAATGATTCTGATGAGTGTGGACCCTTCATTAGAGCTTTGTCCCTGTAGTCCTTGCAATCTACCTTTAACTCAACTATCTACACCATCAATGTTTTCCTCGATTCTAAACCATAAGCAGATGACATGATGGATGATGAATTCTTCCCACCTATCCAACCAATCCGTGAACCACAAACCATGTTGGTTCCTTTGGTTAAGTTTATTATCCTTGACTTTCCTTGCAATCCAATGCATGAACCACCAACCATATTGGTTCCTTTGGTTAGCTCTCTAGCCATAGAACCTATCCTTACTCCTTCCACGACACCTTTTCTCCCACCTCCTGTCCAATCTACTATAGGCTCCTCTGACGATCCTGTACCATTTTGCACACGACATGAGGCATCAGGACATGATGTTGAGGATTTTTAAGCCAATAGAAAACACATGAAGCACCGTGAATCAGAATCGCGTGACGAACAAATTCAATGATATCCATGTCCTCTCTCTTCTAGCACATCAATTTTGTTTGCATCATAGTTTCCACCCATTTTGATGCCACCTGTTGAGCACTACAACAATAACGTCCGTTGTGATTACCTCCTCCTCCACCTTGGGATGAGGATTTGATTTCTCCTTGACTTTTTGTTCCGATTCTTAATCACGTGGACTGCACACCTCTATACACACACTTTACTTCGGGTGAGGAACAACCTTCGTATTCATATCCTTTCAATCAAAGGCACATCCCCCCGTTTTCCCCTTCCTCTAGGGATGACATCCACCAAGGGGTTCTTTCTTGAAACTCCATGAGGGTGGAAGAAACTACGATAGCAATGCGCCATGAGATATGCTAGAAATACTCAAAGGTCCTCGAAAACATCATGGACACTATGATTTGTACATGCTATAACATTCAATGATAGGTTTACAATGTGATAGAGAATGTTTGTAGTTCCATTGCACGCCTTTTATGATTGCATGATTTACTTGTTCGTATTATCCTACTATGACATTTATTATTTTACTATCTATCTCAATATCTCACTTTGTTTTATCCTATTGTTTGGATATCTCACTTTGTTTTACTTTATTGTTGAATATCCTATTGCCTGGATATCTTGAATTACTTAACTACCTGAATATCACATTTTTTTTATTTCTACACCTTGCCTTCGACATCCTAACCCCCCTTGGGCACATACAACCATTGAGCTCTTTATGAGCAGTTTGGTAGTCTATTTTAACGAACTCTTTTTACAACTTGCATTTGGTAACTTTTCCGCCTTGGGTACATGCGGCCATTGACCTCTTTATGAGCATTTTGGGTTTTTTTTTTACAATCTCTTTTTATATTATGCCTGTGACATCTTATCCCTCGTGGGTACATATGGCCATTGACCTTTTATCGAGTACTTTGGTAGTCGATTTTTGCAACCTCTTTACAACCTGTCTTTAACATCTCTCACTTGGGTTTACTCCACCATTTGCGTCCTCTCATGATCTTTTGGTATGATTCTATCACATTTATAACACTCTTTCCCGCTTAGGCTTTATCACTCTCTATCCTTGTGCTGAAGCTATTGTACGTTTACATCCCTATCTTTTGACATTTATAGTGATCTACAATTACTACATTGCCTAGTTGATGTCCTTCAACCTTCAATTTCTATGAAAAAAATTCTGTTTTTGGTTAGCTTTTAGCTTTAGTCTTCTTTGTATCACTCATCCTTGCAATTTTCACTTCTCCTTCTTCTCTCACCTAAGGTACACTTAGGTCGGAGATGAGATCACACTCTCTTCTTAGGGTAAGTCTATAGGTAACTAGGCATCTTGGTTGTAGGTTTTCCTCTATAGCGATTAAGTGTAAGCCCTCTAGCGTTGTTATTTTTCATAGTCATTTAATCAAACTTTCAAATCCCTATCTAGTAATAACAAAAAAAAGTCAAAAAAGTTAAAATCCATAAGACCATAAAAGAAAAATCAAGCAAAAGGCAATATAAAAATACAATTACTAAAATCAAGTCTATCACAAACAAAAAATATGTGATATTGTTTGGCACCCCCCATCCTAGTTGAAAGCTCAAACTCCATAGTTGGCCTTGTCACAAAGCTTGGGCTTCTTTGAGGTGTTGTAGGTTTTTCTCATTGGGGTAGGACGTTACATATCTATGATTCAGTGTCCTTGCCTTTTCATGCAAGTACCTAATCCTCATAATAGGCCTATGGCTCCTTAAGTGTGGTCTTCACGAAGGGGAACATGTCGTGGGAAGGTAGGAACCTTTACTTATTTTGCATCCCATAGATTGACATGAAATAGATTTATATATCAATAGTTTTCCTAAGATAAACTTGCATACTTGGGTTCCTTCATACCTTGATTGCGAAAACCTTTAGTCATGTTCTATTGATTAGAGTGTCTCATTCTCCACCAATGATCTTGTATCACTATTGTGGCACCTTTTTCCATTTTTTTCGTGATCATTGCGTCTATCCCCTTGATGGATATTGCCGATAGTTGACCTTGCTAACATCCTATTCTTTATCTTACCATAAACTCTTATCTTCCTTAGTGCATGCTTCGGTCAACGAAGTTCGGACTTTAAGACCTTTGGGCCTTCCTCACAAATAACTCCTTTACCATCTTCATTCACCTAGTTGTGATATTAGATGGCAATGCTTTACCTTTTGAGAAACTCCGACTCAAGCATTGACTTGGTTATACTCATATTGGTGCTTTCATATTATCACTTTTTATCACCTTTTGCTTTCTTTGATCTTCCTTATATTTCATTGGCTGATATTTTTATTGTGGCCACATTCTTTGTTTTCGAGATCCCATATCTATTTACATTGAATGTATTTTATTTCCCTTATTACTATCATTGTCACATCTTTTATTTTCTTTAACTGTTCTTAGATTTTGTTACATCTCATTTTACCTACTTAATTCTTGCCGCATCTTTTAGTTTCTTCAATTTACCTTAGATTTTATTAAATACATTTATTTGTTCATTGGATTTATTTTCCTTTACATTAGATGTCTTACTTTCCTACTTATCTTACCATTTGCCTTTTCAGTTTTATAGTCATAAGCAATTATCACATTTGTGCAAGTATAGAAATAAAATGTCCATCAACATGTAGTACACTTACAGACATCCAACATAACAACATAAGGCATGTACACCAAGACCAAAATACTATCACACACACATATGGTATCTAAAAAAGTACACCAAATATACATCATGTCTACACATTCGAGAAGGCACACAATGCTCTAAGAAATCCGTCTGCCTAGTTGATTGTAGAGAGTGAACCAAGGATGCTTTAGAGTGTGCCCCCCAAGTGGTGCCTTTCCCTTTGCTGCAGCTAGCTGAACCTCTAAACTCTTGAACCCATGTGCTGGCTGTCTACTGCCTCACTGCAACTGCCCGAGTATTGGCCATTCTCGTTGCTTGCTCCCTTAATGGGACTTCCTATGTGCACAATAGCCTCTGCAATAAGTCACCACCATCTTGTCCAGCCACAAATGTAGAAGTAGAAGGATTAACCTCCCTATGCATCTGCAAAATCTGGGCTGCCTATCCAATGAGCCTACATGAGCCTCCATGATCACTCGCTGTGGGCACCACTCGATTAGGCATCATAGTTGTATCCCGATGGTCATGTATCCCATATAAAATCTCGTGGTGTGCACTTTCTATTAGAGAATGCCGCTCCTCGTTAGGCCTCTGTACAAAAACCAACACATTTTTGACACTCATTAGATATCAAATCAAATTTTAATACCTCTACTTCCTAGCATATATCTCTAATTTAGGAAAAGAAATAAAAACTTAATACTTGACACCTCTTACCTGGATGTCCTGGATGGTCCTCGATGACTACCCCATCCACTTGACTTGCCCGCATACACGATCCTCATCATCTGTTCTTTGCCAAACTCAACTAAGTATCTCTCCCCACCTGTGACTAGAGGCCATCGTATCTTGAAGACCATTGGATCCGAGGCCTCCTTTGTGCAACAGTTACTGCTCCTGGGTTCAGCTCTGTTAGGATGCAACTATTGATCTATCCCTCTTGGATCGATAAATGACCTGCCCTGCCTTTGTCTCACTGTCTCCAATGATCGTGCCAAAGATGTCTGTAGATCCATACTTTGCCTCTAGTCCCTATCCTCTTTAGAGTGTCTCAACCTCCACTCTTGTCTAGTAGTGAGGGCTATCTTGCTCAGCTTGTTGCCCATTTGATGGCAACATCTCTCAATGGTGGGACTACGACCTCCAGTCCCTTGCCTGCTCTTCCCCTCGAGGTAACCGCCGTTCTTGTCGTGGTCTCAATGGTGGGACTACAGCCTCCAGTCCCTTACCTGCTCTTCTGTATGTCTCGGCTTATACAGAGGTAGGGGCAATGGAGTTGTTGGATGTGGCAAACCAAATTGTCCAAGTACCTTGTCTACTGCACGTGGTTCTATCCACCATAGATAATGCCCACTAATCTCCCTAATCCTTCTTGTTGCTACAATAGATGACCAAAACAACCATGCATCTATTACGCTCACATACTAGGTCCATATAATGTAATCCTGCCTGATGGTCTATAATCTTTGAAAACCAATCCAATTGTGCACAATAACCATACTCAAGGTGCATTTGCTACAATCTATGATGGTGTCCCAATTGGGCAATACATCGGAAAGCTATCATATATCCATGTGACTAATAGCATCACTAGTCCCATGGCTAGTTGCCGCCTGATTTGAATGCAGTACAAGTTATGGGCCAGCTAAACACTCATCCCTGTACAGTTACCCCAACTGTATAACATGCTCTACTCAAAGGCTCCCCAACATGCTACCAATGCAATAAGTGGTCTCCTTCGTCGGAGTTGTGGTATAAGATGTGTGCCACAACAAACCTATAATCACCTTGCTGATGGTCAAAATAGGTGCAGTGCACAATGCATTGAGCCTAACAATCAGTGACCTCAACTTTTAATGATTGTCTATTGTGACTTACTGAGCTAATACCCTGTGCTCAACATCTGATTTCGGAACTTTACAAAACATTCAAGTGTCATGTACTGGCAATCTCGGAATGGCCGTGCGCGTCCTCCACACTAAAAGTAGTCTCTATAGTATCTCCTTGTGTCCTCCTCCTGAATGTGTTTGATCGTTACTACCAGTCTGCCAAAAATTTCTGAACTGAGTCTGCATCCAATGGGATATGGCACTTCTCCATGATACCCCAAAATCAAAGGCATGGGATTGTACTATGTGCTGTGTAGACAATCCCTTCAGTAACCCACGTAACTTGGAGGCATCCATTTTTCGCCATAGCTGAACTCATCTCTGAACTTGCAAGACATCAAACACCATTCATCTGGCTAGTCTCATTAAGAGAAAAACTAATTAAATAATTGAAGTATAGAAAACTATGTAAAAACATCATTCTACACTCTATTGCATCGACCATGTAAGGATTCCTACTCTAACCAACTACATTGGCCATGTAGTAAAAATCCTATTGCATCGGCAAAAGACATGAAAACTACATTTGTCCATGTAGACAAATTAATCACTCCTTATTGCATCAGTCATGTTGGGCATAAATGCATCGACTGTGTGGACATTTTCTAGCTGTGTTGGCCCGTTTGTGACCTTTTCGGCCCAACAAGGCTGATTGTGTTAGGCAGAAGTCCATGTGACTTTCCGTAGCATTTAACCTAACCTAACAACAACCAAATGCAATAATAACCCAAACCCACCCACAGTTTGTCAATACTTATGTTTTGATGTAACTTAGATTTTTTTTGCCTCGCGAATTTGCACATAGGTTTATTCTTCCATTTTAAACTTATCTACCCATTGACTCTAAAAACAAATCCTACTGTTAGATCCTCTCTTGTGCCCTCATCCATGTCCGCCACGTCTACCTTGATCACCTCCTCATGCTTGTACCATAGCTTATAATTTCATTGAAAATGGCTAACTCAAAGCGATGGCATCTTAAAATCTCTAATCACAAAGTGACAAATGAAAGGTTCAAACTTCTATTTATGGATTTTAAATAAAATTTGGAACTTTCAAATGTTTACACCCAAATTCCATAAAACCGCTATACCTATGTAACCATAGCTCCTAGAGACAAACTGGAATAAGCGTCACAACTGTGATGTCGCAAGGAATTTTATGGTATGTTACAACTATTTTTGCATTTTGTTTCAAAAATTGCTTATTTCTCTTGGCTTGTGGAACCAACTTTTTTGTTTGTCCTCATAGCTTACATCTTTCTTATATGTATTGTCGCCTTTAAATAGGCTTGCAAGACTAGTTGCTTCCTGTCGATGCACCTTATATCATTTCTAGGTTTTTGCCTCTAATTTTGTTCCATTTATAGGGCTATCCGGACCTAACCTAGTCCAATATTATGACCCCTTATTACCTACCATAGGCTAACTAGCGTTGACCTAGGTGTTTTCTCCGGACTTGTCCCCCCACCTTCCCATGAGCTCCCTTTATGTTAGTTTTTCCTTGCTTATTTTGTTAATTTATCTTCCTGTTTTATTTCTTTAGTCTTGTTTCGTTTGGGTTCACTTAGCAATTATGTGCCCTCTATGGTTGAGACACAAAGTCATTATCCGTCCCAATTCATGGGAAAATAAGTTCAAATAAGTATATTTCATTTGGTAAAATTCATATTTCTTTACTTATTCATTTGTAGTCATTTCCTTTTGATTTTGGTACCATGTTCCTTTCTAGAAGACAATCTCATGTTACCCTATTTGACACATGATGATCTTCGGTTGGGGCATATGTATACACCTTATTTTTCACTCTTACTAATGATTTCTCTTTGTAGGTTGTTGGTGCAATAATTTTCTTGAGTGTGTGCCTTAAGGGGTGTACTGGGAGTGGGGGTGGGTTGGTTAGTAATACCTGGTGAGAGAGTTGTACGTGGCATCACACTAGGTTGCTTCCACACGCCTCTTTACTGTCTTCATTATTTTCTTAGTGACCACTTGATGTCGTCAGTATTATCACCTTCACATCTGTCTACAACACCTTTATACCTATTCCAACTATTTGTTCTACTTCCATTCTCTCTTCTTTCTTTACCTTTATGCCTGACTATTTGCGGCCGATGACATCAAACATGGTTGATGGCAACCTAGTCTTCCCACGGCTTCAGTTACAGGTAACATGCATATTGCCAGCTACTTTCAGTCGGCCTCGGATGCTAGGTGACAGTGTCTGTGGTGGGATTCTCCCGCCCTCTTCTTCAGCTCCATCCATTTGCACTCTTTCGGTCACGACGACTTTTGCTTCTCCTCCTCCTTTCCTCTCTTTCTTCTTCTCTCTTCTTTTATTGTTTGGATCACCCCTTAGGGTCTCCCTTCTGGTACCTCTTGCATTGTATTGTACAGTCCCATTGACTTATTTTTATGGTCATTTGTTGGACATTAATATAATTATCTTATCTTATCTTATCTACTAGAACCTTATTTTCAGCCACGGTCAATGCCACCGACCAAGAGGGATTATGAATTCAAGTTATGCTCTTGTATAAATAAGCGTCATTGTTGTCATTTCTCTATATCATCATCACAGTCTCTTGTGTCTTTGCTTGCAAACCTTTTTCCTAAAAGGTTTAAGAAGTTTAGGTTTAGCGGAGTTTACACTTGGAGGTCTACTTTGGAGTATTGGGTTACTAGGAGCAGTAAGAATATGAACTACACCGAGGTTTAACGGGTCTTTGGAGTCCCTAACTTTGGTTTACTTAGGTCTTCTACCTATCCCTCCTGTGATCCACTTAAAACAACTCTCTCATGAGGTGCTACTAATGTTTGGAGGGGTTAATGCACCAACAATGTCTTCACAAAGGTAAGTATCCCTTATCCTTCACTTTCTTTAAGATATCATGTATTAGACTAGGATATAGTAGCATGTCTTTCTCTATTGCACCATCTCTTTACGACCCTTGCTTATTATCTGTTACATGGCATTACAACCCTTGGCTTAGATATCTTATAGCACTTGCTTATTATCATTATTTGTACAACCGTAAGATCCTAGTTAAACCCAACCCCCATTTTTGACACATGCTTTGGAACCGTATGCCTTTGACATAAGTGTGAAGTAGTCTTTTCTAGATCATGGACTATTATGCCCCTTGGTGTTATCTGTGGCTTGTGTGTTGGCCCTAGAAAGGTCTTCTACTTAAATCCAAATCTATTTTTTTCAAAAGAGAGTATAGTCATATTGAGCATCTTAACTGACATACTTTCTATCTAAAACAAGGGCTGTAAGAGATAATACAATGGACAATGATATGCTACTCTATCTTAGTCTAATACATGATACATCAAACAAATCAATCATACCAATATAAAGAAAAGAGAAGTGTTAGGGATTCTCGTCTTTGTGAAGACATTGTTGGCACATCAACTCCCTAGGGTTAGTAGCACCCCTTGAGAGAGTTGTGGGAACTCCAAAGACTTGGTAGACATCGCTGGAGTAACTCCCATTCTTGTTAGTTTTAGTAGCCTAATGCTCCAAAATAAATCTCTAAGTATAAGCTCCACCAAACCCTAAACCTCTTAAATCTTAAAGGGAACATTTGCGACCAAAAGCAAAGAAAATTGTGATGGTGATATAGAGAAATGACAACAATGACGTCTATTTATATAACATATCCTAAAGTCACAATCTCTCTTTGTCGACGATGTTGGCCATAGTTGATGTAGTCAGTTGGAAATAAGGTACTATTGAATGACATTGACCATGATTGGTGCCGTCAGCCACAAATAGTCCGGTATAAAGGTAAGGAGGGAGAGAGAATGAAGGTAGAGAAAACACGTGGAGCGGGTATGAGGGAGATTTGAAGGTGATAATACTAGAGATATCAATTGGCCATAAAGAGATAGTAAGGAAAGTGGTAGGAATGTGGTAAGGAAGTAGTAAAGAGGCATGTTAGGGAAAGCTAGAACGATGCCATGCATAACATCTCTCTCACTAGGTATTGCTTACCAGCCCAACCCCGCTCCCGGTATGCCCCTTAAGGCACACACTCAAGGAGATTAATGCGCCAACAACTTGCAAAGAGAAATCATTATAAGAGTGAAAAATAAGCTGTATACACCATGCTTGCATTGAGTTGATCTATTTCTTTTTTCTGAGCCATCTCTTTCATTTCCTCTATGGTAGCAATCTGTGCTATGCTTTCGTGGAGCCTAGGTAGTTCTTACCTAGTTGCTAAGCGCAGTTAGTTATGCCTGGGAAGCTATCATGTATTACATCCTGTTTAAATTTGCTATAGTGGTCATACCTAATAAGCCTGCATTGCTTTGGTTAAATCTTGTCTCCAAATGGGTAATACTCTTACAGAGTTGAGCCTAATCACCCGTTTGAATTTGTATCATCTTTGTTAGAAGTCTTCTCTAGTGTAGTTTGATTGTTTTCCTTGCCTTTGGTAGAAGCACTTGCCATGATGCGACTTGCCCAAAGTCAAACATTAGGGTTAGTAGACATTGACATTAATGGCATGGCCTTTTTGAGACGAATCTAATGACCACTATATTTCTCAAGGGTGAAAAACCTGAAACCCGATTTTTTCTCTCCAAAACTTAGGGTTACTGAAGGTCTATACCATTGCATTTGCCTTGGAAAGATAATTTCAATGGCAGCTATGTTGTTCAAGGGTGTAAGAACCCAATTCCATATTTTTTTTGTTTTTCTTTTCCTTGTGCTTTGGACAGGGTAGACGAAAACTCTCAACTACCCTTAGATCAAAAGGTTTTGATTTTGACCGACAACAAAATTAAAAAAGCAAAGCAACGAAAATTCCGCGCCTAACAACTCAAGCTCTAAGAAAGCAGAAAAAATATACAAGAAAAAAAGCTTATTTATCTAGAATACCGTTTTGTGCTTTCCTCCACATCCCTAATGCACAACATAAACTTTTCCCAAATCAAAGCTCCGATACCACTTATAATGAACTTACTATATCACACAGGCAGATTCACAACAATAGATCGCAGTTCAACAAATGACATGACCAATTTAAAATAGGGCAGATCCATGCAATATAAGGGAAATGAAGAGCAACATACTGAAATATATAATAGCGAAATAGAGTAGAATACAACAAAATAGAGAAATCTATGCAATATGAGTGAAAGAAAGAGCAAAATATTCAAATATTTGACTAAGCATTGAGGTGGTTTTTTTCAAAATGAATTAATCTTTGGATTCCTTGCGAAACATTGTTAGGGTCCATTTTTAGTACTTTTTCAAAAATTCCATGTAACCATTAAAATGAAATGTCAAAGCTTACAAATCTACTATTGGAGCACAATTGGTTTAGTTGGTCATGGTGATGCAACTAACAAGTCACTGTGAGGGAAAAAGGCATTTGGGCAACAAGGTGCTGAACACAACTGATAAGTGGTTTTGAGGTGGAGCATATGTAGAGAGACGATGGACATAAGTTGCGAAAATGCCACTTGGAAATCCCCCCGACCCCTCCCTCTTTAAGGGGTCCAATTGTGTGCATGTGGTTGGGTCACAATGACAACAAGATGCCAGTCTAAGGGGCCTAAGATCCGCTTACCTTCTATAAAGGCGGATGGTACGGTCATGGAAATAGGCCTTGGCTCTAATAGGTTTGTGGTTCGAATCCCCATAATTTCTCTTTCATTGAGTTTGTGAGAGTTTAAGGTGCCTAAGGTCTGTTGGCCTTCTATAAATGTGTAGGGTAAGGTCACAGGCATAGGTTTGTGGTTTGAATCCCCATAACTTCTCTATCATTGAGTTTGTGACAACGAATAATAGGTCGCACATAGTTGAATTTGGTTGAAACATTTTGACAAATTTGGAGTTGGAAGTGGCAAGATGCCGGTCAAAGGGGCCTAAAATCCGCTGGCCTTCTATAAAGGCAGCATGTAAGGTCTTGGGAATAGGCCTTGGCACTGATAGGTTTGTGGTTTGAATCCCTGTAACTTTTCTTCCGTTGAGTTTGTGACAATGAATAACAGGTAATAACACAACTGATATTGGTTAAAACATTTTGACAAATCCGGAGCTAGCATGTGGCAAAATCTAGCTGGTTGCATTTTTTAATTATTTTTTATGCCGAGTCAACACATAGGTGACAAATATCATTACTTGTCAAACATTGCATGTTCATTCTTCAGCATGCTAGTGGATCGTAATTTCTGGTGGTTACCATCTTATGGCAAAGGATGGACAATGCTTGATTTTCTAAGCAAGGTAAATGATGGTACAAAGTTTGATTTTCTGGACAAGGAAAAGGATTCTCGAAATTACTTTGAATGTTTTGTTTGTGGTCTTGAAAAAGTAAATGTTGGAGAAGATGCTTTTCATTTTATGATTTATGTATAATTAGTTTCTATTTATCAAATCACACAAAATAGAAATAAAGTTAAGTTTTGGTTGGATAAATTTGTGCTTTATGATATCAAGAGCTTCTTCACTTAAAAGTTGTTGCGTTCAGCTCTATTGACAATAGTCAGCAATTTCATATGTTCATAAAGTTCCGCAATGCATCACAAAACACCCTTGCTTGTGTTAATGAGGATTGTGAAATGTAAATTTAAGGAGATTGAGGTTGTAGTAAATCATTGGTCGTATATACTATGGAGCACCTTTGATCCATAGGGATCCAAAATGACTCTACTTCATCAGGATAGTCAACATGAAGAAGGAAAAATAATATACAAAGGTTCCGTCTTTTTAGTAACAGGACCGCTGCCCTGTGCAGAGCGGTGGTTACAGAACCGCCGCCCAGACAGAGTGGTGGTCCTGGGACCGCCGGTCTGTATTGGGCGGCGGTCCTGACTCATTCAGACAGAAAACAAAAATATGAAAACGAACATCCCAGAATTTTAAAAGGTTGTCCATGTCTCTTCTCCTCCACAACCTTTCCCATTCTCCAGTGCACGGGAGGACATGAGAAAGGCTATAAATACATGTTTGTAGAAGAGAACAAGATCATTGAAGCATGAAAGCAAGTGAGCAAGAAGTTCTTAGTGTTGGAATTGTGTTTTGTAGAAGAAAGGAGTGTTGAGACAGAGCAAACAAGTATTTGGGAGGAAGTGTGAGATATTATCTACTTCTCTTTCATACTTATTGTAAATTCTGTACTTGTTATTTTGAATTGGCCAATAAAAGTGGGAAGAAAGAGCAATTGCCCTTCCCGACTGGTTTTTCCTCCTCTGGAGGTTTCCAGGATAAAATTTGTTGGTGTTTATGAACTTAAATTCTTTCCTTTCCTGCAATTGTGGATTCTAAGCATAAGCATAATTCATTCACTAGCTATCTCTGTCATTTTCTAATAGAAAGTAGAACATCAGTGTTTATTTTGTGATTCTGTGGATAATTCCAAAGTTGAAGAGTTTACAGATCATTTTGGTATCAGAGCTAACAAGTATCCAGGACTGTGGTATTCGTTCTTGGATTTGTATGACAATGACGAGATCTAAAGGTGAAGAGGCTTTACCTTGCGATCCAGAAATTTCTACAAAGAAGTGGAAACAGAGAATTCGGGGACAAATGGAGGAAGAGAACTTGGTCCGTAGAATTGAGATGCTGGAGACCATGATGGATAGGATGTTTAGAAGGCAAGAAGAGCTTGTAGATTTGTAGAAGACAACTTCTGTCAAGCAAGACTCCATGGACTCAGTGGTTCGGGGCTTAGCTAAAAAGTTTGGCATAGGAAGGAGCCACCATGAGGAAAGTTATGGGGAAGAGCATGAAGAAGAGACTTCAAACGCAAGAGAAAAGGTAAAATCTGATCATACTCCTTTTAAAGTTGAGATGAAAGTTGATATTAAAAGCTTTGAAGGACAAGTAGATGCAGAGTTGCTTGATAAATGGTTAAAACAGTTAGAAGTCTACTTTAGCATCCATAATGTCACTGAGGCATAGAGGATCACCTTTGCACGTCTCAAAATGGAGGGACATGCTCTGGTTTGGTGGGAAACCCATCTAACCACTTGTGAAAAGAAGAAGTGTCCTATTGTGAAATCTTGGCAAGAATTTAAAGAATTACTTAGAGCTAACTTCTATCCTATTGGCCACAAGACTGACCAAATGATTAAATGGCAGTATTTTAGACAAGGCAGTGGTCAAAGTGTGCAGGACTATACTACGGAGTTTTGGAGGCAGGCCATGTTGCTAAACATGGACTTGGAGGATGAGGATATTCTGACTAAGTACTTGGGAGGACTTCACACTCACCTTCGAAGAAAAGTCATCTCCACCAAGCCCAAAGATCTCAACGAGGTGTGTGTGCAAGCATACTACATAGATGATGAAAAGAAGCAAGGGGAAGCAGAGCCAAGGGCAAAGCAGTCGACAAATCAATAGAAAAAAGAGTATGGGCAAACAAGTAACAAGGGTAAGTGGAAAGGGAAAGGTAAACAAGCTGCCACTACTTTAAATACTTGTAAAGATCCCAAGAATTTTTGCAAGAACTGTGATATCAATGGTCATACTGACGCTACATGTTGGAAGTTGCATCCAGAGTTACATCCGAAGAACCGAACCAAGGACTCAAAAAAGTCCATGACAGCTGTAAAAATAGAAGGGGAGGTGGAAATCAAAGATGACTCTGATGTAGATGAAAGGCTTGGATGCACGGCCACCAACATGGACAACCAGGAAGAGGAGATGAGTAGACTATTCTAGATCAAAATCCAGATCAAGAGAACTAAGGTAAATGCTTTGGTTGATACCGGTTCTCAATCTAACTTGATTTCTGAAGCAGTTGTAAAGAAGCTTGGTCTTGAGACTTACGAGCATCCACACCCTTATCCTTTGGGTTGGGTGAAGAAGGGTGTTGAAATTCAGGTAACAAGAAGATGTAAGGTCAAGTTTGGGATAAATTCCCAGTATATTGATGTTTTGGAAGTTGACGTTATTCCACTTGATGCTTTTGATGTTATATTCGGGAGTCCTTACTTGTATATCAGGGATGCTATATTTATGAGAAGGGAAAACTGGTACAGATGGGTCAAGGATGGGATCAACTACAACATCCGGGCACACCAGCGTAAGACACGGGTTATTATGGTGAGTGCTAACCAAGCAAAATGACTTATTCAGGCAAATCATAATCAGTTTTGTTTACTTTTGTTAAAGGATAAACAAGATGGGGTAGAAGTTTCAGAGATTTCTAACTAGGGAAAGCATGATTTGGATAGTATTATTCAGTCTTTTTCAGGAAGTATTTCAGGCTCCCAGTGGGTTACCACCAAAACGGAAGTAGAGCATGAGATTCAGCTATTGCCAGAGTCCCCTCTACCGAACATTGGGTTGTATAGGAAATCCTTGCTTGAGAGTACTGAAGTAAAGAAACAACTCTAGGAACTACTAGACCAAGGGGTGATACGTCCGAGCACCTCACCATGTGGTTCACCTATTGTGATGGTGCCAAAGAAGGATGGTTCTTGGAGAATGTGCATCGACTACCACATGCTTTGAACAAGATCACCATAAAGAACAAATATCCACTTCCCCGCATAGATGATCTCTTGGACCAGCTTCAACATGCCAAATTCTTCACGAAGTTGGATCTCAAGTCCGGTTATCACCAAGTCAGAATGAAGGAGGAGGATATATGGAAGACTGCCTTCAAAACAAAACAGGGTTTGTATGAATGGTTAGTACTTCCTTTTGGGTTATGCAATGCACCTGCTACATTTATGAGATTGATGAATGATGTATTGTGGGATTTTATAGATTCATGTGTCATTGTATATCTAGATGATATCTTGATTTTTAGTGCCACATGGGAAGAACATCTAACTCATTTACAACAATTCTTGCAAGTTCTCAGGGAGAAACAACTGCTTTGTAATATGAAGAAATGTGAATTTTCCAAATAGTCACTTGTCTATCTTGGGCACGTGGTTGGAGGAGGAGAGCTACGAGTGGATCCAAAGAAGGTGGAAGCCATCACTAATTGGCCAACACCAACAGGAGCCATAAAGACTAGGAGTTTTGTGGGAGCAGTACAGTACATGCGGAAGTTCATTCCAGGCTTCTCCGTGATTGCAACACCTCTACACATAGTGGCCACAAAGAGTAAGGGTTTTGACTGGGGTAAGGAACAAGACAAATCCTTTGAGTTATTGAAATACAAGATTAGTCATGCTCCAGTACTTGCTCTTCCTAGTTTGCAACAACCTTTTGAAGTAGAGACAAATGCCAGTGATTACACTATGGGTGCAGTGTTGCTTCAAGGAGGTAAACCCATATGTTATCATTCTTGAAACTTTCACTTCAGCAGTTAAAGGATATTCAATATATGATAAGGAAATGTATGCACTAGTTCAGGAAATTAAAAAATGGAAGCATTATTTGTTGGGTAAAGAAACTATTGTGTACACTGACCACAAACCTCTCTAGTATTTGCAAGCACAGTCTAAATTACAGCAGGCAAGGCACTACAAATGGATGGGGTTCCTTCAGTAGTTCCATCTGGTGATCAAATACAAGAAGGGTAGTACAAATTTGGTGGCAAACATGTTGTCTAGGCCACCCACATAGGAGAATTTTTCCTCTTTGGCCACTATCTCTCAGATCGAGCCCTTCACGAAGGAAGCTTACAAAGAGGCATATGCCCAGGACAAAGACTTTGGGGTGACATTTCAGCAGTTGCAGTCCCAAGGGACTGAAAGGATAGGGATTGAAGATTTTTATCTCAAGGATGGGCTGCTCTACTGATGGGGGAAGCTTTGCGTGCCAAAAGAAGAAAGAATTCTATTGATGAGGGAAGCACATACCTCAAAAGTAGCGGGACATTTCGGTGTTGGTAAGACCCTAGCCCACTTGCAAAGGTACGTGTATTGGCCCAATATGCAAGAAGAAGTATCAAAATTTATACGTGGATGTAAACTTTGTTGTACCAACAAGCCTAAGACTAGGAAGGAGGGTTTGTATATGCCTTTGCCAGTACCTACTCATCCATGGGAGGACATTTCTATGGATTTTGTAGGAGGATTACCTATGTCTAAACATGGCCATGACTATCTATATTTTGTTGTTGATAGATTCAGTAAGATGTGTATTCTTATGGCATGTAAAAAGACAGTAAAAGCACATGAGGCAGCAAATCTTTTCTTTGCTAATGTATGGGTGCATTTTGGTTTACCAAAGTCTATTGTTTCTGAACAAGGATTCCAGGTTCTTGGAGAAGTTTTGGACTACTTTGTGGGACAAGATGGATACCAGGTTACAGAGGAGCACAACTTTCCATCCACAGACAGATGGACAGATAGAGGTGGTAAACAGGACTTTGGTATAGTTTATCAGAGGGTATAACAACAAATATCCAAGGACTTGGGATGAGTCCTTAGCCTACATTCAACATTCCTATAACCGGGCAGTACACACATCCACTATGAAGTCACCATTTGAAGCATGCTTGGGATATCTACCTACAAATCCGCTGGACAGCAGTTGGCTAGTAGGATGAGGATGAGACACGAGACACAGAGGTGATTAGAGAAAACAAATTCATCGAGAGGATCAGACAAATCCATCTCAAAGTCAAAGAACAACTAGAGAAATCTCAAGCCAAGTACAAAGCTAGGCACGATCAACATAGGAGGGAACATAAACTTCATGTTGGAGATAGAGTTTGGATTTACTTGAGCAAGGAGAGACTACAAGGTCAAGCACGAAAGCTCAAGCCACTATGATATGGGCCCTTCACCATATTGGAGTAGGTTGGAGAAAATGCTTTTCGACTTGATTTGTCATCATTTATGAGGATGTACTCTGTAGTAAACTGTGAGAACTTACACCTATATGAGCCATCCATGCTAGATGAAGATGAAGGACTATAGTTGTTACCTTCCATTGAGGATTGTGTCTTGGACTCACAAGGTGAATTGGAGGTGGATGTAGTGTTGCAGCAGAAGGTCAGAGAGACTAGGAGAGGTCCCCAGGAGTCTTGGCAGATTGGACTAAAAGGAAAGACACCAAGGCAGTCCCGGTGGTACTCCAAGGAGCAAGTGAGGGAATTATTTCCTCATCTACTCCCCCACTAAGCTTTTGTGGGACCAAAAGCCTCCTAAGCAGGGGAGGTGTGATCCATAGGGATCCAAAATGACTCTACTTCATCAAAACAGTCATCACGAAGAAGGAAAAATAATATATGAGAGGTTCTATCTTTTTAGTAACAGGACCACCGCCCTATGCAGAGTGGCAATTACAGAACCACCACCCAGCCAGGGCGAGCGGTCCTAGGACCGCCGGTCTGCATTGGGCGGCGGTCCTGGCTCTTTCAGACAAAAAAAAATGAAATGAACAACCCATAATTTGGAAGGTTGTCCGTGTCTCTTCTCCTCCATGACCTTTCCCATTCTCCAGTGCATGGGAGGACATGAGAAAGGCTATAAATACATGTTTGTAGAAGAGAATAAGATCATCGAAGCATGAAAGCAAGTGAGCAAGAAGTTCTTAGTGCTGGAATTGTGTTTTGTAGAAGAAAGGAGTGTTGAGACAGAGCAAGCAAGTATTTGGGAGGAAGTGTGAGATATTATCTACTTCTCTTTCATACTTATTGTAAATTATGTACTTATTATTTTGAATTGGCCAATAAAATTGGGAAGAAAGAGCAATTTCCCTTCCCGACTAGTTTTTCCTCCTCTGGAGGTTTCCAGGATAAAATTTGTTGGTGTTTATGAGCTTAAATTCTTTCCTTTCCTGCAATTGTGGATTCTAAGCATAAGAATAATTCATTCACTAGCTATCTCTGTCATTTTCTAATAGAAAGTAGAACATCAACGTTTATTTTGTGATCCTGTGGATAATTCCAAAGTTGAAGAGTTTACAGATCAACCTTTGAGGATGAAGAAGATTCTACCCTTAATGACATCACTTAGGAGAGTGATGAAGATTTCACTCATTTGGACACTACTACTGAGACTAATGATTGTTCATATGGTTTATATGATGGGTGCACACAAACATCTTCAGATGCATTTAGTTCATTTGATGATGCCTCTTATGAGTGCTTAAATGAGGATCATGGTCCGTCTTCCATTTATAAGCCCTCTCATAATATTCATGCTCTAGTAGCTAGGGAAGACCTTGGATCCAAGAAATATAAAGCAAGTGCTAGATGGAGGATACTTCAAACACTAGATGTACATGCAAAGGACTTGTCAAGTATGGCCAAGGTATTATTGATCCAATTGAGGTAGAATACAAGACTTCTAGAGCTGCTATTGGTTTCTATCCCGCATGGCAAGGAGAGTTCTCTAGATGATATGAATTATATGACTTCCGAAGTAGACCTTTGGAATGTTGACCTTGAGCATGAGACACATGGATCAACTACACAAGATAACTATCTTGAGATAGATCTCTTTGATGACACCACATGGGGAGAGTTGGATGAGATGGAGGAGCTTGTTCATGACGAGCCTTACTCAAAGGCTCATGTTTTAGGGTGGACTTGTATCTCTTCTTAAAACATTTATTGATTCTCATTTTTTGATGCTTTTATTCTTTTTGTTAGCGTTAAGACAATCTATAATATTTCAGCTTGTGGAAGACCTTCCTCCATGAAACCATCTTTTTTCTTCTGTTCTATTGGACATTGACTTGCTGCGATCTTCTAAAAGTTTGTATGGATTCAAAACAATATTGCGGACCTTTCTAGAGCATTTTGTCAATGTCACACAAAAGAATATGTCTACAAACACAAAATCTACTCTAATAGTTTTCGGTTGGTGCACGATTGCACATGAGCTAAGAAAATGTGTGAGGGTGGAGGGGTAGAACCACCCTTTTGACCTTTTGAGAATGGCTTGGGGTGCTTATGTGCCGATGGATACTCCCAGTCTACCGACTTTTTGAAGTTAGTTGGGTATGGTGCGACCTCCCTTGCCAAAACCAATTTTGTACCTCCGACCCTCACTTCTGTCTTTCTTAGGTTGAACTCCTCTGAATGCACTAGGTGCCTCTTTTCATCTCCATATCTTCTTCCCTTACACAAATACTCTGTGTACCGCTTTTGCATTGGAATTTTGTTCATTACCGTTTTCTTGTCTTTGTGCTATGCTCCTTTTCCAATCCTCTTACTCTTTTCTATGCAACACCTTGTTGCAGTAATGCGCATGCTCCGCCTTCTACATATTGCAGGGTCTATTCCCTTGTGCATAGAATCCAACAACTTTGGTGAGCTATGCTTTCGAATGTGGCTCTGTCTGTCCTTGCACACTCTCATTGTAATGGTTCTCCCATCATACAACATCTCCAAGACAAATTGTCACGACCTTCCCAATAATACATGGCATGATACCACACAAAACCTTGTCTGTGAACTAGCTAATCTTTATCTCTACCTCGCATTGCTTATGCACAACGCTAATTTGTGCTTCTACCAACCAAGTTACTCTATAAGGATTCAAATGCGTTTTGCATTCCAATCCCAACTTACGCACCATATCCTATCTCGCTATATTGAATACATGTGTTGCTAAATCTTCCATCTCGACCTCTCCCTCTTGGAGAACTGGCTCTTCCTCTAGTTTGTTGTCCTTGTGCATTGCTTGCGCCTTACTCATTCTCTTGCTCACGTGTAGTTGCTTCTATGCCACGTCTAGTATTTCCCTTGGCCTTTGCAGTACTCTGCTAGCTTGCTAACTTCTTTTTTGCTCTCAAGGCATATTGGTATGCCTCTTCCACCGTCTGCATCTTCACTAGGCTAATCTCATCTTGGATCACCCACCACAGTCCATTTATGTATTGTGGTATCTTCTTTTTATCCATTTCATTATGACCAACTCGAATTGTGATCATGTAGAACTATTTAGTGTATTCTTGTACATTTAACTCGTTTTGTCACAAATTCTACAACCTTTTCACCAAATCCAATTGGTAATTACAAGAAAAAATTTCCCTTTCAGCTTTGCTACCATCTGCTCCCATTAGGGAATCTTGTCTTTACCCCTTCCTATTGCGCTTCAACTAAATTTCCTTCCACCACAACACCACATGAATTTTCAACCTGGTCTATGCGATCTTCATTGAACTCAAAATATTCTTCCATCTCTATTATCCAATCAATTAGCTCTTCTGCGTTTAGTGTCCCCGAAAAATAAGGAACCTCCATTCGCACTCTCTTTGGATCTTCGATATGGCTTTGAGAAGCCTTTCTTCTCCGTTATCCAAACGTTCAAGTACTGGATTTCCTTCTCTCGTTCCACTTTCAACCATTTCTTGTATTTCTTTTTCTGCATCACTCACATCATCCCTCAGGACGAGAATCCTCTTCACTTCTATCTTCCTCCATTGCATTCCATCCGATCTGCGCTGTTTGCAATACGTCCATGATCTCATCAAGCCTTCTGGACACATTATTGACTAGTGTGCCTCCTCGCCCTACTCTTCTTGGCAGTATATTCTCTTCTTCGCAATTGTGGACCTTTTGATACACTCCCTTGTTAACCTATGCATGTCACACTGCTTTTTTACTTCACTCTGTCTTCTACCCACCTTGCAAAGACGTAGAACTTCAGATCTTTGCCTCAATCCCAAAGTTCTGCCTCACTCTGATACCATATGATGCAGCCACAATTGAAGGTCCCACTGAAAGAAGGCCGTGGATCGTGCAGCCTTAACATATAACACACATGCACATCGAAATAGTATAGGAACAACAATATCTTTATTAATCAACAATAGAAAATTACATACTTAATCTCACACCCTTTGGCAAGTCTAGCTTATTACATCAAGAACGCACAATGCATATAGACTTACAACTACTCAACACCACAATGCTGCTCCAAGTGTTTCAATCCTAATAGTCCCAACACCACAATGCTGCTCCAAGCGTTTCAATTGTAATAGTCCTTTACTTAATCTGTGCACAAGTCTCTTCTGTATAGAGTACTCCTTTGCAACAGCACTAGACTTTTTCCTGATGGGATTTTTGAACCGTCTCAATTAAATCTAGAATTGAACTTCTTGACTCCCGTCTTCCTTGAATACCTAATTCAAACATAGTGATGTGTTTATATAGACACACGATCAACTACTTAAAATATTAGGCCCCACAATCTTTCCAATAAACATATCAATGTGTTGCAAACTTTAAATGAAGGATGAGGCCCAAAGAACCCATATCATAACACAACTTGATGCAAACAGAAGTTGGCTCAAGGATTGCAATGCTAAATTAGACGAGCCTTCATCGACCTTCATTTGTTATCTCGATGCAATCGACAAGCATTCCCACCATTTGTGCTATTCAAGAACCTTGCACATTTTTGTGCAAGAAGCCTATGCACAATATGTCTTTATGCGCTACATGCGTGGAATTCAAATGACCTCATGTTTCACATGCAGACGCATGGTATCAAGATAAACTTTTGCTAACGAGAGCCCCTGAAATTGCATTCTGTAGTGCTGCAAATATCTTGAAGCTTCCTGATTCTGTGCCATACTGCTAGTTGTCTGCACCAAGTTGCGGTTATGTGCTAAGGTTTACAATCTTCACGCCATCTAATGAAGTGTATTTTCATAATGTAGAGGTTCCACAACGACTGTTGAACATTCTTCAGTCTGAGAAAGACCTTCCACCATGAAACCACCTTTTCTATTTTGTGCCATGGGATATTGACTTCGCCAATCTTTGAAAGGCTTTTATGGATTTGGAACAATACCACCGACCTTCATAGAGAATTCTGTCAGTGGCGCACACAAGAATACATAAACAAACACAAAATCTACTCTAACTTGTTTTGGTTTATGCAAGATTGCTTGTGAACCTGGATGCTTCTACATTAAATTTCCTCCACAAGGACTGCTAGAGTTAATCTTATGTATAGCTTGAGTGGGTTCAATGTTGAAGGTTTTGTGCTTCATAGAGGCACTGGTTCAAATTATGAGGAGATAGGGCATGTACACTCTATAGGAACAACGTATAAGATAATGGAAAAACAATCTTGTCTGTGTACCTTGGGCATAGATGGATTGGCAAGGCTTGATTTATCACAATCTGGGTCGAAACCTAAAGAGGTAAAAATTGCTGTGAGAATCTTATAGATCATACAATGTGATAAAATTAGAGTCTAAAAGATCTAGAAGATTCTCATACATTGACACTATGCGAACAATCCACTCAAGACAAAAAAGTAACGAGTTTTAAAAATATATAAGGTAAACAAAAAAACAATCCCGTTGTGGGCTTCTACAAGAGGGATCCCATACACCGAATTGGCATCTTGCTTGGCAATGACCTAAAAAAATTCCTTTACCTTTGGATTAAGGGCTTTTTATAAATTCGTATGCATTTATTAAGAGGTTTTACAATTCTTGCTAAAGACACCGAAGGTTGGAAGCTAGGTATTGCCAAACAAAGTGTGGAAAACAATTGCCACCAAACAAAGAGAAAGTCGTACACACCCAAGCATAGAAGATTGTATAAGTTGGGTTTGTTAGAAGGGAAATATTCTCAGACATGGTCCGCACGATGGAGGAGTTGGTTGACATAGGAAGTTTTGCCTTAGACAGAAATGTTAATGGTAATTTTGTTGACATGAATTTTTTCTAGGGGTTTGTAGGATGGAGAGCCAACAATGGAAAAGTTGCCACATACGATTATTTTATAGACAACTCTAAAATTTGAGTTTTTAATGAAAATTTGATTATAATTTTTGGTTTAATCTTCGTCAGTTGGATGGTTTGTGGTTTCTACCTCCACAGTCATTGCCTTGACCTGTATTTATGGTCACAGATAAAGATGTGGGGCTTTCATATGCATTCTCTCTAGAGTTATAATATTCATCCTATGTATATTGATTTCATATGAATACAAGTGTTTTTTATTTTTGCATTTCTTGTTATACGAAAGTGTTATGCTATCATTAAATACTCTAATTAGGTAGCCCACAATTGATTCTTTGGGTTTGGAGATTTCTTAGCTATTGAGTCAATGAGTGTGGTTTGAGGGGGAATACTGTTATGAAAATCCACACTCCGAGCTTGCAAATGTTTGTAGAGGATATATTAGTTTGATATATGAATTTGGTGCACATTCATTCTTGCTCTTGGAAGGTTGGCTCTTCTTGACGAGCTCTTGAGCATTGGTACATTTGGCTCCTGCTTCTAGGAGGTTGAGGCTTTGCTTGCATGTACCTGGTTCTTTCATGCACTTCATTTTGGTTTTTGGGCGGTTGAGGTTTGTTGATGTGCATTGCTAAGTTGTGCACTCGTGCATTTTGTTCATAACTTGAGGAGGTTGATGCTTGTTTTTGTGCATCGACTTTCCCAATTATGGGGTTGCTTCTTGTATGTGTGTGGCTTTAATGTAGTTACTTTTAGTGGATTAAGATGTTCTATGATGGATCTCAACCATTCATTGACTCAGATGGCTTCATTCTTGGTATCCCTTTGATTTTTGAGAGGTTGTGGTTCTTTTATTGGCGCATGAGTGGTTTTAGTCAGAACTTAGCTCCTCTATTGGGTATTATGATTCACACTTGCTGTCCTGGGCTTCAGGTTTGTGGGAAGGTTGCATATGTTGTTCTTGTCACAACGAATTCCTCTCTCTTTTTGAAATGTTTAGATTGGAGTCTAGGGTGTTGAGTTGGGTGTCTGTTGTCAAATATTGCTGTTGAGTGTTGATGACCCTTCTGTATTTGTGTTTTAGTGTTGATCGACTTGTCTTTTAAACTCTGATGTTGTTTCGAAGGCTATGGAACATAAAGAATTTTTCACTTAAGTGGCTTAAGATGTTTTATAATGGATCTTGATTATTCATTGATTTGGATGGTGTCAGAATTGGTATCACATTGATTTTTCAGTGGTTGTGCTTTTCTTGGCTCAAGAGACGAGTCTGTTATGGTTCGAGCTGGATCTTAGTTAGCTCCTCTATTGGGTCTTATGCCTCACAGTTACTGTCTGAGGCTTCCAGTTTATGTGAAGTTTGCGGATTTTGTTCTAGACACAATGAATTCATTTTTCTCTTTTGTGGAGTGTTTGGATTGGAGTCTAGGATGTTGAGCTGGATTTTTCTATTGTTAAATATTGTTCTTGTGGACTGTTGATGACTCTTATCTATTTGTGTTTGAACATTGATCTAGTTCTCTGAGACCTTCATGTTGTTTCAACAACTATGAAGCGGGGAGGAATTTGTTTCCCAACTACTTTAAGAGCTGCTTTCTTCCTATTTTGGTTTAAGAGGGGTTGTTGGTGCAGTGTTTTTATTTATTCTAGGCCCAACTTGTCAAACTCCTTGATCACCAGGTGTGGACATTCCATGAGATACTTGAGGTTTGGGTATTATCCCAATGATGAACTAGTGTAAGCAATTCTTTGTGTTATTATATATTAGACACAATTAGGTGCACTTTTATGTTAACTTGGGATTGGATTCATATTGGACCCACCTTGGTATTCTTATACTCTCCCCTAACTCCCTTTGTATAATATGTTGGTTTGACCATACAAGGTAAGGAGACTTAACATGTATATATAGATGGGAGTTTTGTCTCATTTATAATTTATTATACAAGTGCCAAAGTGTAATTTGGGTCCCTAAGTGTACCACCCATATTACTCTCTCTCTCTCTCTATTGTTCCATGTTATATTGTTTATCGAGTAAATGCTAATGGAGTGACTTGTTTATCACACCCTAACTTCATTGTCTTGGATAAGTTGAGTATATCTTGAAGAAATAAGAAAACATGTTTTGACATGGATGGGATCTTGGCCTTCCCTTGATTGGGATCTATTTGCATTTTGTTCTTCCAGACTCATGATCCAAAGGTAGATTTTGTGGATTCTTTCTCAACTTTACCTTCCTTTTCAAGTAAACACGGTTCTTTCTAGTTGTTTTTGAGAGTCTTCCAATGTTTTCATTTGAGAGTTTCATTGGATGACCATTTCCATGACTCGAGGATCCATATTTATGAACATGATGTTTTCCTGGTATGCAAATGCCATTGTAACATAGTTGGGACCTAGTTCATATACTAAGAGATCACTTGAGGAACATTATTAGGATGTTTGTACTAGAAGATGATGACTTTAAGGGATAGCTTGGGCTCCTAAACTTTATTGGGGATTTTCATAAGTTGGCATCCATTGTTTGTGACGGTACTCAAAAGGATTATATATGTTTCATAGCCAAATATTCATTTTAATACACTGAGTAGTTCAGTTACTAGACTTTGGCCCACCTTCCAAACATGGTATAGGTTCATAATTATCATTTGAGTTCTTGGGTATCCCTCAATTCTTTTTCATTGGGGCTTTGTGGGACCTTCACCACTTATACCAGTTTCAAATATAGCCCTACTATCGTTACCGTTGTGTGGGATTCAAATAATGATTATCGACATGATGGATTGTGGAACAAAGTCATGTTTCGTATGTGCCACAAATTACCTTATATTTACATTCCCTATCGGACTGGTGCTACCTTTGGTCAGAAACCTACTGAAGCTCACCTTTGGCTTCCTGATTGGCTGATGCTTCGTCTAATCAGCTTGAATGGATCTTGGATTTATTGACTTCTATATCCAGCATTAATTCAATTTCTTTCCTGGTTAAGCCCTTTCTCTCCCTTCCAGCAAATGCATTTGCAATTTCTTCCAGAAGCTTTCTTTTGTAAATGTTATGATGCTTGGAAACAGAGCTTTATGAGGGAAAAAGTGTCCATTTTTTTAATGGCTGGATTATCTTGTTTGCCTGGGTGCTATGTGTTTTTAAACATGAAGGGAAATGGCTGATGATTTTTAGATATTAGGAGAAATGTGACCTTATGCTGTCTGCAATGTACATTACAACTATAATTTGGACTGGTAATGGTGGTTGAGTCTTTGTTTTGCTACTTCTCTATAATGCTAGTGACTTGCGTGCAGGGTGCTCTTGGTTTCTTGTGACAATTTATGTATAAGCTGAATCTGTCTGGTATTATGTATATATTTTTCTCAATGTTAGCACGGTTATACTGCTTTCAATGTTTAAAGTTATGCCATTCCTCTATTTTAGGTTTTTCTGGAAGTTTGCTTTTCTTGTAGAAGGATTGATTTTCTGCGACAAAGTGTCTAGATAATTGTTTGAACTGTGAAAATTGATAAAATGTTGCTATCGATTTGAACAGGTTTCAAATACTTGGTTGGGAGGTAACAATACAGTTTTCAATGGCTGCCATGTACCTACTTATAGCATTTCTAATGATAAACAACTTCATGGGTTGACTGGAAATGTCCAAAGGAGGTTTCAAAGGCCGCAATATTTCATTCAATATAGCTGTCTACGCCCTGTACAACTGGCATCAGCAATTCTTGTAGCACTAGGCTTAGTTGGTACGTGTTTATGTTTTATGGTGCTTTTAAAACTATCACAATTGCGCCATGCCATTTTCTATATAGTATAATGCTTCAAATTATTTTTTATATCTATGTATAGGCACAATTTGATTTGTGCTGCTCAGCTATTTTAAATTTTATTTCCTCTTGTCATATGAGTGTATAAATAGACAATTAGGCAGTCTTGCTAATTTGTAGAACTTCCATCTCAACTTTACAAAAATCCAAGTAGAAAAATGTTGTGAGAGACCAATTGCGACTCTAGCTTTTTGAAGATAATCATATGGGTTGTGCTGCCTGGATGTGTACACATGATAGAAGAAATACCTGTGCACAATCTACAAAATGTTAGTATCAAATGACATAATGATCTTGTACAATGGAAGATTATCACTCAATCACATTCAGAGACAGGCATCCTTCGACATTCAGTAAGGATAATACACTACTAGTTTGGATCCAACCAACTCATCTTTCTAACCAAGCAAATAAACAATACTCATAAATAGTTGGATTCATGAAACATAACTTTTTAAATTAAGACATCATCTTCAAGGGATGGTTTACAAATATGAACCACAAGAGAATGGCTTACAAATGTTTACCCAAGGACAAATACTTATGGGTTGACTTACAATAGTCGACCACAGAGGGAACGAAGCACACCATCAACCAAAGATTCAAAGCTCGGATATATTTTTATGAGACAACTTGCGAATCACCAACCAATTTCCCATACAACTTACAATTTTCTATGAATGGGATGAATCCATACTTTCGTTTTGGGTGCCTAGTGTCTTCAATCCTTTGGACCCATCCTATGAGATATTTCTGAATTATAGATGCAATTCATAGTTGCAAGGCAACAATACACCTTAACGGGAATGACAACAAGGCCTACTCAAATCATTACTTCTCACCGCATGGCAAAATTGGTCAAAAAGGGTTCTTCAGGTGTGGTGGCTCAATTGTGTGTAGCTAACATGCTAGAAACAGGGACATCCACAATCCTGAATAATTGCAACTAATTCTTCACAAGCACTCACATTTGTTCGAAGAATCTCAGGTATTACGACCACAACGTTCCCATTACTGTGCATACAACAAGTTCTTGAGAGTCAACCACCCAACATCCAACCATATTGTTACGTTTACATGCAAAAAACCAAAATTGAAAAATAAAGGAATTGCTGGACGCAATGGTCATTCGTCCAAGTGTGAATCCTTACTCCTTTCCAGTGCTCTTTGTTCACAAGAAAGATGGGTCATGATGGTTATGTGTGAATTTTGGGGAATTAAACAAACTAATAGTTAAGGAAAATTTTCCAACTCTAGTGACTAATGAATTATTGGATGAATTGTGTGAGGCCTGCATCTTCTCTAAGTTAGGTCTAAGGTCTAACTACCATCAGATTAACTTATGAGAAGAGCATATCCCTACGATAGCTTTACGGACCCATGATGACCACTACAACTTTTTGGTGATGCCGTTTGGTCTCAGAAATGCCAAGATTCCAGAGCCTAATGAGGAAGATTTTTTGGCCTTTATGGACCCATGATGGCCACAATGAATTTTTGGTGATGCCTTTTGGTTTCACATATGCCCCATCAAGATTCCAGAGCCTAATGAACAAGACTTTTTGGTCTTTTCTTTCTAAGTTCATCTTGGTTTTATTTGATGACATCTTGATATATAGCAAAACGCGGGAAGAATATCTTGCTCACTTGGACCGCACCCAGCATCTCCTAGCCAACAATCAGTTGTATGCCAAGCATTTTAAGTGTTATTTTGGCACCACTGAGATGGAATGTCTTTGTCACATTGTCTCAGTGGAAGGGTCAAAGTGGATCCCAAGAAAATTTGACATGAAAGAATTTGACCAAATCCATGTATGAAAAGGAAATGCTAGCTATTCTACATGCAGTAACTCATTGGCAACCATATTTGTTGGATTGATATTTCGGCATCAAAACGAATCAACACAACCTGTAGTATTTCCTAGAACAACATTTATTACCGCTAGAACAATGAAAGTGGGTGACTAAACGCTTGAGATTTGAATGTAAAATTCTATACTAAGATTGGTGTTGGCATGTAAAATGTTCAGGCATTTTACTTGACAACCCTATTGAATTTTTTGCCCCTTTTTGGTCAAACTTGTCAAATTGAAAAGTTTGCCCCTTTTTGGTCAAACTTGTCAAAACTGGTCAAAATTGTCAAAATTTCCAAATTGCCTATTTTCAAAGCTCAACTTCTGGGAAAGGTTTCAAGAGCCTCGGGCGGTTTTAGAAGCCCAAATTGCAATCAACAAAAAGGTCTTAGAGTTTTCTTCGTGACAATGTGGTTTAGAAGAGATTCTGTGAGCTTTAGAATTGTCTTGGGAAAGCTCTCTCTAAGTGTTTTTTGAGGAAAAGGAGTGTGTGAACATTAAAGAAGTGTCAACTTCTGAGAAAGGTTTCAGGAACTCCGGGTGGTGTTGGGAACTCAAATCAGTGTCATCAGAAAGCTTACAGGGTCTACTACAAGATGGAATATGTAAGAGAACTTTTTGGGAGCATAAAAAGAGGAAACCTTCCCAACACTGAAGTACGGTGGTCTTTTTGGACAAGGAATTTGCACTGGATGTTTTAGGCACCTCAAAAAGAGTTGGGATCCTAACAAAGGGCCAAGTTGAAGCACATTGAACCCCCTTTCATGACCCAAGTGATGGTTCAATTCATACTTGTTTCAAACTCCTTCACCAGTTCATACACTTCAACAACTGCAAAACCCACTAGTAGAAAATATGAGAAACATCCCAACACCTCGGCTTAGAACCATTATTGTGGGCGTGGTCCATACATTAGGAGTTGTGAACAGGAATGAAATATTGGGAACATTTGAAAGAGGATTTTTGTTGTGCGTTAAATGTTTAGGACATAGATAAATGAGCATGCAAAGTGTTGAAAAATATAAGATCATTTGTATTAATGCCAACATGAGAGGTAGTAGAGAAAATTTATAAGTTTGGTTAAGAGGACACCAAGATTGAATCTATAGAAGATTGGGAACCCATTGGATTGATCCACAGAGAAAAAGTAACACCGCCATGCTGTAATATAGGGAAAAAAGGAGATCCATAAGAAGGTATCAACCCACAAAATATAAAATTTAGAATTGAGGAGGGAGAAATAGAACTTATAGAGACAAAAGAAGATAAAGCACATTATTTTTACCAACCACCAAAAATTCAAGATGAAAATATTGCCACATAGGAAGACCCTAAACTAGCCAAACTAGGAGGCTACTAGGAATAAGAGAAAGTTTATAAAGTGGTAGAACTCTTAAAAGAATATGAAGATTTGTTTCTAAGAAGCTTCAAAGAGCTGGTCGGGATAGAAGATTTGGGTGCCATGAAAATTTAGATAAATGAAGATGCCAAGCATATCTGAAAACAACCATACAGACTAAATCCAAATGTAAAAGTGAAGGTAAAAATTGAGCTAGATAAAATGTTGCTAGGAAGAATAATACAACCATTGGATGATGCAAATTCGAAGTGCCATGGTAATTCAAAACAAGAAAAGAGGGGAGATTAGAATGTGTAGTTTTGGAGAATTGAATGCCCTACGTACATGATCCATTCCCAACACCATACAGCGAAGAGGTCTTTTAGAGAATGTTGCAGGCTAAGAAGTATACTCCACTGATGGTTTCTCTAGATATCATTAAGTGAAGATAGCTGAGAAAGATAGACCGAAGACTACATTTGCGATGGAGTGGGGATCCTTCATGTACATAGTAATGCCTTATGGATTGAAGAATGCACCAACAATATTTAGTAAGATAATGGTCAATTCCTTCAAGGATTTCATTAACAACATTCTGGAGGTATACCTAGATGATTGGGCGGTGTACGAGATGCCAAAAGATCATGTATAATTATTAAGATAGATCTTCATGAGAGGTGTAGAATGTTGCAAATATCACCGAACTTGAATAGATACTTGTTTATGACAACATTTGAAATATTGTTGGGACATTTCATATAAAACAAATTGTTGGTGGATCTGCTAAAAACTTCAATAATTATAAATTTTCTCCTCAAATACAGAAAGATGTAAAGGCCTTGTTAGGATATATGAGATACCACCAGAAGCTCATCATAAATTACATAGCAATAAGATTTCCAATTGAAGAGTTGTTGAAGAAAAGAAATAAAAAACCACCGGAGTGGACAAGAAAATGTCAGGATGCATTTAAGGTTTTGAAAACTAAAATAGCGAATGCATCTATTCGAATCTTCCTAGATTGGTAGCTGCGATTTTATGTTCATGTTGAGGTCTTGGGGATAGCAACAAGCACTGTACTAGCACAACCAAAAGGTCATATGGATCACCCCATTTCTTTTACGAGTCAAAAATTACCAAAGGTGTAGACAAATAATGCAGCAACTGAATGCGAGGCACTAGCTATATGGTATATGCACCACAAAAGTACTGACACTATTTGCTAGCCACTTCATTGGAGAAGGTTATAACAAAAAATTCCAATTTGGAAGCAGAAGATTGGGATTTCAAATTACTTGTAGTACTGTGGGCATACTATTGACATACAAGAGATGGATTAAGTATTGCTTTTTTCAATTGGTGTATGGGCTTGAAGCCGTTATGCCTAGAGAGTTCATCGTACCAAGTCTAAGAATGGCGGTAGAGTTTCATATGAATGAAAAGAATTTGGTACATGAGAGATTGATTGAGCTAGAGAAGTTGGATGAGAAGCGATTCATTGCCACATATAATCAAATGCAGGAGAAAAGGAGGCAAAAGGCATGACATACTAGACTTTATAAACACAAAGAATTTGAAGGAGATAAGTATTATTGTATGACAAGTGCAACAAGCCCGGAAAACTGAAAATTCGATGACTAGGACTATATGTGATAATGTAGATATTGCCATTAGGAGCAACAAACTTGAAGACACTATACAAGTTTGAAAAAAATAGATTTGTAAATGGCATGGGGCTTAAGGCCTACATTGCCGCATACTAGTAATTATGACCTGTTTGATACATATACATATACATATATGCATAGATAGATATATATACATATGCATACATACATAGACATATACACACATACATCTATGTATGTATATAGTATATATATGTATATGTGTATATGTATGTATGTATGTATATTCATATACACACATACATACAACTATGTATGTATATAGTATATATATGTATATGTGTATATGTATGTATGCATATGTTTATATGCATATGTGTGTGTGTGCGTGCGCGTGTGTGTGCGCATGTGTGTGTATACGCAAAAAAAGACAATCTTGAAAAACAAACTATACGAAAAACAACAAAAACAATCTTGAAAAAAAAACATAAAATGATTTTAAAAAAATAAGAAAAATAAACAAAACAATTTTAGAAAAAAATATAAAGTAAAACAATTTTAAAAAGAAAAGATAAGTAGAAAAAGCTAGGATTGGAAAAAAAACAAATCAAAAGAAAATAAAAAACATAAAAAAGAGTACTGTGAAATTGAAAACTGACAATCCGAGTTGGTGAGGTACGAAAGGTAAAACTTGGAAGGGCGTTTTCCTAATAGGGAATAAATATACTTGGATAATGAGTGGGAGCAAAAAAGAAATGCAATTCAATTAAACATTAGATTTGGAGGCAAGTAAGAGATGACCTGATGATCGAGGTGGAGTGAAAAGTTGTGGGAGGGAGGACAACATGAAGGCCGAGGAGAAGTAAAAAGCAAAAATGGTAAAAAGTTTATAAATACAAATCGAGGATGGTTTAATCTGGCGAGGAAAAGTGTCGGATAAACTAAAAGAAGCAAGTAGGGCACCAAAACTCAACTCACAAAAACAGAGAAGTGAAAAAAACTTGCTGCAAAGAGGGAAAAACAAATTTTTGAGAAGTTGAGGAAATCGAGAAGATGATAGTGAGGCCAAAGTGAGTAAGAAAAGACAACAAAAATTGAGACACCGACAATTGTAGTTAATGCAGAATTAAAAAGCCAATTTTTGGGAAAAATCTTTGAAATCATTCCAGTCGGATCTTGAGGGGGGCATTTTCCAAAATATCATTCAAGGCACCCAAAAGTACATTCATTCAAAATTGGAAGAAATATATAATACAAAAATAGGAAGTTGATAGGCTGGCAATGATGGATGTGAAGGCCGATACATAAATGTTGGATTGTAAGGATAACTTGCGGATCATACCACAAATGAAATTAGATGTCTTGAGCTGGTTTCCTTATTTTCAGCTTGTAGAGAAGACAATTTGGATATTATGAAGCCAATATAAGACTCAAGTATGAAGGCCATAACATCCTTGAATGGGATTGAAAGAGGATTGTGAAAGCAAAAGACCTACCCCGAATGATAGGTACAATAAGAAATAAGAGAGTAATTTCAATTTCAGCTGTAGGAGATATAAGGATGAGGTATGCAACAAAAATTATCACCCAGAAGGTATATCATACAAATAGAGAGGATTATGCAATGACGAAGAGTACCCAAGTAGCTTGTGACATTGTGGTGACATGTTACAAGTATAACTTATGTGAGGCATTGCTAGATGAAGTTACAGAGAACACTGAGAAAACCAAACAAGGTTAGCATGATTTGTGCTATGGATCCCTTAAGATTGTTCTTGTATGTACATAACAAAAACTCTTCTAGGAAAGGATGAAGCAACGACATAGACAAAAGACAAAACAAGGGAACAAGTAAAAATACATATATAGAGACTTTTCCCTTTGTTTGGAGTGACATGTTACAAGTATAACCTGTGTGAGGCATTGTTGGATGAATTTACAGAGAACACCGAGAAAATCAAGTGAGGTAAACACGATTTTTGCTATGGCTCCCTCCTAATTGTTCCCATTACGTACTTTATGAAAACCCTTCTAGGAAAGGATGAAGCAGTGAAATGGGCTGAAGACAACAATAAGTGAATAAGTAAAAATACATATGGAGAATTTTCCCTTTTTACCAAGACAAATAAACAATGTGAGAGTATGGGGAGAAAGGATAATGAATATGGTAATAGGGAAAGCAAGAATATTTGATGTGGTGGTAGATAAAGGATGAGATATTGTTTGGAGTGGATATAGTTTTATTGTATGCCCGCCCATACTTGTTACGAATTGTTAAGATCCCTTTGTTATTCTATGACATTAAAGATGTACAAGCGGATAATTGGAATGAGGGTATATGAAAATTACATCTAGACACAACTGCCCGAATACTGCCCAAGAGGATGATTTCTTACCGAAGCAAGAAAAAAACAACGTGAACAAGAGAGACCATTATGCTAAAACTCTAGGTTTGCATAAATAAATTCAACAACAATAAATCAAATTAATTCATGAAATAGAAAGCACAGAGAATAAAGACAAAATGTAAATAGAATGGAGCAATTTCTATTGAATATTAGAGGGCATTTTATACAATTGCTTGCTCTTATAATCATGGAGTCAAGTCTCATCACATTATTCCCATATCTCTCCTCTATTCCCTAGTCTTACTCCCACGCCCCTATCTATGAGTTGTGCGTGACAACTAATTGTGCACACTCATGTATTATTTAAATATTAAATAATACTAATATTCAAACCATATGTTCACACTATGAACACTAATTTCCTAACATTCCCCCCCTTAGTGTGAACATGGGTGAGTTCTGTCTAGTACCTGCTCATGTTCTACAAAACAATGGTTTTCAAAGAGTACCATAAACTCTAACAAATTTTCTAGTGGAATCATTAACCATTCTGTATGTGCTTTTCTAAGAGATTCACAAACTCTCAAATTGGTTTTCTTGTGGACCACCAACCACTCCTTAGTAGCGTACATGTTTCTCCACTCACATTTTACAAAAGGGAACAATATAGGAAAATATGTTCCTAACTATGAATAGGAATTATCCTTCTGTTCTTATTTACTACCACACATGTTGAAAGCAAACACACTATGAAAGTAGAAAATAAATGATCACCATTACAATGAAACAATCTCTTTGTTGGTGACTAACAAGAGATGCTTATTTTTCCTCCGTCCTTCTTTGTCTCTAGCCTCCATGAGTCACTACTTAGTATAAGTAGTCATCTTCACCTTCCTTTTGTTCAGGTTCATCTTCTTCTTCAGTGTTTTCCTCATCAGCTGCATAGACCTCGTCCATCTTGAGTTTAATAAGATCCTTGGCACAGACAGTATAGAAAGAAGATCTGTGTCCCTTTTTCTTGTGATAAAAACAGTCTAATTCTTTTTTGTTCCTTGAAGAATTAATATGCTTTTTCTTTGTATAAAGGGTAGTTTCACCTCAGCTAGTAGTGCAGAGATCGTACCTTCGAGTGATTGAGAAGGCATTTGGCCAAGCGTAAAAACTACATCACTGTATTTTGGAGGTAAGAAGCTATTCAATAAAATAGCTTTTGCATCTTCATCATCTACTTGAGCATCTCTGTCAATTGTCTCGGAAGAGATCTTAGTTCATTAATGTGACTTGACATAGTTGCACCCTCATTCATTTTCAACTTAAATAACTGCAACTCGAGTGTGAATTTAACATTCATAGCCTTAGCTCCAAATGTTTGACTTAGCAAATCCCATATATCCTTAGATTTTTTTTAAGTCAATATAATGCAACTCAGTGTCTGATAAAGCAAGCCCAATAATGGATTTTGCTTTGTCATCCTGGTTTTTCATTCAAGTAATTTTGCAACATCTGTTGGTTCTGTTTCGTTTCCACTTACAACCCCGCAAAGATTTTTGTTCATTAGTTGCATTTGTATTTTCACCTTCCATGTGTGAAAATTTAATCCATTGAATTTATCTAAAATGATTTCTATGATAGGTGTCGAACACAGTTGAAAATGCACCCTTACAATAATATTCAACTTTATTTTAAAGCAAATTAATAAAGCATATCAGAGAAATTTAATGCTGGAAATCACTTGCTGTTATTTTTACACAGTGGTCGACGACGACCAAAGTGAGTTGTTGGCAACTGGAAACATAATCGTGGGCGACTGGAGTAAATCATCGGCGACTAGAAATAGGATTGCACGTAATTTAGTTTGTTAATCCACAGGCTGAGTCGTCGGTGATCAATAGAATCGACAACGATTGAATTAGAATCGATGACGATCCCTGTGTCTCGAACCCATAATTCAAAACCCTGCGACGGAAGCTTAAAAAAATATCAGATCTCCAACCTAGAGGCCGTGGTTTTGTCTTGCAACGATTCCCATAACTCGTCTGATGCTAAAACTCTAGGTTTGCATAAATAAATTCAACAATAAATCAACTTAACTCATGAAATGGAAAGCACAAAGAATAGAGACAAAATGTAAATAGAGTGGAGAAATTTCTATTTAATATTAGAGGGCATTTTATACAATTGCTTGCTCCTATAATCATGGAGTCAAGTCTCATCACATTATTCCCATATCTCTCCTCTATTCCTTAGTCTTACTCCCACACCCTTATCTATGAGTCGTGCATGACAACTAATTGTGCACAATAATGTATTATTTAAATATTAAATAATACTAATATTCAAACCATATGTTCACACTATGAACACTAATTTCCTAATAGGCCAATACAACAACACTAGTTGTAAGGGAATGAAGCAGAGCTCCCCATGTCATCATAGAGATCGGGGTGATAAATCAACCTTAGAAGATCAAAATGAAGGAAGAATGTAAGTCTAGGGATCACGACAAAAGATAAAGAAATATAAGAATATAAGGCTTATAATTTATTATTAAGTCGTTATTAGTTATGTATTAACTAATGAACGGTCGTAACCACTTCAACCATTTTGTAACTATATCTTGAATTATAAAATGAAGACACACAATGTTCAAAGTGTGTATTGCGGACACAATGTTCAAAGTGTGTATGCTGGTTCCTTTTTTTTCTCTCTCTGTTCACATCTTCTAACATTGGAATCTGAGCTTGGTACTTGATTGGGTTTGCATCTTACAAAAAACTAGAAAATGTCAAAATCAAGAAAGTCTTATTAGAGCTTGAAGATATTCTAGATCCCACGAAAAGAGATAAAATGTGAATAGTCGAGGAAGGCAAAATTTAGGGCAAAAAGAAAGTTGTGAATATGAATCTAGGGCAAAAAGATATAGTCACGAATCTGAATCTAGGGCAAAAAGACAGTCACGAATTTGAATCTAGCGCAAAAAGACAATCACGAATATGAATATTGCACATTTAAGCGAATCTGAATATTGCAAATTTAAATATTATTGTGATTTTTAGAGGACCCCAGTTGCAAGCACAAAATTGCGTGAGGGCATCTTTTATTCACGTTTTTTTGCAGTCGTGAATTTTAGATAATTTTAGGGTACATTTTTCTTGTCGGGGCATGTTTTTCTAGTTGCTTTTTTCTTCAAACATTACAACCTCTAGTCACAACCAGTAAATCATCTGAAGGAGAAATATAGTGGCAAATCAGTGGAGTGATAAAAAACATAGTTTGAGTATTTATATGCATTCCTATTTCTATAAGTTCAAAATTTTGCAAGAGTGTTTTCTGTTAAGTATTTTTTTAGAATGGAAATTCCATTGGAGAAATATTCTGGCTTCAACTTTCATCCCTGGAAAGTTAAAATACAAATGCAATTGATGAATAAAATTTTGTGGGACATAGTAAATGGGAAAGCGAAATGACCTACATATGCAAATAAATTACTAGATTGGTAGAGTAGAGATGACAAAGATGCCAAAGCTATTTTGTGAAACAATTTGCCTTTTGAATACAAGGGAAAGCTCAAACACAAACCAAATGGATGAAAAACTCATTGATAAAGAATACGTATTCTAAAGAAGCCCAACACTTTGATGACGAGAAGGGATCCAATGTAGATAAAGCTCAACATGGATGGTTACCTAGTTTGTTCGAGAGTTTGTGGATCTTGGGAATTGTACCCTTACGAGGGTCATGAGACAACTAGATGGAGCATTGTGGATGTTGCTCAATATGGATGGTTGTCCAATAATTCGGGAGTTTGGGGAGGTGGAATATGGGAACTCGGGAATTACACCTTTATGAGGGTTACGAAACAACTAAATGGAGTTGTACCTGGTCAAGGAACTGTTTTCAAAGATAGATTCTAAAGAATGTGCGACTCTATTCAATTATTTTATTTCAATCTTCTGTCAATATTTTTGTGTTTGCTTTCTGTAGTGTAAGCCTTAAGAGGGGGTATAAGAATATAAGGCTTATAATTTATTATTAAGTCATTATTAGTTATGTATTAACTAATGAACGGTTGTAACACTTAAACCGTTTGTAACTATTTCTTGCATTATAAAATAACGGACACACAATCTACAAAGTCTGCATTCCAGTTCCTCTTCTTTCTCTCTATCCACATATTCTAACAAGAAGCACAGAAAATTAAAGTCTGAATCCTCGGTTATAAGTGAAGCTTTAGATGTGGAGCAATGAAGGCCTATGGAACAACCCCATTCTTAGTAAAGGAGAAAGTAAAGAGAATGTGGAGAAGGCTCTTCATGAGTAAGGCAGAGCTTGATAATGGAAGAACAAATCATAGGAGAGACTGGGGAATCACTACGAAAATTGAATATTGTGAAAAAACAAAGGCCCCATCCCAAAGATAAATCATATGGGAAAACCAAAAAGAAGGCACTAGAGAGAAGCAACAAGTTCACAAAATGGAAACCATACTAGAGGGAGAACAAACCGATGAGGAAGAGAAAACTCAAGAAGATGAGGAAGACAAAATAGAAAAAGGAATTGGATCCAGGTGGTCTGATGGAGATGACACCAACGATGGTATTGAAGACATTGAAATATCATTGGAAAATCGTAAAGAGAAAGGTGGATTGGGCAAAACCGCAAAACGATACAAAACAATAAATAGGGTTGGGAAAGAGAGTATAGTAAAGACCATCCTTGACTGTATAAATAAAGGGCCTTTTACATATGAGGGTGTGATTGACAGAGTACCACAAGGTGTCTAACATAAAATAATCGAGACTACATAAACATGGAGAAAAGCCCGGGAAGCTGCAAAGTTGGCACATGAAGAAGAGTTGAAGAGAGTAGCAATGCTAACAAAATTGTTACCAGAGGAAACATTACAATGGGAAAAATTACAAAACAAGCAATTGTGGAGAAAACAAAGAACAAATGCCTTTATCCGCACAAATGAACAAGAAAAATCTTTAGAGGTAGTCAAATACATAGAGAGGAGGCAAAAAAGAAAAGAGAGGAACTAGAAAAACAAGTAGAGGAACAAAAGCAAAAGATATCACAAGATACCGCGATTGCCACATTGATGGCAAAAAACAATTGGAAAGAGTGAATTTGGCAAATGAGGCCAAATGAAAGGAATTAGATGGAGCAAAAGGAGGACAACAAAAGAAAGGTGCGGGGGCACAAATGAAGCTTAACGCAAAAGCGGACAAAAAGAAAAAAATAGAAGAAGAGCATAACGAAAAAAGAGTTGGAGGTAGCCAAGACAAAGCAACATAAAAAGGATGAGGAAGTAGCTGCACAAGCCAAAATCCAAACAGAAGAAGAAAATAAAAAGAGAGCTGCTGTAGAAGAGGAAAAGAGAGAATTTTCGCGGATGAAGAAAAGAAGAAAAGTGAAGGGGCAGAGAAATTGGCACAAAATAAAAAGGTAGAAGAAGAAAAGAAAAAGAAAGCTTTTGCAAAAGATTAAAAGAAAGAGACATCTGCCACAAAAGAGTTCGAATGAAGGAACAAGATAAAAAGGCGGAAGAAGACAAGAAACAAGAAAAGGAAGAAGTCTAGACAAAGAAACAAATAACCGAAGGGGGATCTAACTCACAACCACCTATGCCCTTAGGACCCATTGACAACCCTATAGATGAACCAATGAGGGGCTCTTTGACTAAAATCAAGGCATGCCTTGCCCAAAGAAAAACTGTAACAATGCATATGACTCTTGGACCTTAGAAATACAACAAATAACGAAAGGAAATAATGCTATTGGCAAAATTAACATCCATCCAAAATGAATAGTTAGGAGATGCATTACAGGAAAGTACTTGAAGAGATTGGGTGCAATGATGTGTTAAACTAGAGGAATTAATGGAAAAAGTGATCAAGACGATCAGGGAGGCAAAACCTCAATATGAACTTGATAAAACTTGGGCAATAGAGAACCAACACGAGGAGGCGGTTCAAAATTTCTTGGACCACATAGATCCAAAGGCGAAGAAACAACAAATAAGAGATCAAGCAGTGGAAGATTTCAAAAGCATTGAGATGGTGCCGTTGCACAAAAAGAATAAGAAATGAAGGGAGAAGCTTGCAGAGAAAATAAAGAAACTAAAGGATGTCATAGCAGATGCTGTGATATATTTTTCCTACTCAATCAGATGGCCAATGACTATGCAAGAATATAAAAAGGCACCCGATGCCCTGGAGAAAGAGTTGAATACGGTGCCATCAACATATGACAGATCAAAATGCCCCTGCAGGCAGAGGGGAAAAAGGTTATTGGATTTGGGAGACAAACATAGAAAACAACATATAGAAAGTGCTAAGACCATAACAAGATGGATCAATACTACACCTTGGCGAGTGGAACACTTGGAGTAGATGGAGGTGGTGAAGGCTAGAAAGCTACCAAAAATGAATTGAAGGGAAAACTGCACCATCAAATATTGTTGCGTCAGCCATCGAGAATGTAGGAATGGTACAATTCCTTGCATGGGAATTGTCTTCAAAGATGTTGGCAACCAATATCGTAGAGTTCTTCTTTGGATGACTAGATCTTTTTGGACGCAATTTTGAAGGATCGAATTCACTGTCTCGTAAATTCAATTAGGTAAGTTGAGCAACGATGCAACATATGCCTCATGCTAGATGTCTAAGTTTCTAGGGGGTCGTTAAAGTGGACAAATAGAGTATAAAGGTAGAAATTGATTTTTGAGCACTTGAAACACATGACAAGGTTCTTCGATAAGGCTTGTCTTGAGGACGAGAGAAAGAGCTGAGTTCAGGGATAATGTTGGCAAGACTCATTTGTTTGAGATATGAAAAGAATATATTGTAGAAGCTCCATAACGTACTACTACATCTGTGGTAGATTCAACAAGCTAGAGCAAAGTACTTTCTGGACCTGTGCGGTGTGGTATGGCGCTTCGCAACAACATTGAAGACTTCAATTGTATAATATGCATGATCAATAAACATATTCCTTCATAATTGTAACTTATGTAATCTGTATTTAGACCACAAGTAGGATATGTTGTACATATGTTGTGAGAAAAAGTATAATTGTATGAGATATAGAAGATTGTAATGACATAGATTATGTTTGCGGAATAGTATATGTAACAGCGGTATAATGTAGAAGTGATACAAGACTCGTGATGTATTTGACAAACTTATATGAGTAAAGAGAAGATAGCTCAGGTAATATTTGTGTTATGTATGATAGGTTATGCTGGAGTATATTATTCACTTCAAATTTTGCTTAAGATAGTAAGTAATAATATTAACTCTATCTTGGATCCTACAAATTGCATAAATTAGTAAACCATTACACAACTTATTGTTATCACCAAATTACAACACCCTCTGATTTGTCATGTGTGTGTGCATGAGCTACCAGTGTAATTGGGAAACATGGAATTATGTCAAGGTGTGGGACCTTGCAATTTGAGATAACTCTCCAGAAAAGGCTGGTTACTCTTCCTAATCTAATGCTAAAACTACTCCTAATGAAGGAAATGCAGCTATTTACTCCTAATCTATGATTTCCAAGGGACCAGGGAGAGGAAGAGTACATGAAAATAAAGAAATCCTACACTAACAACGGTGATAGCACCAGAAAAGGGGATGTTGAACAATTTGCAATGTGTGAAAATAGAGAAAGGTGAGAATGGAGAGGATGGGCAAGGACCACAAACCAAATTACACCCAATACACCACTTTCACTAAGCACAACAATATCTGAGCATGTAAGGGAAACAATAGAATGCACAATATACCTGCAAGTATGAAGAAAGGCAAGAGAAAGTAATGGAAACCAATGCAAGGATAGAGAAACAACCACAAACACTGATTTCATTGCTCCAATAATATGCACAATACATCATTATAGAGGAAAGAGGCATGATTTCTCATTACTAAGTTCAAAAATAGAGGCTTGGAGCTCCAAATCCACCCAGCCGCTGAGAAGGAGAGAGAACAACATTGAAAAATGTCTAACTCGTTAAAAAATGAGCTCTCTTTACAATATATGGAAGAAGGAATGAGAGATAGAGAGAGAACTTGAAATTTGCATTCAACCACCAACAAATAGCATTGAGTGACCTACAAAAAACATGGAACATCCGGAAAAACCCATCCCTTGCTGTTTTGTAGCTTGCTGGAGAAGAAAATGGCTGCCTATGCCCTATTTAATGCAATTTCAACCACCTGGAAGTGGTTATTTGAAACTGGGCTCGTTTTCTGCATTTTTCACCTACCAAACTTCACCAAATCTTTGATTTCTTGATTGCGGAGTGTAGAGGACGAAATCATGGTTCTAACAAGTCCAATTTTGCCCAATTTGGTGAAAAAATGAAGAAGTTATGGCCATTTTTGTGCAGGTAGCTCCTTGTCCATTCTCTGCCTTTACGGGACTGAAATAAATTGGGTTGCTGGAAATAATCATTTTTTCATTCTTTCCCCAACTTTATAAAATTTATGTTTTAAATGTCCCTAGACAGGTATTTTAAATTTTTAGGGGGGCCCACCAGATTAGACTTACAAAAGAAGGGGTTTGGGGAGGTCATTGGGCTGATGTGGCAAAGGATCTTCAGCCAACTCGGTGCCAGCTCGCCAGTTCGCTCGCCGAGTTGGCACTGTGCATCACCTCTGAGCTTTTGTTGGCCGACTCGGCCGGGCCGACCTGGTATCCCGTGCATGACCCCCGCTTCCACGTAACTCGCTAGCTCAGCGCTGACTCGCTACCTACCCCGGTTCTAACTCCTCGCTTACTTCACATGGTGACTCGGTGCGCATCCACACTTCGTTGTATTGCGGAGGTCTTCCCCTTGTGGGAAACAATGTTCTGCGGGGAACATTGTTCCCTGTAACTCCTTTGTGCCCGCATTTACTTTGGCTCGCCAAGACATCCTATTCCTTGCGGGCTTCGTGTTTCCGCATCGGCCAATGCGCGTCCTTCGAGCACACCCTGCCCGTGTTCCACCGACTCGACCATGGCCCGAAAAGTCCTCCGTGCCCGTAGTATATGTGTCACCTCGACTTCAACTCGCCGGCGAGCTCGGGCTTGTTGAGCTCCTTGACACCTTACCGCCTTCGCATGGACTCTACCTCGCTCGCCAACTCGGCGAGTTCCCCTCCAACGCGGCCTTTGTGTTTCGGCCCGCAAGCCCCTTGCGGGCACTAAGGGCCTGTTCCACCCAAGTGTGTTGGGCGCGCAAATCACCTCGCCTCCGCATTGTATTGAACTTGACCCCATCCGCACAGCTTGCCGAGCTGTTTTTAGATCACCAGACAGCTCGGCGAGCTGTCTCTGCAACTTAGCCAATTTTGGCCCCTTTTGGAGTCTTCTTTTGAATTTTTAGAATTTACTTGGATTTTTTAGGATTCTAGGTGCCATGAAGTTGTAGTGGAGCACCCTGAAGATGAATTTTCAACTTTTCCCATTTTAATCCATTTTTGGCATGATTGTGGGCCCCGAAGACGTGCGTCCTCACCCGGTTGAGCCATGGACCCTTTGAAACCTAGAAGAAGAAAAAATGCCTCAAGTGACCCCAAACTTTCCCTGAATCAACTGTAATTGTTCTAAAATATGGAATTCCACCTAAAAACCCCAAAATTCATCCTTGAAGGCCTTGTCAACTGCCCAAGTCTAAGCTTTCCTAGTTGTCCATTCCACCTAGGGGGTGAAAATGGATAACACTTATGTCAATAGTATATTTATTAATTTGCATTCATTACATGTTTTTTTATGTGATTGGCCTCATTAAATTGAAATTTGTAATAAATCAAGGAAACGAGAGATTTTACTAATGTTTGTATCACTAGGGTGTAGATGTCATATTTATCTAGTATGATATCAAAAAGTGGATGTATCTTGTTTTGATGTTAGTAGTTGGTCTGAGAGGATGATCAGCCACACTGGGACTGAGACACGGTCCAGACTCCTACGGGAGGCAGCAGTGAGGAATTTTCCGGAATGGGCGAAAGCTTGACGGCACAGTAATGAATGATTTGACTAGTTCTTCCTGAAGGGTTTTTGTGTAATAAACTTGGATAGATATTCAGAATAACAACACAAGAACACTATATAAGAGTAGAATATTGCAAATACACTTCAAGGGGGCAACCTTCACAATCTTACAATAAGAATAGAATAGTCAATATGATGTTGAAGTACTTATCCCTACCTCCTATGTGCACCTTACTTAGGCTATGGCTACTCCACAGGTCCACCCAATTAATAATATGAAAGCATAGAGAAATGTGATATGACAAGGTAAGAGATTATGCTAGCCACAAGTCGGCCATACATATCCCACTACATATTATATGTTAAGGGCGTACCATGCCCCCCCCCCCTCAAACAAGCGTTGTCCTCAACATTGACAAGCTTTGGATGTAGGTATAGAAAATCTCATCCTCCCTTGGCGTGTTTTCATTATCTAGTTTATTTCACTTGATCAAATGCTCATTAAGTACCCTCTTAGTGTGTGTCCGAAGGATTCTCTTAGGTTCCAAAATGGTTTGGCCCTCAAACTCAGTAACTCTGTTTGGGCTGCAACATTTTCCCCAATGACCTTCAAGACGGAAATGTGACTGTTTTGTGACATTGTAAAATTCTCTTTAAGACTACAAAGTATCTCTTGTTGGAGTTGATTGTGTTCTTGGATTGTGTAGGAAGAGTTTGGTGGATGGTGACTCGTAATCTAGAGACCTTATGGAATAAGTCTCTCAAAGGTTGCCTCACTATCGGCATATCCTCAACAATAACTGAATATTTTTCCACAGTTTTTTTGCAAATTTGGCTGTATCTGTGCAAATGATTGTTTTGCTGCCACTAAAAACAATTGTGCAGAAGGACCTTTTGATCCCTTGTTGAGAATCATGTGCATTTGATGAGTGCTTCCCATATGCAGTGAGTTAGTGCACAATCCTCTCAACTCAACTATGTGTGCAAATGATTGTTTTGCTGCCACTAAAAACAATTGTGCGGAAGGACCTATTGATCCCTTGTTGAGAATCATGTGCATTTGATGAGTGCTTCCCATATGCAATGACTTAGTGCACAATCCTCTCAACTCAAACTTCTTTCCTTCTATATGAAAACACATGAACAATTCCTGCAAATTCATCTCGATTGTGCCCATGGTTTTGAGCTATTGAATTCCGATTACAATATCATCTCCTCCCATTGGAATGGCGAAAACAGGCCTATTCAACAAGTAGTTCCCCATAGTGAGTTTACGATTATGACATTTTCCTGAACACTTAATGGTACTACCATATGCAACCATGACCTGAAATGCTGGTGCCGGATAAACAAAAGATTTCAAGTGTGCAGTCAACTTATCATTGACAAAATTGTGAGTACTTCCCGCGTCAATCAAGACAATCACCTTTTGATTTTTCAGGAAACTGTGGATGTGCAACTGCTTGAAAGCGCATGACATAGTATGGGAATCTCCTGACTCGAGCTCTTCAACAACCTCTTCTGCTTGCTCTTCACTGTCTTCTTCTTCATTGATTCCTGCAATGTAGAACAACTTTTCAACACATTCATGTCCTCGACAATATTCGACAAAATCACCTTCTGATTTTTCAAGAACCCCCCAACCTTGAGAATTTTTGGGGTGCTACTAACTGAAAGTGCATGACAAGATATAGTAAGTGGGGAATTTCCTGACCCAAGCTCTTCAACAACCTCTTCTATTTGCTCTTGATGGTCTTCTTCTTCATTGATTACCGCAATGTAGAACAACTTTTCGACACAGTTATGTCCTCGACTGTATTTGTTGTCATAGTTGAACATAACCCTTTTGTCTCCTCATCAATTTGTTGATATATTAACCTAGTCGGTTGCAGAAATGATGGTGTAAAATAGCTATTATCTTTGATGCTAGCAATTGTGTGTTCACTTGTGTTGACCATTTCTATTTCCTTACCCTGGCGTGCAAATACCATGGACTCAAATACTGAACCTTGACTAAACACGTGAATGTCAAGTTGAACATTATCCTTGAGCTCCTCCCAAAAACAAATCATTGAGGTTATCCTCTTTGATGTCCTCCACATGCAAGGACAGATTCAAAAATTGCTGAATATAATCCTCTACGGACCTTGTTTACTGCAGTTTTGCTAGCTGACTAAAGTAATTCTATGTCATGTTGTTGCTGTATTACCTTTTAAGTTCATTAGTGAACACCGACCATGTGATAGTCGAGCCTTTCTTCTTCTTCTGAGCGCACAAGCATCTATACCAGATGAATTGCTCTGGTTCCAGATATAGAGATGCTACAATCACTTTTGTGCACAAGGAGTTTGATGTTAATAAAAGAAATTCTCCATTTGATTGATTCAACTTATTGGATCCTTCCCATAAAACTTGCGCATCTCCACCTTTGCTATCATGTTCTGGCATCCCATATTAGATCCATTGAGTTTTGAAGTGGTGCCATGTTTAGATGTGGGTTGTTAGAAGATCCTGTGTTCCCCAAAGTGAAATTATTGGCTGACTGTTGTAGATCAGCGAAAAATAAGGATACAGATGCCATTTGTGCGTGTAATAGGTTCAAGCTTTCCCGAAATTGATCACTGACCTGCTGCAAATCTCTTTTTTCATCGTGTTTTGAACTTCTACTTGGAGTTTTGATGCTTCCATTGACACCTATGAATCGAAATCTGGCTCCTCCTTGCTCGGTGTCTTTCCCGAAGTGATGGAGCCTTTTCCTTGAGCTCTAGAGGGTTTTGGGTACAAATTTTAGGTTTGGGGTTTATGGTTTTGGGTTATGTTGGCCTCAAATCCATAAATACAGAGAACAAACACACCTTAAAATGCAGAGAGCTTTCCAAAAACGTAAAGAATCAGACAAATTCCAGGTGGGTAGTCTCTTGGTATTATGCTGCAACTAAAGTAAAACAATTGCAGAAAAATTCGTAACAGTTTGCGAGTTATAGGCGAACCATCAAAATGATGGTTTTTTCCTAATTTTAGCCCGAATTGAAACTTTGATACCACTTGTTGTAAGGAACTTAGATATTCAAAATAAGCGTAGAATAATATCAAATAAGAGTAGAATATCACAAATATATTACCAAGCTACTTCGAGGAGGCAACCTCCACCACCATATAATAAGAATAAAATACTCAATATTATGTTCAAGTACTAATCCCTACCTCCTATATATACCCTACTTAGGCCATGGCTACTTCATAGGAATACCCTACTAATAATATGGAAGCATAGAGAAATGTGATATGACAAGTTAGGAGATTATGCTAGCCTCAAGTCAGCCATACATATCCCAATCAATATTATAGGTTAAGGACATAGCATTTTGTGTGGTTTTGATATCTTTCTTCGTGTTTTCTTATAAAATTTCTTGTAGTATCATGATCATATCTTTAGTGAAGTGTGGGCCCACCTAGGGTTGTAACAATTCTTAGAACACAACTTGTTTACTTGTCATCTTATTTTGATCAAGGTAGTTGTTACATGTATGAGGGTTCAATATGACGGTATGTTGATTATTTTGGGGGCCCAGGTACAACTTTGGGTACAACCACGCAAAAAAGAAGCCAAATAAGGAAAATTATCCCATATAATATGCAAAGTAAACAAAATAAGTGAAATAAGTTAATATCCTCAAAAGAAATTGATAATGGTAAATGTCATGATCATAGTTTAAAAAATCGAACTTGGCAGCCCAAAATTTGACTAAGTAATTGGGAATCGGCAATTTATCATCACTACTTGGCAACTTATGCTACTTTAAAAAATAATTTAAATTCATAAAATAAACATTAATTAAATGTAAAATAAATCAAAATACTTGTGGTTCTATAACCTATTACTCTTGTAGGTTATGCCACTGTATTCCTTGAAGGCTTGAAGATGCAACTTGATCTTTGAAGTTTGAACGATGAAAATTGAAAACTTAAAAAAGTAAACTATAAAACCTATAATGCATGGAAATGCCCCTCGGCCCGTACCCCTATAGAATCGTCTTGGAAATGGGTAGGGTTATGGAAACTTAGCCAAAATGGCTCGGAAATGCCTGCATGCCCCAAGTACGGCCCATGAATGCCACGGGTACGGCTATGCGGTACTTGTGGCATTTCCAGGCCATACCCACAATAGTATGGTTTTTAAAAAGATATTTTTTTTAGCATTCATGGAGATGATTATGAGAAAAATCTAGATGATATATTCTAATCATGTATATATGAAAGTGTAACCATGTTGAATCTTTTGGACTTCAATGAATACAAAAGATTTTGAAAGATTTATCCATTATGGACTAAAATTTTGAAAATGAGTACTATGCATATTTTTATATATACTTTTAAATTTTTATTGTATATTGTACGGACATTTCCATAATGTTTCGTACCCAAGTTTTTTTTTGAAAATTGGCGTTTCCGCGTTTCGAACTCATACCCATACCCATTTCTTGGCAACATAGTGTAAAACGCCTCCTTGAAGTTTGATCAATAAAAATCACGAGCAGACTCAGTAGAGGATTCTGATGAGCAAGGACAAATCGAAATCCTAGTAGGCAGTCACACCATTCATTGATAGAAATTTTGAAGAGAAAAATTGCAGAAAAAATGACATTTTTTTTCATTATGAGCATTTTATACCGATGAATGGCGATTTAGTTGGCAATTTTTGGCAAGTAATGATGAAATTACTTGCCATGATTAATCGCTGTGCCAATTATTGCGATTTTTGCAATGTTTTTTACTGCAGAGTTGTATTGCGATTTATCACCAATTTTTGACTCAGAGGTCATGATTTTCATTGGTCGAACTTGGAACAAGTACATTGTGCAAATGTTATGATGTATACACACAAAATCGAGATAAATCAGCATATTCATTATATTCATAAGCATATTACTCTCCAATGCCTTCATTGAGAGCATCAACAATATCATGTGGTTCATTAAAACCACAGGGAATAGCTATGACACTCCCACTAGCTATGCTATGGATGCTCCTTAAACTCCTTGGTAGTTGTAGTGGCGTTGGATAAGCAAAAAAGTGGAGTTTCAATCTAAGTGATTAAAAATATGAAGGTGAGAGCACATTTGTAATGAGAGCTAAGCATGCAATGCGAGGTAAATGTGTTTTTTAAAAAGTGTTTGAGTTTTTCTTTTAGCATTTAGAATGTTATTTTGATATTATTAAACTAACATTTTAAAAAACCATTTTTTTTATAGGTACGATGTGGGTACGTGCATCTTGTGTTACAAGATGCCTAGGTATGGTCGGGTTCGCCCCGAGCCTGGCCGTACCAAGTTTTTCCTTGCGATACCCTTTGAGCACCCATATAAATGATCTAGTACCCGATACATACTATATTGGGACCGTTACCTGTAGGTGTGTACCTGACTATGTAGATATTGATGAATTTTCTTTATGTACCGGTTGCTTGTGCCCTTAGTGCATGGAACCATGATATACATGGAAATAATTTGCACAATTGTCTTCATTTAGTAATTATAGAACTGAACAATGAAAGAGAAGTCGTAGAGGCATCTATACATTGGAGATATTGGTTGGGAATATTGTTAGTTCATCCCAGAAAGATTTTCATGGATGCTACCTTTAAACCCCTACCCAAAAATGTGCCAATGGTTTCACTTGATTTGTTTTGAATTGTTCCTAGAGTCATCTTTCATTAGGGGGTTTGTTTCTAACCGAATAGCTGTTAACTATTTTCTTAGAATTTTATTAATTATAAGTTATAACATTACATTCAAATTGCTAAATATCTTCTTCCTTTTTTGTTTGTTTTGCAACAAAGTTTTTCCCGTTCCTCTCTCTACTCAGTTGCAACCTAATCAGTCTCAAAAATACTCCCAAAGACTTGGAAAGATATATTTTGACGTGATAAAACTTACTGAAGTCTGTGGTACAACCCTACCTTGGAATGTAAGGAAGGCATACTTTTTGATCCTTCATGTAATGCACGTGGTATGTATACATGTCACTCAATTATAATTAAAGCCAATGTTTCACTTAATAAGTAGTCCATATTGGGCCTCTAATAAGGAAAAGAGAAGCCATTACAAGCATAATACAACAAAAAGCTACTACCTTTAACAAGCATGATAAGACAAGAGTGGGTCCATCTCACGGTTCGACATTGACCACAGTAAGACAAATTAATAAGGATGGGAGGAATGTATCCAATGTGTTGCAACCCAAGGGCCATAAACATTAGAAGTGAAAATTTAGGCAAGGAATTTTTTGGCATACCTTATGAAAGATATTGGGGAGACCCTTGAAAGGGATTCAAAGATTATTTAAAAGCCTATGTATACTTTTTGAGTAAGCTTCAGCCCAGATACTGCAACCGAGGGGTATCTCTTATGTCAATGTCATCTGAGACTTGCACCTGGCTGCTTCAGCCTAGATGCTGCAACTAAGGGGTTATCTCTTTTGTCAATGTTATCTGAGACTTGCACCTGGCCTCATCCAGAGGGTGCACTGCACCCAGTGCATTGGATGTGGTATTTTACTTGATTTCAAGACTTCAACATATCTCCTGTGCTTCAACGTAGAGCCCTACTTGAAATCTCATTTTATTTTACCACTTAAGCTGATTGAATTTGACAAGTAGTTAACATTCATCGATGTTCTGATGCTATACCCATTTTGACAAGTAACTATACCCTCCAAACTGTGCCCAAGAAAATACCAACCTGTTAAGAACTGGAGGATATCTATAGATGTGTGTTGCTAATAAGGCAATTTGAGATTTTCAGTCTATTTTGACAGGAATCTATACGCTGCAAACTGTGCCCAAGAAATGCCAACATGTTAAGAACTCAGGGATATATATATATATATACATACATATATATATATATATATACATACATACATACATATATATATATATATATATATATATATATATATATATATATATGTATATATCTATATATTCATGTGTGTTGCTAATAAGGTGATTTTCATTTCTATTTTAGCTTGTTTGCCACTGTTCTAATTGATCATTTAAGTCCATTTGAACAGTGTTGAGTGTCTAAGCCCCACTGGTGCAGTAGGGGTTCCTTGCTTGGAAAAGAGATCCACATAGTTGCTGCTCCAAATGCTCAAGAATTCTTACTCTTTTTTATATCTGATATCATCTTGAATGATTATTGGTTGCTGCTTTTGGTTGGGGAGGCGACTATTCCTTAGAATAACCATGAACTAAGTGCTGCTATGAAAGTATTTTTTACTGTTGTGATCAACTGACGTAAGTAACCTTCTGAAAGCTGAAAATAGTGAAAAGTTATTCCTTTCACCCTTACCTCATTTTAGTAAGAAATGCTACTTGTGAGGCAGTCATGGTTGGGGGAGTCCAGTGAAGGACGTTCTTAGACCATGCAGCCCACAAATCACACAGAAATCGACTGAATGGTAGCCCTGCACATAGAAACATAATGAAACAACACAAACTTTATTGATTAAATGGAGGAACTACGACTTGCACACACCTACTGTCCGATTACAGAATTTACAATCTGCTCACGGGATGACAGCAATCTCTCAAGAGATGCGTTGCAACCTATCTCACCACTCAGACCTATGGCTTGCATAAGTCTCTACCTGAACCAAACTCGGCTCTCTGGTTTGGCTCTCTTTCTTGCAAATCTCCTTGCTAACTCACAGTCTTTGCAATGTCCTCCTTAACCTACAACTTCCAATAAACTTGCCAAGTAACAGCTAACCTTAAGCTCTCTTACTTGAATCGCCAACTCTTTGCACAACAAATGTCACACCTTATATGAGCAAGCAAACAAGAAACCCTTTGAAAGTTGGAACGATTCATCTTCCAGATGTTAAATGATCAGTCTTTATGCGATGCTTCAATTACAATCCACAAGCTATCAGGATGTTTAATATTCTTATTTGTGCATGAAACTTGGCAATTGACAGTTGACACAAAACATGGTTCAGCATGACACATGCTGTGTATGGCCTGTTGCATGGACAACTGACTGTTGCATAAAGACTTTCCACCCAGTGATCATGCAGGTCACACAGATCGTCATACTTTGCACAGAGCTGCACACAACCAAAAACCTTGCACAAGATCACAAGTCACACACAAGTCTAAAGAAGTTTGTGTGGCGTGTGTAGAACCTCAACTAAACATGTCTTGCAAGACAAGTCGCAGACAACTTTCAACCCCCTGCTGTGCAAGTTCGCAGAGCTTCCACTACTGCACACAAGGCCTTAACTTTGTGCAAAGTTGCAAACCCTTATTCTTCCACAACCAAAGAATGTACACTGACCAAAAGACTGTGCGAACAACTTATCTCTATTCTTTAGTGTTTTTTATTGATGCACGTTTGCTCATGAACCCCGATGCTTCTGCATCATACAACTCGGGTAAGTACAATGAACCATGAGCTCCAAATCACATGCATTTGAAGAGCTCTGCTATGGGTGTTCCATGTTTTGTCATTTCTGATGTGTTTATCGATGTCTCATCCTCAATTTCTCAGCCTTTCCACTTCACTAAATATTCTTTATACTCCTTTCTATGCTTCCTCTTACCAACTCTGAAATCTACTGCTTCAATCACTTCGCGCACCTTTTTTGGTAATTGGTGCCTCCAATCAACCTCTCCAAGGTTGCGCTATCATTGCCTTTGTTTGTTTTCCCCTCATGATATGAATATAGATCCACAACATTGAAGATAGGTGAAATGTTTATCCCTCTAGTAACTCTATTTCATGTATTGGATGCAAACCTCTGCACGACCTTGCATGGTCCAATCTTCTTCCAATATAGTTTATCATATGTTCTTTAGGGAAACCTCTCCTTATGCAACTGCGCTAAGATGATGGCTCCCACTTGGCACTCCATTACTCTCCTCTTCACATTTGCTTGTTGCTTTTACTGCTCATGACTCTTTTCTAGGTGCACATCGTGCATGTACTCTGCAATTTCTTATGCTTTTGGGCTCCTTTCTCTGGCATCTTTGATGTTGTGCAACTCTGTGACACCTCTGGGATTGTGCCCATATACAATCTAGAATGATGCGCTTCCATGGCTCCTGTTTACTAAATTATTGTATACAAATTCGGCTTGTACAAGGACCGAATCCCATGTCCCTGACTTCTCTCCGATCAAACATCGCAATAGTTTATCAAGACTCCTGTCAGCTACCTCCCTTTTTCCATATTCTGCACCTCCTTGATCTCCTTTAGCATCATCTAGTATGCGCCCTTGTTTGGCAAACTTGAACTAGGAATTAGTTTAATTTGATGACTTAAAACTTTGCATTGGCAGCAACCCATATGGTGGATCATTGAAAGTAATCTCTTCAAACTCAACTCTCACTTGGTGCAGAAGTGTTGCTTCTCCTGTGCATTTAACTTGCGCGGGATTATAAACGAAAGCGTATCATGCTTTCTCCCTCTTCATCTTGTTCATGAATTTCTTTCTCAAAACTAAGAACACTTTTGGACTTGTATCGACTTCCTTACTTTTATCTACAAAAGGATTTTAAGTGTATTGCTTACCATTCTTACAGTATGTGTATTTGCATGGCCATCATGTTGTGCCTTCCTATCAATTTGCCAAGGTCTTCCTAACAACACATGGCACACATCCACGAACATCAAATCACACAAAACTTAATCTTTGTATGCGCCAATATGAAAGCTAACCAAATGTTGTTCGCTCACCACCCTCTGATGTCCTTTCAACAACAATGACACTTTGTATGTGTTTTGGTGTGCAATACTCTTTTGACCAAGAATTTATGTGCTACCACTATCAATAATGACTTTACAACACACCTCCCATTTTGCAAAAGGTTCTGAAAAAGGTTTGTCCTCTATGTAGGTGCATTCTTTTCTTTTATTGGTTTCAACAACACAATTTTCATCATGAGCGCATCTCCACATTTTGGGCCTTTTCCGTGATTTATTGACGTAATATATCCTTCAAACACCATTGTTTTGTTGTGCCTACAAGCACGCAAATGCTCTATGCCTTGCTTCTCCATATCTAAAGTATGTTTTTGGTGAAACCTCTACCTTTAGCGTCCACCATATCCTCTTTGTCTCAAAGGAGATCCTTTCCCCCTCTGCTCATGATCATGACCATGCACAATACTTGTTTCTCCCTCGCGTTTGCGCTCTATTCCGGCACTATGCACTTGTCCTCCTTTCTCGCTTGCAAACTTCCCATTTTCTCTTGCTGCGCCTTGTTACCTTCTAATCAACCTTTCATCATCATTCAACGCACATTGATATGCTCTCTATCGATTTCAGATTGACTATACAGAATTCATTTTAATAGAAATGTGCAAACCATTCACATACCTTAAGAATTTTAAAAAAACATGTGGTATCCTTGTATTGGCAAAGGAAAAAAAACATGTGGAAACCTCATTGCAACCAATTAGAGACTCGTGGGCCAAAACGAGAGTGTCCATCGTTTTTGATGGATGGAATGAGGTAAGAAACCACCCTTTGATAAATGTTGTTGTAGTATGCCCTAAAGGGGCAATGTTTTTGAAAGCAATTGATTGTAAAGGCATATGAAAGATGCCCAATTCACTGCCAACATCTCTTCAAAGCCATTAAGGCGGCGGGGCCTTAAAATGTTGTCCAAGTCATTACGGACAACGCCAAGAATTGCAAAGCCAATGGGATGTTAGTTGAGGTGAGGCATGGGTATATTTTATTGATACCATGTGCTGCCCATTCACCTGATTTAATGTCGAAAAAATTGGCCGAAAAAATAGAGTGGATTTGACAAGTGTATGTTGAGGGTGAAGAGATCCAAATGTTTGTGACCAACCATTACCAGTCGCAAGGCATCATTAGATCCTTCTTGCATATGGAGCTTGAAGGTAAGGGAAGCTATCTTTCTTTTATTTATAATGTAAGTTTTATCTGTTTTTTAAAATATAGAACTCAAAAGTTTTTTCTTTAAAAAAAAAAAAATTGTTTCTCATTTCTTATTAGGTTGCTGAGACTTGATTCGGATCACACACGATTGTCATGAGATGACTTGTTTAAGGTGCAAGAGGCACTTGGCAAGTTGGTAACTTCTAACCTATGGGCTGTATGGAGGCAGTCCAACACTGAACGAGCCCAAAAAGTGAAGTCGTTGGTCTTGGATAACACCTCGTGGAATCGAGTAGATTATTTGCTTAGTTATATCAAGCCCATTACGAGCATGGTTCGCTTTATTGACATGGATTAACTATGACTGGGTGAGATATATGATGGTATTGACTCAATGATTGAGAAGATAAAACCCATCATAATTGCAAAAGAGCAAGATCCTGAGAAGAAAATTTTCAAAGTACAATCAATTCTTATTGAGCGGTGGAACAAAATGACCACCCCACTACATCTACTTGCCTTTGCATTGACTCCTAGATTCGATAGTTTGAAGATCCTTTCTTTGCCGGGGATGGTGGCACCATTAGGGAAGCTAAATTTAGTGAGGAATATATGTTGGTGTTGTCTAGGCTTTTCCTTGATCCTAAGGCCAAGGACATGGTTATGACAAAGTTTGTGAATTTCATAGCGGAGACAAGTCGTACCTTTGTGCTCTTCGGTCCAAATACAAGATGGACACTCATATGTGGTGGTACCTCCATGGTCAAACATCTTTGTATCTGCAACCTCTTGCAATCAATGTCTTGGCATGCGAAAGTTGTTTATTTTTTAATTTCTATTTCTTTGTGTTTTAATTTATTTAAAATTTTAGTTTTGAGTGTTTAATTTTAATTTTGCATTGAATTTGTCTCGATAGGTTGCGAGTTCATCTTCCTTTGAACGCAACTGGAGTACACATGCCTTCATCCACTTATGGAAGCGCAACAAGTTGAGGGCTAAAATGGTTTAAGATTTGGTGTATATACATTCCAACTTGCACCTTCTATCTCACAAGCAACTAAGGGCCAACAAAGCATTGGGATATTGATCCAGAAAGAGTTGACTTGGATGCTTCCATTTCCCCCCTGTTATTAGATGACAAGAGAGTAGAGACTTTTTTGGCACCACGAGACCTACATGCACAAGGGGGTGCTAGTGGTAGTGGCCCTAGTGGAGGTGGTTCAAACCCATGTGGTTCTAATCAACCACTTCATGATGTTGATGTTGATGCTCTCGATGAAGAGGAATATGATGACCTATTGAATACTAGTTTGATCATTGGTGTAATAAATTGAATTTAATATATCATGACATTAAATTAAATTTATCATTGTGTTAAATTTAAGCCTTTAACAAATTATGAGTTGTTTTTGGTGGTTATTTAGCTTATTTTGTCTTTAATATGCATAATATCTGGTTAATTCGTATTTATTATGCTGGAATATATATATATATATATATTTTATACGGCCATATCCAATGCTGTATCTGTGTACCGAATACTCAATACCTGCACCCGTACCTGAAACATCTCGGCAACTTAGGTCATCACCAAACAACTTCCGAAGATGGGTATCACTTGATGTTCATTGCCACCTAGCCATGATTAATTTGGGACTTCAAACAGAATTCTGACTGGCCTCAACTAACAAGTAATCAGTTCAATTAGAGCTTTGGTTCATCTCAAAGAAGAAGTTTCAATGGCAGAACCAGACTCCATGTGTAGACCAAGAGTTCAATACGAGAACTATGTCGTATCTTGCAACAAGGAATCCAAATACTAGCATCGGGGCCCATCTCATGACAGGGATTTAAATACCAGAAGTGAGCCCTGTATTTGAACAAATAATCTCAATTCCAGAGATGGTCCCCACCTTGAGGCAAGGAGTTCAATACTGTAACTGGGCCCCATCCCAGGATAAGAGTTGAATGCCAGCACTTGGCCCTATTGCGGGACAATGAATCTCAATACTAGAGGGGGGACTACTTTTTGGAGCGAGGAGTTCAACAACAGGTTTGGGCGCCATCCTAGGACAAGAGATATCAAGCTTCAGTCTGAGAAAACTACTAGAACATTTAAATAATACAATGCATAGCAGTGAACACAACGTTTATGATAGTCAAATTTGACTGGATACAATCAACATTATCTCTTCATGGAACTAAACCTACCGTTAAGAGATTTGGAATGTTCAGAAATAGGTCTCGTTGAGTATAACAATACATTTATATGATCAATGGCTATATTTGTACACTTCGTAATAATAGATTTATACCATTGACATTTGAATGTGTGTTCCATCAACATACGTGACTTCAACCTTAATACAGCAACTTCTGTTTTTCAATAACTGAGATAAGGATAGATATTGATGTTTCTATTGCTGTTGGAAAAGTGGTGTCACTTTAGCTGCTATAGTACTACATCATAAATGTAATGATTTTAAAATGAATTTTTTCTCTCCCTCTCTCTCTATTTATACATATACATAAACATATACATATAGCTTGGTTTGAACAATTATTTCATGAAATGTAGACGTGGCTATTAATTATTGTCGATTTTGTGGTTGCAGGTCTTTTCACATTTCATGTAACTTGAAAGGTTCACAATTATGTCTGGACTCTTTTGAAGTTCACTACTGGTCAATGACGTCTTTGTACAATATTTTGCGATGATCAGAATTCACCGAGCTATTGGAAGCAATTACATTGCTGATTTTTAAATCATTGGCTGGCTCTCGTGCTCTCTAGAGGACATGGAAATTTCTTTATTTTATGCATTCGATTTTGTTATTTTTTGAGCCAAAGTAGGTTAGCTTTAGGGTTAGAATATTGTTTCTTGTTGGAGTTCCTTGCATCAAATCCTATGGATCCTGCATGTATGAATTTCTCAGCATATCGCCTCTGATTGGAGGTCCTTGCATCAAATCTTATGGATCTTGTATGTATGAGTTTCTTGTTATGTGAACATGATTATAGTCAAAATTCCTATGGGTTTGTTCTTAGTGAGGCTCCTCTTTGGGGAGTATTGTAGTTTTCTCATTTGAACTTAGTTGTTTATGCTCTCTATTCAATAAATTTTGTAAGAGTATTTTTTGTAATTTTTTATATCGAAATGATCAGTCTCAACAGTCCAAACGACATTGGGAACTTGCTCTCTTGTGTGCTGGTAAGGCCCTAATTGCATACTTGCACGGAGGGTGCAGTCCTCCAAGATTCCCAGATTTATGATTTAGTATTCAGGATATACAGTACAATGTGCTAGTCTGATGGTTTCAAAGATTCTTCTCTGAAAATATTGCCTGGTTCTCAAGATTCTCTAAAGTTGGGATGCACGTTGAAATGTGAGGATCCGTTCCAACTTGTTCAGTTCTCTGCGGCGGATACAAAATCTGTTTTATGTTTCCTTGAACATGTATTCATCGATCTATTATGAATATATTTTGATGTCTGTTCCACAACATAATTAATGGATGATATACAATGCCTAAGAAAAAAATCGCAATTAGACGAGTCTTTTTGACTGCAATAGTTCGTCTTTTAATTCTGTGAAGTAACATACGAGGAAACTCACACTAAGAAAAACATGTAGCGACTCTCAGATTTGATGTCTCTCCCCAAGCCCTTTTCAGTCATCTGAACTCACATTCAAGGGTTAAACAGATATTTGCAGTAGATCCACAATCAATGCAGGACTAGGGGGCAAGTTGGGGGACGGCGAGCCTTCATTCACAGTTGCAGTAACTCAGGAAAATGTGCACATCTTCAGGTATAGTTTGCTTATATTTGGCAGCATGGTAAGAGAACATTGATTCAAGCCATTTTCTTGGCCAAAATGACCAACAAATGCCACCACGGAATATAAGAGGAAGTTGAACAAAAGTTTTTCTACTGTCTTTGACGTCCAATTCATCCCCCAATGTTTTTGGTCCTGATTTTTTTGAAGTCCTGTATGCTTGTCTATTTTTGAATTTGAATTTGGATTCCACAGTTCATTGTATGGTAATAAATGGGAAAACATTTTAAAATCGTGCGATTTATTAAGTGTGTTGACACAAAGTGGATTTAAAGAATCTAGGGTCTCTGTTTTGTGTGAAGCATTTACTGAGGATTGCAGCCAAATCGAGAGTTTGAAGCAAAAAAAGAGAATGAAGAGAACCATCAAAAGCCAAAATGAGAACTCATGAGCATCAAGCCAAAGATGGCATTGGAAAGGGAAGAATGAAGTAAGAATGAAGAGAATAGAAGGGCAAGTAGTAGGAAAACTTGGGAAACATCAATTAAAGATCCATGAAGCAATGAAAAAAAAACACAGTAATAGAGCATCGCACACGTGGAGATTAGTAATAAACAAAATCAGTTGGATTTGAGACGATTTGGCATAAGTGAGCTCTTCTAAGGGCTGAAGGTTTTGAATATGTGCAAATTGTGCAGAAGTGTGGGAATATGGGCATATTATTGTGTGGCCGATGAACTTGATGTGATGTGCACCACAAAATTTGACCCAAATTTCAATGTGCAGACATCGAAATCAGGTTTTTCATGAGGTGCAAAAAGAGGAAATCCATCTCAAAATTATCGGGTCAAAATTTAATAGTCAAATCTACATCAGAACTATGACGTATATATGTTTCGACATGTGGGTGTCGCAAACCAAGAGTTTGCTTTATGGGGCGACAATTTCCATGTGGTCTCATCTGTTTCAATGTGCACACATATGTAGATACCGAAATTTTGAAATATATCACATATTAAAAAAAAAAAAAAAACAGGTCCATGTTGTATAGGTCCATGCCGTATATTTAGTGTCATCCTTGTTACAGTGATGCTTTGCATACCTTGCAATCAATGCATTGAATGCAACAACAAATGAAAGTTGTAGTTTGTCAAACAATTCACTTTTGACCCCTTTTTAGTACCTACATAATATTTCAAGTTTGATATACGATCTTTCCATCAAAACACAATTGAAAGTAGATATTTGTCACATGTAATTACATCGAAAGGCGTGTTCAAAGTTAGAAAGCCCGAGTCCTTCTGACAGTAGGTACTAGCACGAACGGGGGGATGAAAGGGTCGACGACTACGGCTTCATGACAACTGCACGATGGATGGAGGACGATGGGAAGAATGTTCTCGTGATACGCATTGCAGTCCTGGATTTAATTGATGGTTGCAATTTGCGTCTGACAAGGGGTGGGCATAATCAATGGAGGAATTGACATTTCGCAGCTGTGCATTAACTCCAAACCGCCATAACGCGCAGGGCAAAATCCTGATATCGTCAAAACTTGTTCCTCTCCTTGTTACTTTGGGAGTCTGCTATGACAACAATGACAGTTTTGCAGCGCGGTCTTCCTCCTTGGCAGGATTGCTGACACAGTTGCGTGAAAACTACAACTCGGCCATCCCTCTTTCAGTGGTGGGTGATGTGCAGGCCCTTTGTCTTACTCTTTGGCAGAACCATGAGGGACATCCACAAGCTTTCCTATCTGCAGGCGGTGGAAGAGACTTGTCTTGGCAGTTTCAAGCAAAGCAGTTCGGAGGACGGATGGAATTTGGCGTGCCTTTTGTTGAAAAGGTTTGGTCCTTGTTTATTGTGAATGTTTGGTAATGTGCGTACATTGTTTTTGGTGGATTATGTGCCGACATTTTTCGATAACTTTAGTGCCAATGTTGTGGTTGATGGCAACACAGTCTATCTTGGTCTGTAGGATACAACAGGTATGAATTGTGGGACGACAGATTTTTACATTAGATGGCTCTTGGTTGATTTATTAAGAGTTAGAACTGCGATTCCAATTCCATGGTATGTGATTTTCATGGGTTAAATTTTTCAGAGATCATTTTATTGTGCTCCATTTTTTCTTCTTTCACTTTCAAGGAATGGGAAATAGTTGTAGAGCTTTAAGTTTGTATGGTTGCCTATTGAACTTTTATGGTATAGGTCAAGTGGATTACATTATACTGAAACCTCTGAGCTGTAGGGGAGCAAGTGTATTTCTTCTAGAATTTTCTCTCATTAGTAAGGCAAGCTATGAAAATATCTCGAAAAAGGTTTGCCTTTTGTCAGTACTACAATTTTATAATATTTATTGTAACTTCCTACTAAAAGCTTGCTTTCTGCTTCGGTGAAAATGTCGGTGTTCCTCAAAATGGATAAAGACTTAACTTGGGTGAAGCCTTGACTCTGCAGTGGCTTCCTGAGCTGAGGCATTTTGCCCTTGATGTCTGCCCATTGTATTGCACATATTCTAGATATCATGTAATCGCTTCGATCTTTACCTTGTATGAATATGGATAGTGTTCACTTAAAAGACACGAGTTTCATTGCCTTATTAACAGGCAGGATGATTTACTTTGGAGAGCAGTGTGGTTGCAAAGAGCCTCGGCAAATGCATCTTCTGTGAATTATATTCAAGCAAATGGACATACTTTGGGTGCTGAGGACAACGTCATTGTATTTAGCTGGGATGACAAGCATGCCGAAACTGGCGACATTTCTCACAACTAAGCGCCCTCTCTCTAGGTCAATATGTACTTAGCTAATTTGTATCGTTTTCTTCTTCACAGGCATTTATGGTTAGAAATGTTCATTCCCTTGAGGATTACAAGGGGACATGCGGACAATTTTATGAAAAGGTTTTAGAATATTTAATAAAAACTCCTGCCATAGTTATCACACCTACGAGTGTACACCAGTTTGTGTAGTCAAGTAATGTTTGTTCAATGCATGCATGTGTGGATAACACCTGTAAGCAGTTTGTGAATCATGTATTTCATAGTTTGTGTCCTCTTTGTTAATGTCATGAGTCTCCATTAAAGTTCAACAGTCTTTAGGATACTCAAATGTATTAATGTCAAAAAAAAGTCTTTTTGTTATTATTATTGTCGGTCTAGAAAGTAATTAAAATATTGTTTTTCTTCTCCAAAATTTAATTATAGTTGTTGCCTCCTTCACGCCACCTTGTTTTTGTTTGGGCGATGCATTATTTTTTGAGTTAAAGGATTCATAAATTTGGGACTTCCTATGCATCATCATGCAAAACAATGAACTTGGACTTTGGAGAATTCTAAATTTAAAAAAAACATTATACTAGCCATAATATTGAACTTTATGAATGTGGCCTCTATGAGCAAGTGGTAGAAGACGACTAGTTGTTCATAGACCAAACATGAAATAATATTTGCACAATGTCTTTTTGCGCTTCGAATTCAACAAAAAAAGTTCTGTTGATTAGCTTCTTGTTGGTTTGATAGTTAGTATGTGATAACAAATGACAACAAATCAGGATTGAATCCCTTTTGTGTTGAAAGCTTACACTATCGCCAAATAAACGACGATATGCAAGAATTCTACGGTTTACAGGATTCACTTTTTTGTTGCTACTAGGTCCTAAATTTTGCGCTGGATTTTGGTAAGCTTGCTCCTTGCAATATTTTGAACTCGTTCACAAAGCGTATATGGGATTTGTTTCCACAACAAATTAAAAAACAATACAAAATGTTCCATGATATCTTCTTTCATAAGGCAAATACAACTATTCATAGGTTTCCTAGATGAAAAATGGCATGTATCTAATAATACTGTCACGTAGCACTCATTGCAAGCCTTGGCATCATGATAGTAATAGCATGAAGCCTATGTCTCTCAATAGCATTGATACTTGTCTTTATTTCTTTTTTTATGCCTTATTATATTAGTCTAAATTTGATAGCAACCTGTACTAATCAAACAATTTTTTAGTGGTCAGATTTTAAATATTGCCTTTTGTAGTTTGTACAACAATGGTATTGTATATATAAAAAAAGTTTTCTTTTATTTTAACAAATTCAATCACGCACATATAACTTATTTATAGATTTATCTAGAATGTGATAATCATATTTTAAATCTGCAAGTTGGAAAATGCTGCAATCTCAAATTTAGTTTCTCAAAATTTACAAGCATTTAATAGTTTAAAACATGATAATATGAGTACATGATTGTAAAATTTAAATCTTGCTTAATCCCCTTTATTTTCAAGTGTTGTATTTTAACATTTTGTTTATGTTTTAGTAATTGCAATTAGGTCATAACACATAAGTTTACTAAGCAAAACAAAAAAAATCTATTGGCAAAGGAAACTCGTTGACAATTTTTCTCTTCTTTTACCTTGCATCTAAATGAATTATAAGGAATACAATCATATATAATAGCAAAGGTCAAGGTTTGTAAATCATTGCATATATATATATGGATGAGCTTTTTTATTGCTAATAATTGCGCCTATTCATTGCATAGAAAACCGTATTTAGTACTCTTGAAAAATGACATCATTTTAAAGAGTATAATTGATCTATTCAAATGCCTACAACATGAAAAAAAATCGCCAACATTTATTTTTTCCTTCACTACCTTCCATATATCCTAATTCCATGGATCTTCCACATCCTTGGTAATGTGGAGGATAAAGAAGACTATCCTCTCCGTTATTTTTTCTTCTTCCTTGGTGGTCTCAAATGTTTTGGCCATTGTTATAGTCTCAAGCATGGTCTCCGTATCTATCAATATGTGGAAAGATCTATAAGGAAGTGTATGTATATATGTTTCACTAACAATTTCCACGTCTTATGCACTTATAGTCCTGCAGCTAGAGAGAAACCCCAATCCAAAATTTGCATGTAATTGCTACATTTGGATGCTAGGTCCACTCCACACCATCTTGTCTTTGTCATGTCCCATGAAATGTGGATATTGATTCCCTTTATATTTACATATGTTCTAACTACCCAATAAATGTAAGGGATGAAATTTCAAACAATTACTCGCTTTAGAAGCATTCTTCAAACACTCCTTCAACTTGGATATATCTCCATAAATAGTTTCTTCACTGTCTTCAAGAATGAGACATTTATCCTTCTTACGATTGATAGACATGTCATTTGACTCTCGGAAGGTTTAATTTCTCTTTACCTACTGCATTGCTCTTTTACTTTCCTTACAATTCTCCACCCTTTAAGCCCTTGCTCTAAGCCCCTCTTCCTGTCCCTTTATTTCTCTCCCTCCATTTTGCTTTCTTCTAAATATCCCCTTTGGCATTTCCATTGTACATTTTCACGTGATATTACAGTCTCACAATAACGAGACATCTTGAACTTGGTATAATTTTGCAAATTGCCTACCTCTTTCTTCTTTGTTTTCCCTTACAAATTTTCACCCTTAAGGCCCTTTCTCTACGCTACTCTTCCTCTTCCATTGTTTCTCTCCCTCCAGTTTGCTTTCTTCTAAAAATCCCCTTTTATGTTTCCATGGACGCATTCAATTCGTGTGATATTTCAGTCTCGCAATAACGAAAAATCACTCTTTCATTCTCTAAACCTTTTCGCTCTCATAAACATGTCTTCTTTCACCTACGCCACCCTTTCATCCTACCATTCCTCTCTTCTTGTCTAGCTTCACAGTCTACCCTCCTCTTTAACTATCTATGGTTTACAAATGTTTTCTCCATTACTTGTATATATCTTACTTAATCTTTATTTTAAAAAACATCATCCCTTTATTCCCTTTCTTTTTTTGCACCATTCTTTGTTCTCGTTTCCTCATCCTTCACTTGCCACATCCCTTTCGGCGTTCACATCGCACTGCTTGCGTGCGATTGCTAGTTGCAAACACAATCATAGTCGTATGCAAAATACAGTAGGTGTGTCAACTACTTGACAAAATGACTCAACGAACTGTGGTGACGTGGACTACAATGGACTTAAGTCTTGTCATTATGGCCTGATATATGGTCTAATATGTTAGTAACTTTAGTAGGTGCTCTTATGCCTTCACATTTGTTATGAAATTGAGGGGAAATTTTCAGTGTCTGCATTAGGACACTGTGTAATCATTGCATTAGCTTGTCAAACAATTCACATTGATTATGAAATTAAAGGGAATGTGCCAATGTCTTCATTAGGAAATCATGTAATCATTGTATTAGTTTGACAAACAATTCATGTGTTAAAATTTTATGTTACCACATTTTGTAATTGAGATTGTATTAAGATCAACTCACTCATTGTATTAGAACATCTTGTAATCGTTGTATTAATTTGTCGAACAATTGAAGGTTGTTAAATAAATATATGTATATTCATCAAACGAATAATTGAATGGTGGAATTATGACAGCCACTTGTGTTTTTTGGATAGGCTAGGATATTAACATTATGGCCATGTTAGTAACTTCAGTTGATATTGCTCTCAATGTAGCAGCAAGAATGTTGCAGTTTGTCAAACAACATTCCAATAGAGGATTTGTACCTTCATAATATTTGAATGTTATAACATAAGAGTATCTCGGGTCAATTCGCTTGTAAATGTACGTCCATAACAAAACACCAAACTAGGGTGTATTTCAAACTAAAACTTGTTATTCACTTAAATTGTGAAGATTTGATTCTTCAACACATTGAAAATTTATGAGTGATTTCTTTAAACAAAGAGCAACCTCATCATGTTGATACATTAAATTACCTGAAAAATTGTAGAACCTTTGAAATCTTATCATTTTGTTAAATGTTGTGTATTTTTTTGCATTTAAAAAGGATTTACAACATTAAGTATTGTTTTTTATCCTTAACACAAGGTAAGAAAGAGTGGAATTTTTAGCTAGGAGTAACATGGTCATAGATATCAATTAAATGACTAAAAAAATTAGTTTGCTTAAAAATTCTATCATTTTGTTATATGTTGTGTTTTTTTTTTCAAAATTTAAAAGGATTTATAACATTTAGTATGATATATATTTTTTAATTTGCAAAAAAAAACAGTGATTCATATTTGGGATTTTTACAATTTAAAATTATTTTATATATTTACTTTTGTAATAGTTATTGCATAAAATGTTATCTTGAAGTGCACATTAAATTTTGGATGACAAGTGATGAATGCCTAATCTTCTAAATTGTTAACTAATTTTTTTATTGTTTAATGTTAAACGTCAAATTCCAACATTTGGAGAAATTTTTGAGTCCTTATTCTCCACTTGTTTTTTGAAAAAATTGACACCATGTACTTACCCACCTAACTAGGGGAAGGGACCCCATAACCGTGCAGGGTCCAATGATTGAGAGTATTTTAATAGAGTTTTAAACTATTAGTACAAACTTATTTCCTCAAAGATTAAATAAAAAATGACATAAATATGTCCAGATTTTCTATAGTTATTGTGAACTTTGTTAGTTATTATTATTTCAATATTTAAGTGTAAATACATGTCATTATCACTAATATAAAGTGCACACCTGTAAGTTAATACATTACATGTTAATATAAAAAGGTTATTTCAACATCAACTATTGGTGCCATTTAAGTTTTTTAAGGCTCCAACATATACAATGTTAAAAAATTATTTGTGCAATAATAAATATATTTTCTTTCAATACTAAATCCACTTGCTTACATCATATTATATTTTTATGTACATACATCTGCCCTATCTAAATTCTATTCATCCAAAATCTCCCAACCTCCAATGTCATCCTCTATATTAAATGCAAGCACCTACAAACAAAAAAAGTGATGTAAGGCTCACTATTTACAAGAAAAAATCACAATTAATAAAGGATTGAACAAGATTTCAAAAATATAATTAAAACTTGTACAATTGAAGTGATGTTTTTCCCACTCCATCTCCACCTAACTCTCTCCCCCAATAGAATTTGAGTGCACCGATCAACCAAAGTTTCAAATATAACAAAGAGCTTGATTCATTTAAATTACCAATCCATATCAAACTCTCTCAGCCAATAGAAATCAAGTACACAGATCAAACATGGATCCAACTTTTTGAGTAAAATCTATAAATAGTAGAGCTGGGTAGTATACTTCTTTCCTATTCAAAAAAAGTTTGAATATAGCTATTGATTCACATCTTGTTGTGCAAACACTAACTTGTTGCTGCTGGATATTTACATTTTCTTGTTGTGCAAAGGCTGCTGACTAGCCAGGTGAAATCTCTTCCATGTTGTTTCACTATCATATTATAGAAAAGTTTATTTCATATATTTTTTGGTAAAAAAATTATATCTCAAAATAGAAAGTTTACCATTAAAATTGTTATGAACAATAATGGCTCATTTAGATAGTTTATAAGCAACACTGGATTTGATTTATGATCAACAATAAATTGTTTTATTGTTAGAAATCCACAGTGTTTATATTCTATCTCCAAATGAGCAGTTCATCATTATTCATAACTATTTTAATGATAACCTCAGTAAATTTACAAATGAGCAGTTCATCATTATTCATAACTATTTTAATGATAACCTCAGTAAATTTACAACAAATCCTATGTTTTTTCAATTAATCATCTGTCATCATTATTCATAACTACAGTTTTAATGATAACCTGCAGATTCTTGGAAAGAAAAAATTTACAGTAGTTTTATTAAAAAATTACTGTAAGTTTTGCTAAAAATATACATGTATTTAAATAGTGTAACCAAATATGCTGGCAGAGATTTAATTGAAAAAACAAAGTTTCTTGCATTTCATAATGGCACGTGCAAAACAAGCCTTACCAAAAGACCAGTTAGAAAGACAAGGAGAAACTTGCAGAGGGGAGTGAAGTTCACAAATATTTCGTCTGATGAGGATAACATTGCTGAGAAACAACCTCAAAAATCCACCACAGCCAATCAAAGGAAGAATCAGTCAAGAGCCAAAGCACAAAATTTTGCCTTCATTAATGCAGCTAAGATACGTAAGAAAAGAACATCTTCCAATAAAATGAGGCATCCATCAAGAGGTAAGGAATTTTCTTTTGATGAGAATATCACAGCTACCCAAGATCCTGAATTTAACATTACTAATCCAACTGTGGAAGTAATTGGAAGTACTGCTACAACAAAGAAAGTATACATAAGAGGGCAATGGACAGAAGCTGACATGAAAAATGCCTTAAGGGATGTAGAGAAAAATGGAATGTCCACGCGGAAAGAAGCAACTAAGTGGGGAATCCCTTGTACAAATGTGACTGATTGGTTGTATGGAAAAAGAACCACTAAGAAGAAGGGACCTCCAACTGTTTTGACAGATGAGGAAGAGAAAGAAATTGTTACCTGGTGCAAAGATATGGTAGAACTTGGCCATGGTCTTGAAGTCATTCACCTAAAGGCCTATGTAGCGCACATGTGCCAATGCAAACCAAATCCATTCAAAGATGGCCTTCCAAGAAAGTCATGGTGGTATGGATTCTGAAGACGTCATCCTAACTTGATAATAAGAACTGCAGAAGGCCTTGACCAAGATAGAGCAGTCATGTTAAGGCCAAGAATTGTTGCTGCTTTTTATGATAACTTACAAAAAATGTATGTTGCAAATCAATATGGGCCAAACAGAATATGGAACTGTGATAAAACTGGTGTTCAAGCAGGAAGAAATTGTGGCATGCGTGTCATTGCTAAGTTGGGATGCAGAAGTGTTCCACACATTATGTCAAAAAGTAGGGAATGGATTACCATATTATGTTGTGTTAATGTAGCAAGACAAAGCATTCCTGGATTTTATCTTTTCAAAAAAAAGAGACAACTGAAGAACTACATAGTTGGATGTGAACCTGGAGCATGCATGGCAGCCCAACCACATGCTTGGATGAAAAAAGAGTTGTTTATGAATTGGTTACATCATTTTGCAAGATCGATTCCTGGTGGAGTTTCACCAAAAAATAGGCATCTTCTCATATTTGATGGTCATGGAAGCCATGTAGCTTTAGGCACAATCCAAGAGGCTAGAAATTTAGGCATTGACCTTGTGACTCTACCAGCTCATACCAGCCATAAGCTTCAGCCATTAGATGTTAGTGTGTTCTCTCCATTCAAGAACTACTTTAAAACAGTGAGGTCTAAATGGATGGCAAGGAACCCAGGTCTTGAAATAAGGAGGACAGAATTGGAAAAACTTGGTAGTCAGGCTTTCCAACTTGCACTTACACCTAAAAATATCAAGGCAAGTTTTCAGAGGACAGGTATATGGCCACTTGACGAGAATGCCCTTTCCAATGATATGAGGCCAAGTGAGGCCTTTGATGTTGAAGAAGATGAGGTGGCAGCTGTTGAAAACATATTGAGGATGGCGGGAGTGGAAGATGCAGATGTGCAACGTTGTTTAGAAGAACTTGCAAAAAATGTGGTAGGTAATGAGGAAAACCAAAAAACAAGGGAAGAACATGTTGAGTCTACATGTTTTGGCATGCCTACAGATTTTCATCAGCCCCAAACACTTAATGAAGAAGATGGTCACCTTAGTTCAACAACTCATGTGAGCCAAACACAGGAAGCTATAGATATTGATGATAGTTTGAGTTTACCAACACAATTTAGTGCACCTCAATGGATTAAAGAAGGGGCTGCTAACCTGGGCATGTAAATTGATTTCAACAATGAGGAAGTTTCAGCTTCGATGCCATCTCCTCCCTCATCTCTTCCAAGCGAGGTGGTGCACTATTATGCTGACACATTGGCGTGGGAAGATCATGATGCAAACCAAATAGATGCCACGAATTCAGATACACATGGTTTAGATAAAGGAAATTTTGAAGTTGATGACTTTTTAGCCACTCAAGAGAACCAAGAGGTGAACTACACCCAAGATGAGAATAACCAAGCATATAAACCAGTAACCAGATTCTTAAAACTGCCAATTGAGAAGGTTCACACCCCTGTATAGATAAATGATGATGTAATCAGAATTGGAAGGCAATCTCAAATACTTACCTCTGATGACTACTTGCATTTACTTCAAGAACAAGAGACAAGAAAAAGAGAAATTGAAGATTTGAAGGCAAAGAAAAGGGAACATGCAGATGAAAGGAAAGTGCAAAGGTTAATAGAAAAAGAAAAGAAGGGGCAACATAAAATTGAAAGAGAATTGAAAAGGCAGAAAAAGGAAGAGGCCCAGTTACAGGGAAAAAAGGAGAATGAGTTGAAAAAGGAGCAGGCCAAACTCTCCAAAGAACATGATAAAAGGACGAAGGAATGGCAACAACGACAAAAGGAGTTTGACAGACAAAATAGGCAATTGAGCAGTGCCTCAAATCCCCTACTTGATCAACATCATATTTTGTTGAGCATGTATAACACATTCATGCCTGCTTTTTCTTCCATTTTTAATAACCAATCTAGCTTCCCATCTTCTCCTACAAGCAATGTTACAAATTCTAGAATTTTAGATCAAGTGTTGCTTGATCAGATTGGCCAACTTTCAGAAGCTAATGCAAATGTTCAAGGTACACCTCCTACCATGCTACCTATTGCAGTTCAATCTGTGAATGCTACCACATCAAAGAGTCAAGAGGAAGTGCAACCTCCACCATTCCCAAGATTTTGGCCAAACTATTAAGTGAAAAGTTGTACAAATTTTGTTTTACATTGCCTTTTTAGTAAGCATTGGCAATTTTTGTCAAACTTGTAACAAAATTCCCCAATGGTAGCTAGAATATGTAAAATTCATAATATACCCAAGTCCTCAGGCCTTAAACAAATATTTTGTAAAAAATGTGATCGAATGCCTTAGCAACAGGCTTTACTCAATATCTATAAATGTTATATATGTAAAACTTCTGGAAGTTTTCTTTCTTGTAATTTTTCTGGAAGAATATATCAAATTTTTTGAAATGGAAAACAATATATTGTAATGGTATGTCAAGGGACTCAATTTTATTCCATTCACTCTAACAATTGTAGAGAATATCAACATGTCATTCAATCTAAATTCTTTTAAATAGATCATTGCCTTAGTAAGGTCACACTCAACCTTACCTGCATATGTTTGAATCCAACAACTCACAAAATTCCTGCAAACAAATTAATGTCAAGAGATTAAAATTTCTTGTTAGAAATGCAGTTTAAAGAAGAAGTATTCAATTTCCCAAAATATAAATGTGTTTAAAAACACAATTTTGCATACTGTGTTTTCTTCAAAGAATCTGCACAACTCTTGCTTTTGAGCTAGTCATTGTCATTGCTTTTCTTCTCCATCCGGTTAGTTACCCATTCTATTAAGTTTTGCATTTCTTTAGGAAAACTGATATCTGTATTTTTCCTTCGCATTAAAAGTAGTCACCTGGACAAACAATGGATCCTCCTGAGACTCAAACCTGTGATCAAACATCATCCAGTACATAATATAGAGTCTAAGTTTGTGACAACAAAGGATTAATCTCAGCTTTGATGAAAGTAAATTAGAAATTTTAATGAACAACAAAATGAATGTCCTTGGAAAGTGCATATCAAAAATGAACACAGATCTAAGACCGTGAAAGAAAAAACAAACTATTCTTAGTTTTGAAGGCATGCTTAGAAAATCCTTGACCACAAAGCAAGACTTTCAAAAGCAAAATTATGCCACCCATTTTTTTTAAACCAATGAACTGGAGTATGGAAAAGAATCTAAACAAGCTTACCAGATATCAGGGTAGGAGTGAATGGTAGCAAAATCAAGGTCTTTGATTTGATTATTGGTGATGAAATCTGTGCCCACAGAGAAACCTGGATTGACTTGATTATTATTATCGCCATAAAATCCTTCCAAACCTGCCTCTAAAAGGTGGTTTCCATCAATGGATTCGACATGGGAAGTCATCTCCTCTATCCATGCTTGGTTATCCATAAGATTAATGCAAATATTCTCATCAGAAAAATCAATGCAAAATACAGAATGAAATTCATTAAGAAAAACTTTAAAACCTACCAACTATGAAAACTAGAACATATCTATAGGTATAGTCTTATGCTAACCCAAAAAATAAAAAATGAAATCATTGGCTAACTTGAATGGTTCTCCCGGAAGTATCACTTTGGAAACGAGGCTCATTTATCAGCTCCCATGCAAAAATTGTAGGCTCGTCCTTGTATGCTACTCCTGTAATACTGTTCACTCTAGTCAAAACAACTTGCAGAAAGAAATACATGGTTGAGAGACTAAGTTGTGAGAATGCAGTGATGCTGCATAGAGAACCAATAACATAGTGGGTATGCGCATATAATGGCTGCACAGATACCCACTATATACACAATGCATATACACCCAGGTACCCTATACAGACCCATGTATGCAGGGACACTGAAAAACAAACATGCAAAGCACAAAATCCCTCTAGTAGATATATGAAGATAAGTCTGATAGACTCCCGCAGAAAGGGAGGGACATATACAGATAAGTGCAGATACGCACCCACAAAAAGGGAGGAACATGGAGACGACACCACCACTAAAGCTCTGCACCCCAATCTCAGCATGAAAACATCTCCATACTTCTTCACCAACATCATCAGAACCCTTGAAGTTTAGATCATTGCCGACATGTAGCCAGTTGCCAAATATGGGCAAAGACAAACGGGAGGAAGTTTCAATCCTTTCTTATCAATTCTGGAGCTGGAATTGGATAAACTCATTAATCATGAGATAAACTCATAATCAATAGTTGCATGATGTAATAGTTACAACGAATAACAAGAGTCTCTTACCAATTCTCTGTGGGCTAAGACTGGAACTGGAGCAGTTCATTAATCGTGAGATAAACTCATAGTTGGTTGTTCAATGCAAAGTGCGGGAGGGAAAATCAATGCAATCTGCATCAATATCAACTATCACTTGTCACACTTAATGAAACATCTGTTGGAGTATTAACTTGCCAAGTGACCAGTTATAGATGCCATTAATCACAACCGACAAAACATAATGTGCATAACTTACAAACCAAATAAACATTTAATAAGTATAAAATTAATAATAAGTGCGTTTAAAAATTAACAATAATAGGTTAGTAGTTAAAAATGTCACATTTTTTACATTTTGTAAATTACATTTTCCACACATTATATTAGATGTGAATAAGTTATAAAATGCACATATTTATGTTTAGAAATTCGATATCTATCTGTTGATGGTATTTTAGAGGTTAAATCAAGCTCCTACATGACTATAGACACCCTCGAAGTTACAGTGCGCGGTTATGGGGTCCCTTCCCCTAATGCATTACTGGCATGTGTATCTATACATGCATTCATGGATCCTATGAGACTACACTAAGTCAACTTTAGCCAGTTCCTTGATCCATCTTACAATTTTTTTTTAAAAATAACTTATAAGGTGCTGAAGTATTAAGGTACATTATTGTCTTTAAGTTAAAACTTCATATGCTATAATTAACTCATAACAAAGTTTGATGGGCGTAATTAACTCACATAGCTCAATCTTTTGGGTTAATTTTAAAGTTTTGCCGTCTTTATTACATTATCTAATTTCTACTTCTAATTATGCATTCATGGACCCTATGAGACTACACTAAGTCGACTTTAGCCAGTTCCTTGATCCATCTTACAAAAAAAAATTAAAAATAACTTATAAGGTGCTGAAGGATTAAGTACATTATTGTCTTTAAGTTAAAACTTCATATGCTATAATTAACTCATAACCAAGTTTGATGGGTGTAATTAACTCACATAGCTCAATATTTTGGGTTAATTATAAAGTTTTGTTGTCTATATTACATTATCTAATTTCTACTTCAAATGATCATTTTAATACAATTATTTCTTAATTTCTAATATATAAATACATAATATTGATGACTTTCAAACTAATACTTAAAAATAAATCCAATAAAATAAATTTTTGTTAGACAAAAACAATGTGTTAATTCATAGTTGCTATCTTAAGTATAGTAATCATGTTTGCAATATTTTTTTTCAACTAATCCCAATCAAATCTTTCAATTTTATATTATTTATAATATAATTTAAAAAACATAATTATATCTTATAAATTCAATGTATTTGCACATGAATGAATGGTTGTTACATTTTCCCCTGTTTATAACCTTCAACATATTCATATCTTTTTAAATTTAAAATGTAGTTTTAGTATGAGCAAAGCTATCCTAAGTTCCAACCCTACATATTATCTTATACTATTTAATTAAAAAATATAACACTAATATCACATATTTCAATCACTATGGCATGAACTACTCCCTTAGTGACGTTACATATACCATATAACATCATGATACCTCAAATATAAAATGGCAACTAGAGTATTGAAATTTCATAATTTACATAATAATTTATAAACAATAAATTATTTCAACATCACTAAATAATCAAATAAATTAGATTGAAATAATACTACTTCAAATTAAATGTCATATAATCAAGCCTATAAGGATGTCTACAAAAATGTCTACATCACTAGAACTACTAAGAAGACACTAGGCCCTGGCTCGTGCGGAAGACCTTACATATAGAAAATGAGGCACATACATATGGAAAATAAGGAAGCAAATACAAATAAGGGTATAGAAGGATATGGAGAAATACTTCTCAACAAAGTGGAGAGGTTGACATTGGTAAGAGAATAGTGACGTTACTAAATGGCACATTTAGACTTGCAAGATAAAAATAATTACTAAGGATCGAACAATTGCTTAAGGATTGTTGTCACCTATATACCCATTTTTCTTTAACTTGTGGCTGATTTTAAAATCTATACACTAAAATTAATTAGTTTAGTATTTTATTGATGAATTATGTAATAAATTTTCACCATTCATCGCTAATTTATATAAACAATTAGAAATTAACAATGATAATTAATGTTCGCTTAGGTGGTCCCATTCAACATTTAATAAATAGATAAATTAGTTAAAAAAGCCATTTCACTATATAAGGACTTGTAATTTTTTTTTAGTGTTATATTAATAAATAAATAAAATTTTATACTCCTTGATCTAACCAAATGTTTTAGTTTATAGAAATAAAAAATCATTTACATACATTACTTCGAAATACACACCAATAAAAAAACTGCCAACATGTCTCAAAAAAGATACTAAACAACTAGATTTAAATTGTAACTAAACATACCTTCTGATTTTTTTTAAAAATTAGAATATTTAATGGTTAGTGTTGCTCTTAAAGTTGTTCCTTCTCTTATGAATGTTGTGCCCTAAATTGCAAATGAAAAATGTTGTTGCTTTAAATGACAATGAGGTGAATATTTCAAAAATTGATATTACAAATAAGATAGGGTGGAAGGGCCTGCATAATTTAGACATCATCACATGGCCAACCCTAACGTGTAATTGATGAATGTATTGAAAGATATTGTAAGCAAAACTCTACATAGAGACTTGTGATAGGGTTGTAGTTCAAGCAAACACCCTATAAGGTACACATGAGTGCCCAACATGTCGATCAAATGCCTATCTTATGTGATAAAGCACAACCCATGCCACATCATGTAATCATTTCTCAAAGCCTGTATTCATGTTTTAGTTACCAAATTGTTTCTATTTTCAAGGTGCATTTGTTCCTTATCATATTGTGCCTATTTCATAACATGTTCTCTTCTCAATTTCTTTCTATTTTTCAAGATGCTTTTGTTCCTTCTCATATCGTGCCTATTTCATACCATGTTTATTATGCTTCCCAAGCTCCTTTTAATGCATCAATGCTTTACTCAATACTTCATAAAATCTTTCCAGTGAACATGTTTCTCAGATGTTTCTACACTCTCTTGCTCAACTTATTCATCCGATTGCCCCCATTGTTGCTTGTGCCTCTCTTTTATATAATGATTCTATTCCAAACTATTCCAATGCTCCTACTTTCATTCCAATTATTGAAATGGCTACTATGATGAATGCCAAGCATGATTCACAAAATCAAACAACTGTTCATTGTCAAAGGGCTCAAAAGCCACAAAATAGGAACATGTCTAACAATATTCTTCTAAACACTTTGGCAAGCACTTGCAAAGATCAGAGAAAAAAATAATTGGACCAACGACTAAAATCTTAGTTTTAAAATGATGAAAAAAGCTCCTATACCCTAAATCGATTAAAATTGGAGTGGAAATACAAAAAGATTGTCCATTTATTTGTGAGTAATAGATAATCTTACCCAACCAAAAATATTCCTCTTTGTACAGAAAGAGTGCAATAGATTTGTTAAGAAAGGACAATTGTTCTTTAAAACCATTAATTAATTACATACATTAGCATGGTATCTAACACTGCTAGAACACAGCCTCACCATTCAGTTCAGCTTTGTGATAAATGAATTCTCAGTTACCATGATAATAAAAATATGCACTCGAATTTTAACGTCAATTGATATTCATTTAGGAGTTATAGAAGCAAATTTCAAGATATATTGAAGAGGTACATCCGACTTGATGCAGTAAGCCATATATTTAGAACATCTGAATGAGATTTTTTTGGAAGGGGGCAGTTGGGGTTCGGATGGAGGGGAGGTGTTATGGAGCCACAAAGGAGGAGAGGAGAAGGCTGAGCAAGCAAACATATTCATCCTGCAAGAATTAAAAGTTATGCTAGTAGGAGGGCCACTTTCGTTGTGACATCACCCCATTAGCATAAGGATCATGGTCTATTGGATTTGTATGTTGCCATGGACCAAGCCAACCAATCAATATGGTGTTAAAAACTTTGAATGAATGAAGAATTTAGAGTATTCCAAGATGCATTGAAGAGGCATATCTGCCTTCGTGTAATAAGACATGTAGTTAGAGACTCTTCTAAAGAAGAATTAGGAACCTCTTTTCAAACAGAATCACGTAAATGTAATTCAATGGAGAATTTACATGGTTTTCTATGTCCTAGAAAAGGCATCGAATAGCCAATGGCTCATACTAGTACCTAGGCGGGCGAACATGATTTATTCGTTTGCTTCACTCAGATATGAAAACAAATTCCACCATTTGGGTCACATGGCATCACACATGCACATACTACCAGCCTTCAGAAATATATGCAATCCTTGAGTCTTGGCTGGCTATGCACCAGAGCTTTACTTTTTCTCCATAAGTCTTTCTATCATATCAGCTGCTTCTTGCACAGTTGTGATATTCTCTGAACTTTCCTCCTCCACGGTGATTTGAAACTCCTCTTCTAAAGCCATTACTATCTCCACCTGAAAGTATAAGTTGCGAGTCTTAGACCAAAAACAAAATAAAAACTGTTTAAAATATTGCTTCCAAGTATACCGTATCCAGGGAATCAGCTCCCAATGTAGAAAATTTAGACTCGGGAGTTATGAAAGCATCATCCGATAATGCCAACTGCTTTTTCACAATATCACATACTTTGGTTACAGTCTCTTGCTTGGCCTGCTCATAAAATCAAGGCAGTCAGGCACACAGGTTACAAAAACAATTGCTATCTAAATTCAGTTTCACTTGAAGATGGAAAGGTCAATGGCAGAAAAAATCCACATTGACAACATAAAAGTCATAAGTGTAAACTGATTCGCACTGTTTGCAAGCAAACCTTAATCATATTGGCCTGAAAAATTAAAATATGAACAGTATGAACCTTGAAGGAAAGGCAACCTTGCACTTAACAATAAGGCTGCATTCTAATTTCACTGACAAAAACATCAAAACTACAGACAGAAAAGAAGAAAACATACAGCACAGCACACATGCAAAATGTAGGAAGAGCTTGGAGCTGTCTGCAGTGAAGGAAAATCCCTCTGTCGAGGAGCAAAAGACACATCCTTGAATCCAATGGATCTGCGAGCAACCTGGCAAATATCAACAAGAAAGTATTAGAAAAACAGTACTTCCTGTGCAATCATCTTAGAGGAGCACTTGAAAAATCATAAGAACCAGACACAAACCAAGATCCAGAGAAACATGAATGACCATCTCAAACTCCACATAATTGCTTCTAACATAAGCAACTCTGCTAACAAAACAGGTATTCCCTGCTCAGAGAGACATCTAGAGTGGTAAAGAGCCAAGGGGCACCAGTCATCCCACACATGTAGTTCTGTGACTATATGGTAGTAAGCTAATTCAGTTAAAGTACCATTGATGTGAATTGAATGAAATTGAACTTTGGCCCACCCATGCACAAGTGGAACCCACTAGCCACTGAAAAAAAACCTTTCCATGTCCCAGAATCTTAATGGCTGATGCCCATTTTCCAATATACCCACCACTGATATCAGTCGCTTAGTTAAGCATACGCCCGCATGGTAGTAATTAACAAACATATGGCCATATGGAAGTGGCTACATGGAAGCCGATAACAACTAGAGAATGCATTAAAAATAAAGGTCATCCTTTAGCACCAGGTCAAGCACCCAACAAGGTATACAAATACAATTTGTAAGCAAAAACAAAAACATTTGTTGATGGCTAGTTACAGGATCAACCAACTCGTTTGACCTAACCAGAGTGTTGAGGGAGTTTTGTTGCAAAGGACATTGACCAGAGTTTTAGTCAGAGACGGTGGTGCACCATATAACAGAAATTTGTCCATATACCAAAAGCAGTGAGTGTTGCACAACCAAAGAAAGTAAAGCTGAGCTGCTCGCAACATTTGGGAGTATCAGCAACTGTCTTCATCACATTAAACCTCCAAACCCAGCCTAAACAAGAGATGATGTACTTCTTTCAATGCCATATGTATTGTGTATGAAAATTGAAATGTTCGACCAAGGGACGAGGAAATGCAGGGGCACAAGGAAGTCCCCCAAAAATCCTAAGCAAAAGGGAACTACCTAGGGGATGGTTGTACAAAAATATATATATAAAAGTTAAAAATTACCTATTCAATTTGATATAATGATAGATAAAGTTGGTGTAATTGTAGATTTTAAGGCGGAATGTTATAACAAAATATATGATGATACTCAATTTGAGACACAGTTACCTAAGTCTCACAGACTGGGGGATGGAGAGTAAGAAAATTCTTAAATAAATATTTTAATATTTTAATTTTGCTCGATGAAATTTAAGGATTTAAACTGTATTTAATGTGTTTTTAAGGTACTTTTGAGATTAGAATTCAATGTTTTTGGTAAAAAATAAAAGCTTTTTAAAGGTAAAAACATCGGATTCTATTATTTTCATCATCTCTAGTTTAATGGCATACGATAAAATCCAAGCAACTCTGCTGAAAATCTTATCAATGTTTAGAGTGGCTTAAGCTTGATCACAGTCCCTTCCCTATGGGCACAGATGTCAGCAGTTAGTAATATGGCTTTCTTCATTGTCATAAGTATGTACAGCTCCCCTGCCTTTGATATATGTATGCTTGCGGCTTTCAGAGGTTTCAATTATAACCGAAATTTGCTTAATTAATCCTTTTCTTCTAGTATGTTTGTGACTTTCAGAGGTTTCAATTATATCCGAAATTTGTTTAATTAATCTTGTTGCTCAAGTGTCAGAGACAAGAATTTGGGCAAATCCTATTTCATAGTATTTCATCCACATTAAGATCCCTCTTCAAAGGAAATGGCTCAGAGATGTCTCCCGCCTGAGTCCCCCAAGGGAACTGACTTACAGGGACACGTCCCTGTGGAACACATAAACACTGTAATGAGCTCCCCATCTGAGTATCAAAAGAATGGACCAGCGTTCCTTGAAATTGTAATTATCTGAAATTTTACAAAATGCAAGTTCTGTTTCTGCTCGAGTATGGCCGCCGGTAGAATGTAAATTACAGCATATGAATCTCTGTTATCTATGTGTTGTTTGGTTCTATCAATTATCTTTCAGTTTTATAATGGCACACATTTTAGTGATGATTCTGAGTTAAATTCCATGATTCAGTCCATGCTAAATAACTGCTACACACATCACCTATACAAACTATAACCCCCATATAGCACAACCAGGGAGTCTATAAATTATAACAACAGGGGTTTCCAGTTTTCAGTTCATGAAAGGAAAACCCCGGATTTGCCTAGTAAGTATTCATTGTTTTCCTCAAAACAAAAAGGGGTGAAAAACTCAAATCAACGTACAGCCTCGAATCCCAGAAAATCCAAAGCCCCAGTAATCCCACACATCGATTTCAATAAATTTCACAGATCTTAAACTACCAAGTCCAATGCTTCAAATAAGTACATAAGGTGCAAAAATTGGATTGGATAATTGAAGCAATAAACGGTCACCTGCTTTTGTTGGGTGGAGGAAATCGCAAGTGCGGCCCCAATCCTCAGTGAGCTACCTGAAGCACTTGCCATTTATGCCTTTACTTGTGTTGAGGTGGTTGATTATTGCACAAAAGCGAAGGACAAGTAGCAAAGTGGTCGCCAATGAGGATAATTAAAGAGTGGTAAATCTCATAGACTTGTTGGTCTTGTGGATGTAATTAAAATCTTTCATGTGAATGAATCATAACTAGCAGGTGCAAGTGTACGCAATATCTCATTTCCCTTGCAAGTCTATGGTTAGGGATGAGTCCAGAGCTGAGATTTGACGCCCATCCTAGGCATTTTTGTTTGTTTTAACTGTTTTTTACACTTTGTAAAATAGTCAGCCCGTCTTTGTTTGACGTGAAAGTATTTGGCAGAACTGTCATTATCACCATGACCACATTCAATGTAAATATAAGTGCACCATTACAAATATATTTTAAAAATAACATATTTTACTAAAAATGTGTTTATATCAAGCATATAATCCATGCAACTTCCCTGACACTTGTAAATACAACTAAAAACAATATATTTTTTAAATAAAGAAAATGTATTTAACAAAGATTGACGAGTTGTTTAAAACCAATTAATGGCATAGAATTTTGGTTTGATGGGTAGGGTCAGCCGTCAAATCTCATTCCTGTCGGGGTTGAATCCATGGGGAAGTTGTTGATCAAAGCTTCAAATTCAAAATTTTCCCTCTTATGCATTTATGGATCCCAACTTCAAATATCATGCCATTGAAAACACAACAATTTACAAGTTTTGGGACGAAAAAAGTGGCAACGACCAAATCATTGATAGAAGAAGACTGCAACCCTCATTCAACGATGATCACAAAGATATGCGCAACCCTCATTCAATGGTAGTCACAAAGATAGCTGTCCCTACCAAGAACACAGGGAAACAACCCCTACCACATCACAACAACGACCAATCAAATAGAAAAAATAAACAGAGGAACGAAATAGAAAACCGCAGCTATAACATAGCATGACAAAAAAACGGAGGCCGACTGCACTATAAAACGCATACGATGTAATTAGTGAAATAAACCAAATTGCAAGAGGAAAGGAGGGGGAGGAAGTTGCAAAGAAAAGGAGGCGGGGAACAATGTGGAATAATAACCACCAAATTGTAGTATTGGGTGTGGAACAAGGAGTACATAGATGAAGGAATTGAAGGGTAAATACAAGGTTAAAGTTATCGAGTAAGGGAATGGAGGCATTCTTCTTCTTATTTCTTGATGAAAATTTAGATATTGTTATGTTGATCTGGAACAATCCCTGAAAGGGAAAGAGATGAAATGTAGAGGCGATAGAGTGAAGGAATTGTGGAGAGTGTAGTAAAAGTAAGCCCTTGTTGGTCTCTGTTGACAATGTCGGTTGTTGCTTTGTGTTTCTAGATGTAACACACTTGTAAATAGTTGAAATAAGCATACAGAAAAAATTACCCAAAAATAACCTTAATTGCTATGCAATATATTTTCTTAAAACAATGAAATAGTATTATTGAGTGTGAAACAAGGAGTACATAAAAGGTGCAATTGAACTATAAATACAACATTTATAGATTCCGAGGAAGGGAATGAAGGCGTTCTTCTTCTTTATTTCTTGATGAGAACTAAGCATTGCTATGCAAGTTTGGTACAACACTAGGAAGAGAAGGGAGGTTACATGTAGAGGTGACAAAGCAAGTGAACTATGGAGACTGCAATAAAATAATCCCTTATTAGTCTATGTTGACAATGTTGATTTTTGTTTGTTGCGACAACAAATTGTGCGATCTATGGATTATTGGAGCCCAAACCATTTTTAGTGGAAGTTATCTTCAATTTGTGTAAGAAACTAGAGAGATGGAAACATGAAATGGATTGTTCCTATCTCAATAAAAGTCCTGACATTTGTGAAGTTGTATTGAGTCATCAACAACATAGAGCAATATACATAAATAGTAATGAAAATGAAATTTCAAGAACACAAAAAAAAGTGTGAGCATTAATATAGTTAGGTTCTTAAAAATTGATAGTAAAATATTGGTGAGCATTGATTTGAAGGTAGCAGTAAGAATGTGAAAGTATTAAACTATTATTACAGAAGAATTATTATGTATAATCAAAGTACTTCGAGAAAGAAAGTATGTTCAATGGTCAATACAAAAGAATCACTGTGTGAAATCAAAGTAAGCAAACTAAAATAAAACATCCAAAATGAAGAAGAAAATAAAAGTAAACAAACTAAAATAAGCATCCAAAATGAAGAAAATAAAAAGCAAACAAACTAAAATAAACACATCCAAAATAAACAATTTTAAAACTATTTCTTCAATTTAAAGTAAAACAAACTAACTAAAATAAAGGTGCTTGTTTTTTTTTTAAATAAAAATAAATGGCTTCTAAAAACAATCTTACATTACAATTAATACACTAAGACTTTCCTAAATTTGTTTCATTTTCAAGTTTACCGAACCCAATGCATTAAAGACACTCATTACTAAATATTTAGAAACTTGTAGAGAAGTTGATCAATCATCAATTAATTAATCAATGTGGAACCCTTTAATAAGTGAAACTATGTGATCAATTGAAGATAACTACATTGAGATTGATACATATTAGCGATTTTCAAAAAATATACTTCAAATAACAAACTAAAATAAACATTTAAATATTATTTCTTGAATAGGAAAAAAAGCAACAAAGTAAACAATTCAAGTGTTTTGCATTGATGTCTCACCTAATAAATAAAATATTAAAAGCTACGATTGTTACATTGTATGTATCGTTTTTGATGCATGGGTGAAGTAGTCATATGGAGAGTACATAATTCAACGAATACATGAGCCATGTGATCCACATCGACAAATAGAGAGAATTCTAAGATTCCCAAAATGACGAGGAGTAACTAAATAAATGAAAAAATGAATGCAGTTGAAGAAAGAACACATAAACATAAACATAAACATAGATTTAGCCGTGGGGAAATCCTTGTGGTAAATAAATCCACAAAAATAACACTTTTAGTTTTATATTAAATAAATGAGGAACTTACTGTGTCTGACCAATTTACAGAACAACGTTTGACAATTACATGCCAAACCCAACACTAGTTTCAATTGTAAATTTGCATTAAAATTTGAATGCATTATTCTATACCTTGTAACATATAATATGAAATTCTTAATGGAAATCACCTTATTGCAAGGGCAATGGTAGGATTGGATACATCCTTTAAAATATAGTTGAATCACTAATCATGCATTTCAATCCATAAATAGAATGATAAAAATTTATAACTAAGATCTGAAACACGTTATCTAGACACATATCTATAGTGCAAACATAAGCCTTTAATGTACTAAAATAAATGTGTAATGGAAAAATTTGATATGTTTCTACAATTGTGACTGGGCCACTACAAAGTGTGATCCACATAAGACTAGTAATGGGCTCCAAGATGTAGTCATCAACATGCTATAAAGTTTAGTTGGTATGCATGCCAAAGTTACCTATTGACACAAAAGGATTTATAATCCTTTTAAACCATATAAGATGATTTTAGACTAGCATGTCTATAGGTATACTCTAATAGAAATATTCTACGTTCCTCAAAGGGACATAATATGTATCCTAGGAGGCTATAAATGATATATTTTTTTGGTGCATATTCACCTAAATCTTAGGAAACTCCATAACACAATGCTTCATTGGGTTCTCAAGCAAACTCACATAGGGTGATATTTACATGTAATCACATAAGATGATCTTTTTTGTCCAAACCCTAAAAATGTACTAAAACAAATACATAGAAGTAAAATTTGTTCGGAGCGTCATTAGGAGGTGACATTGATCATGCACCACTACCCTTACGATGAGTGAGCATTGCTACATTGTATTAATCATTCCATGAATAGGAATTGCAACAATGCATAGTTATCCCATAGTTCTACATAAGATGCATCTAATAATTTGATAATGTGCATACTATGATGTTCCTCCACTTGGAAAAAGACTCTTGAAAACATGCAACTATGGACCTTTGATGACCTTATATTTGGCACATAAACTACTCTAGAGATACTCTTGAAAGATTTAAGATGACTTTGAATCCTTTGTAATAATATTTAAGAGATTTCTTATTGCTTGATGTATATAGGTAAAATATAGAGCCTTTTATGGTATATACTTATATATGATTCCTTTAGTCAAATTGCTGCGCAGTGTTGACTTGGAATTCACTCCTAGGCCCACATATGAAGCAATCAAATTTGAAATTTTAGCCATAAGAAGGCCATAGCATACTATCATGAAATATAATGTCCAAAGAGATAGTATTGTGTACAAAACTATCCACAAGGCTACACATTTATCTCGGAGGATGTAAACTCAGAAATAGTAAATAGAGAGAGGTTTGTCTAGTGCTTAAGAGGGTCCTGCATAAGTTATAAGTGATTTTTATAATGGATATTGGTAAAATAAGGCTGAATGAGTGGACTTGAGACTATAGAAGGTGAAAATGTGTGAAAATGGAGTCAATTAAATACTACTAGTCTAAATGTATAAAAATGTGTAATTATTGACATTACCAATGACTTTGTACCAAATTTGGGGTACTACGAATTTAACTACTTTAATCTAATAGTTGACGTGAAATAAATAATATTGGTTAAAGGGATAAAAGAAATACGTATCTATGTGGCATAGATATAAAATTTTTCCAAATTGGAAATGTTGTGCTCCTCGTGTACATACTTGCAAGACACATGAAATGTAAGTGGACTCACAATTGATAAAGCACATTGAAAAATTTAAATTTGAAAATTAGAAATAGAAAAAGAACAAATACACCACATTAATTTAAATGTATGCATACCATGCTATTAATTTGCTACACCTTCTTAGATAATGCAATGACGTAAGATGCCCCACATCTAAACAAGGAGATACCAAAAAATATGGAGTAAGAGGCTATGCTGAAATACAACTAATATTTTGGAGGTAAAATGCCTTGGGCATTGTATCAATACCTCAAATTGTAATGAAAGTGTAGATCTCAATTAGGGACAAAAATTCTTAGTACATCTCAATATTGTTGACTTAGATACCCCTCCAATGGGAAATAAGCTCATTTCCTAACCAGAAAAGTGAACAAGTTTTTTATATCTCGATTAGGGACAAATAAGCTAAGACTAATGGCCCGTAACTGTTGATGATATATTTTTGGGTATTGGTACCAAATATTTGGTTTCTTAAATGAAAAATTCTGTGTTTTGGATAAAAAAATTTAGGATTGAATCAATGGTGTGAGATATTGAAAGTATTGGGTTTGGTCTTTTAAAGGAATAATATTCCACATGTGTGCTCGAACTCTACTTTAAATATTTGAATCAACCCAATTTTTCCTCACTTTTGATTTGAGTGATGTGCTATTTCATATCACTCATATTAAAGAAAAGAGTTGAACATATCACATTTTCTCATGTATAAAAAAATAAAGAAAGAGATACAGTATGTAAAGCATATATACACAACACTATAAGATATGCCAACAATGTAGTTTTCATATTTATAATCATTTTAAAGCACATATGTAACATGAAATCCAAAGTAGGAGAATTTGCGAGTGTTTATAACATATAAGATATCATTGTTAAAGCACATATAGGGATATAGACAAATGCCAAACAAGATATCACAATGCAGTACACAATAATATATGTGCATGCAGATAAATTAATGAGCATAATGAAACCACGTTTCATGCTCCAAAAAAAGAAATAGTAAATGTAGACACAAAATCACACACTTTGGGTAATTATCTAGTCATGATTACATACTACTATTCATATGATTCATAAGTAAGAAAAGTACTAATTAACTCATGTCTTTGGCCACCTTTCTTTGTCTTTCTGTTACCACTTTTGCAGTCTTACACCCTTACTTGCTCAGTCTACCTTTTTATACTATGAATTTTATAATCCTAGACACCAACGTTCAACCAAGACGCCAACGGTGCCCTCATCCCCTCTGGGTGCCCCTGACCCCTTTGTACTTTAATCACACTTTTTGGGTCCTTTCTAGCCATTTGAGCATCTTATCTTTTTGGTAGTCAAACTTTTCAGGGTTAATTATGAAATTCAAGCAAAGGAATCATATAAATATAAAGTTATGTGATCATAATAAAGGACCAAACACTAAGCATTAGCTATCACCACCTAAGGTTGCATCCATCAAACATCTAAGAGCTCCATTGCATCCATCTAACACCATCACAAGGGACACAAGGACTGGTTATTCTACATACACTTCATAGGAGGGAAGTTCATTCTATTCCATGTACACATTTATTACATTTATTTACATCTAGCTTATTTTCTCGCTATCAAGTGCGACACACACAAGAGCCACCTAGGGCATGATTCTGCACACACACACATAAAACTACATTGGGTCTAAGATGTAGTGCAGTGATCAGTCATAAGTTCACCATTGTGATAGTTGAGGACAATCCGACACCTCATTTTGCATCTTTCTTTTTTAGGATTTGATGTCTATTTGAGGGTTTTGCAGGTTCATATTTCATTGCAGGTTTCCAGTGACCTTAGAAATCTTGGTGCAACCTCAGAGTGACCAAAGGTGACTAACAAAGAACACCTTGTGACCACTCAGAGGAGCTTTCCTGAGATTTTTCATAGACCCAAGTGCCCGAATAGGAAAGCCTAAGCCTAGGGTGCCCCTGTCCCTCTCTAGGTGCCCCAGTCCAACATATCTCTCCAGATCATCATTTTTCTGGGTCTCTGTGTGACACTCCTACTACGGTTCTGTTCACTTGGTCAACACTTTGTTACTTTTTTAGAATTAATTGTGAATTAGCTAAGTACCTTTTTCTCCTCTTTACAATTAGTGTTTCATAATTTATTGCTTAGTTACTTGGGTGTATTTTATGTACTTAATTGCATATTTATTTTACTGCTACAATAACATCATATTAGGAATAAAATTCACATTTAGCTTAATCATTTTGGTGAACCCGACTGATCAAACCCTTGCTTCTGAGTATGTCTTCACCTTATCAAGTCATGACTCAATCATCTTATCCCTCTTTCACACCCACTAAATTTTTAGGCATGGTTACTACTGCTACTGATTTCATTGAAGTTCATACTCAACATCCTCCTTTCTTTATTACGCCTACAACTGATCCTTCTATCAATTTAGTAACTACTCACCACAATCATTGTCCTATGGCTCCACCTATTTCTATTCCACCACCTATCACTTATGTGGCTCCTCCTACTGCTTCTTCTTCTAAGGGCTATGATATCATTGAACAACTTAAGAATACACCGACCAAAATATCCCTCTATGACTTATTATGCAATGTGCCTGATTATAATCAAACATTAGAGGCTTCCCTTCATTCTATTCATGTAGAAAGTGATAATTCTTTGGTGGCCTTCACACACCTCATTCAGTCTCTCAAAAAAATTCCACGTGTTATATCATTTACTAATGATGACATATCGCCACTTGCTAATGACAATCCATGTGCACCTTTTCTTATCACCGCTATTAGCAACACCACTTGCATTAAATTTTTACTTATTAATAATGGATCATTCGTAAACCTATGTACTCATTCCCTTCTCAAAAAATTGGGCATTAACAATAATCTAATTTCTAAGAATTCTACTCTTATTTGGGGATATGATTCAACTACTTGCACATGCCTAGGAACTATTTCATTACATATTCAAGTAGGGCCTAAGACTGTCCTCACATAATTCTTCATTATAGATGCTTCATTTCAATTTAATCTATTACTAGGTAGACCTTAGATTCATACAATGTAACCAGTTCCATCTACTATACACCAATGCATTAAATTCTTACACGATAGATACTAACATACTATTACTACAAATCCTGAACCATTCACCCTATTACTGCTATGCCAATTCCTCCTTCACAACCTATTCCATATAGTAGTATTGATAAATATGACATTGCTAAATCTAACACTTCACAGTCTTCTTGTGCTGCTCCAAGCATTCCAACTATTTCTACTCATACTACTATAATCATCTCACCCACAATATCTTCTCTGCTTAGCACTATTGTTTTGAGGCTCCTCTCGCTCCTACATCTAGTGCACTTCTTACCAATATCCTCGAAGTAACTATGCAACATGACAATGCAAACATAGACGATTCTGATGACTCTGATGACAAATTTGATACTATTGAACTTACTGATGAAACATTGGGAAAACTCAATTTCACTCCTATTGATATAGATGACTCCTATTTCAATGACACTTTCGTGGCCGATGGTCCTAGTGAATAAAAGTTCAAGACCCCTCCTACTAATTCTATGGTACTTTATCAAGGGTTTATCCATACTTTGGACTCTATTTCACCCTCTCCCCAGTAGTCTGCATCTGTGCCACCTCCTTTCACATGCACACTTTTCATCAACAACTCTTATTGGCATCACATTCCAGTGGATTGTACTTGCTCTGATACTATTTGCACATATGATGACTTAACTAGGTTTAGGTTGACGCTCAATGAAATTCTCCCATCGCCTCACTCACCTCATCTTTATCATGGCTATTTTCACATTACGGCCACCTATGGTCTTCAGATGTTCCATTTAGTAGTCTTCATTGCACGTACCCCTCATACTTACCCACTGAAACTTGGATAATATTGGCTTGACTATATTGGGGGCATGTTATATTCCACTCACACTTATATTAATTTCCCCATGCCATTCGACAATATTACTATTAGTAGTTATTCATCTCTCAGTCATTCTCAAAATCTCACTCGTTAGTACGCACACGGATGTCTACCAACACCTTTCATTGATGAAGAATATGCAATGAATGTGTACACCTTACGTCGTAACAACTCTTTATATAATCCACCTCATAATATTTCCTATCAAGTCTCTAATGCAGCCCCAGTTTCCTTTGGTCCAAACGATGACGATCTTTCAGATAGTGGCACCTGATCTCTCTCATCATTCACATGCTTGGGGGGAATCACACCTGTTTCTTCCCCCCTAACATGGAAACACATCTTATTCTCTCACCACATCACTTCTAGATCTTCATATACATCGTACACATTTTGATACATTAGTATCATCATTTCTCTGGATGATGCACTCTTGTGCTTTGGTTCACACTTGACTGTCAAGGGCATCCTATACAAATGAACCTCACACATAACACACTACACTACAGATTACATATCACACAATACACACTACACATTCTCACACACATTTCCCATCCAACACATCATCTTCTTCTTACTACTAGACATATTACATTCACTTTCACCACACATCTTAGGACTAGCATTCTTCTTAGTCACACTACACATTACACATTATACATCTACATTCATATCTTCTTCTATACATCATACATCTTTGTGCCTCTTACACATAAATATTTCACATACATATTACATATTCACACTTCACATTAATACACATTTCTTAGTCACAACTACATATTACACTTACATCTACCTCACACAACACATGTTATATGCACATGACAGTCATTACTCTACTATGCACGATATATCTATTTGACATCTAATTTCACACGCTGCGGTCATTACCCTATGACGTACTCTAGTCCCACGCTCCATACTTGAATACATCTCAAATGGACCTCACCACATTCACGCATTTAGTTATACACTCCATCATTCACTCATGCACTCTACACTTTACACTTTGATGATTACATCTTTTTTTTACACACATTCAAACCATTTGCCGATGATGCACTCTCATTTACGGTTCATTCTTGACTGCTAAGGGGGAATAAATAAATGGACCTCATTGCATACATACACATCCACTTAGGGGGGACACTGCTCCTATCATTCACACTGCATTACATTCTATCTCATCCAAAAAATATTACATATCTTGGTTGCATTTACTCTTGCTTACTTATGATTTTACATGTTTAGTTTACTACACATGCTAGATAGATATCTTGTATGTCATTATATTTATCATACACACATGCGCATTCACTTTCATTTCTAGTTGTGATTGCAAATTATAAATATCTATTACATGTAACATGGATGCTTAACGTAACACCTTTTACCAATCCCACAAAAACTCCTGGGGGCATCCACTTTCATACACTACAGGTGCTATTGTTTCATTTTTGTTCATAACACTCTACTTTATCAGATTATACATGTTTTGACATACTTTTTATCTCTCTAACATGCTAATGGGTACTTCATGTGCAAAATTTGTTATACATGACTATTTGATTCCATGGTTGTGTGTTACATTGTTTGTCATTGTTTTCTCTTTGTATGCTCTTGTTTGTGGGCTTTTCCCTTTGTCTTGTTTGCACACTTGTCTAGTATCGGCCATTATGGACTTGATTGTCTTACGACATCGTGAGTGGTCTCCCATGTTGTAACCCACTTTTCGCGGTCTACATTGTCTTCTTGCATGTTTACTTGCGTCTTAGCTTACACATTGTCTTACTTACTTGTCTTTTACATGCATGTTTTCTTGTACTAACACTTGTCTCCTAGCCACAATTTTTGTGTGTGCCTTGGTTTCTACCAAGTACATTCCCTTCCCCTTGCAGGGCATAGTTTCAACACAATGGTCAGTCATCCTTTGGGCTTGCAAACTCCTTTAGTGATGTCACATGCACCCCAAATGAGGGGGGGGGGAATCATTTGGGTGAATCAATAACCCTATACAATGTTATACAACACACCACAATTCCAATACAACACAATTGTTAGTTTTAGACAGGTCTCAAAATAAAACTTGGGTCCTTAGCACAACAATGTCCTTCTTGGATTCTTGTAACTAGGGGTCAATTACACAATGATTGGTAGTTCAACACAGTCTACAGAACTCCACACAATGGTTTGGGAATACATTCCTTAGCACTTTTACCATTGGGGGAAAGTACACACCATTTGCAGTGGTGTTCCTACATTACAGGAAGAAGTTAAAGGTTGGAGGATGACACCAAACTTTTTCTCTATACACTTCTTCCGTGGCATGACATTGGCATGAGATCACCTTTAAGAAAAAAACTGGAGGATGTGGGTTAATTTCCACCCTACAACTGGTGTGAGATCACCCAAAAAAATTGCCCTTCTAAAACATCTTCAGGATCCTTTCTACACTCTTTTTTCTCATCACAGATCAGGTGCACATGTTCCTTTTTCACATTTTCAACATTTTTACATAATTTTTACACATATACATGTGTATTTGACTACTTGATCATTATTATCTTTTACAGGACCGTATGTATGGGAAACGGTACTTAACATCATTGCAAAAACAAAAATATCGACATCAACAACAAGTACATTACGACATCTACACATGCATTTCCACCCTAGGTTCATTTTCATCATCACTTTTTGCACTTTCTCCTCCTTAGCATCCACACTTCACATTTTTATCACTCCACGCTTTGTCTAGTCCCTCGGCATGCTTTCATCATCGATATACATGGTTATCAGGTACACATCTCTATCTACTTTATGTTACTGAGCTTTTCACTCACCAACATAAAGTGGGGGAAAATGTAGACACAAAATCATGCACTTTGGGTAATTATCTAGTCATGATTACAAACTACTATTCACATGATTCTTAAGTAAGAAAAGTACTAATTAACCCATGTCTTTGGCCACCTTTCTTTGCTTTATGTTACCACTTTTGGTCTTACACCCTTACTTGCTTAGTTTTCCTTTTTATACTTCAAATTTTATCATCCTGGACACTAATGCCTAGCTAGGATGCCAGCGTCTGGTGCCCTCGTCCCCTCTGGGCACCCCTGACCCCTTTGTACTTTACTCACACTTTTTGGGTCCTTTCTAGCCATTTGAGCATCTTATCTTTTTGGTAGTCAACCTTTTCAGGGTTAATTACAAAATTCAAGCAAAGGAATCATATAAATATAAAGTTATGTGATCATAATAAAGGACCATGCACTAAGTATTAGCTATCACCACCTAAATATGCATCCATCAAGCATATAAGAGATCCATTGCATCCATATAACACCATCACAAGGGACATAAAGGATGGTTATTCTGCATACAATTCATAGGAGGGAAGTTCATTGTATTCCATGCACACATCTATTACATTTGTTTACATCTAGCTTATTTGCTCACTATATGTGTGACACACATAAGAGCCACCTACGGCATGGTTCCACACACACACACACACACACACACACATAAATACATTGGGTCTGAGATGTAGTGCAATAGCCAATCATAAGTTCGCCATTATGACTGTTGAGGACAGTCTCATTTTTTATCTTTATTTTTTAGGATTTGATGTCTATTTGAGGGTTTTGTAGGTTCATATTTCATTGTAGGTTTCTAGCTATAGACACCTAAATTCTGCTTTTGCAATCTTATTTCCAAAAGCACACTAATCACTCTTGTTCTTACCATTTCCATTATGTTAATTAGTGATTTCTAATTAACTAATGATTCTTATCATTTTGGTGAATTAACAACGCTTTTTTGATTACCTATCCTCCTTTCGCATTCAGGATGCCACTTTACGGACAAATCGTAAGTCAAAATCCTCTTCCAAACAGACAATTAACGATTATTAGCTAATTAAGCCTATTTTACTCTTGTTTTGGTCAATATACCCTATTATTGGCTCAAACCCCTCTTCCAACCATTCAAAATCACCCCACTTCCCTCCACAACATCTCAGAAGGCTTCAAAAGCTTATCCTAGCCTCCTAATTGACCCTAAGTGGTTGATTAAGGCTCCTCACATCCTAATCACTTGTTAATTCACTAATCATGATTAACAAGCCTTAATCATGATTAACAATTCTTAATATACTTTGTACTTTTAGTCCCACATGCACCAAGATGCAAGTTTTCCTCAAAGGAAAAACTATAAAAAGGACTAACCACATACCTTTAAACTTTACACCATGCTTTGAATTGCATATCATATAAGAAATATGATTAATAGCCAAGCTCAATCCTTGCCTCAAGTCTTCAATGGGGTTAGTAGATGGGTATCCAATATGATCTTGTAGTCATTTGTTGGAGAGACCATCTCACCTTCCTTGGAGTAGCAACAAACCCTCAATTTGATTGCTCCTAGATCTATTTAGGTCTATGTTAGTTAGCAATTAGATATTCTAGTAGGCATGCTTTACCTAAGATAGATTGAATATATTCATGTTAGTTATTTTCAAGCATTCCATTAAGCTTTAATCATTGATGTAACTATTGTTAGATTCAATAAGCATTTTCTCAATTAGACTATGTGGTGTTAGTCTTGTTAGTTTAGCTTTGCTTGGAACTTTTAGTAGTCTTCATTTGGCACGCTTGGTGGGACTATACCCATTGCATTCATTCTTAATCTTTTTAACTTAGTTTCAAAGTTTTTAGATTTCAAGATTTCTAGTTTTCTAGATTAATTTCAAGTTTTCTTGTTTAGTTTCAAGTTTTCTAGATTAGTTTAAAGTTTTCTATTTTATTTTCAAGTTTTCTAGATTACTTTCAAGCTTTTTAGATTATTAGTTTCTCAAGCTTTTAGACTACTTTCAAGTTTTTAGAGTAATTTTCAAAGTTTTGTAGATCAATTTTCATTTTGATAGTTTTTTAAAACTAGATTAGTAGTAGATGTTGCATTTTCATGTTCTTTGCAGGATATAAGGAGGTGAAGTGTTGTCGAAATTCCCTCAAAAGGCTAAAGATTTGATCTTTTTCAAAATTTTCTTGTCAAAAGTCATGTTTTGAGCACCTACAGGAAGGTCATGCACCTATGCTCAAAAGGGTGCACCCACACTCCAAAGGCCACACCTGTGCTCTACTACTTGTGCATGCTTATGCTCTACTTCTACGCTTAGTCCATGCCTATGCCTTACTAGACGCACCTGTTCATCACTGGATTTTTGACCTGTGTGTGTAAATTGCGTTGGTGCTTCAAAGTGTGCATCCACGCTTCTCTGGCTGCGCTTGTGCAACTGGACTGTGTAAATTTGACAGAGGCACAAATGTGCATACCTGTATGTGTTTCTTATTCAAGGGATGCACTCATGATCTACAAGACACACTACTGCACTAGGAGGTACACTGGTGCACTCAGGTAAAGTTTTCTCAATGTTTAAGATTTTAACTTCTGGTTTTTAGTGTTTCTATCATTTTCTAATTTTTTTTAGCTGTTATTGTTGTTGTTTTTGTTGTCAATTTTATGATTTAGAGAAGGTTTTCTAAAAAATTAACTTAGGGTTTGATGAGTGATTTTTTTTCATGCTTTGTATGAGTTTGGAATAGGGTTATGTATGCTCTTCTCTTGCACTTTGTGTGATCTTGAGAATCAAAAGCACCTCTAAACCTTCTTTTTGCTAATTTAGAGTAAGTAGGAAAAATCATCATTCATTTTTATGCTTAAGGGAATAAAATTTCATTTTGGCATGTATATGATCTTTTAGTTTAAGAGATTTTTCATTTGATAAATAACTAAAGCTAAGGTTTGTGTATGCTCTTCTCTTGCACCTAGTGTGATCTTGAGAACCAAAAACAACCTTAGTTTTTCATTAAAAAACACTTGGATTAATTGGGAATAAACCTTGATTTACAAATTTTTATGGTGGTTATTTGATTTACAAGATTTTTCATTGCTATCTAGTTGGGTTACTTGTTGTGTATGCTCTTCTCTCGCATCCTTGGATGATCTTGAGAACCAAAAACAACATTTAATCCTCTTTCTATGATATTGTAGATCTTTTTGAACTACTAACCATTTGTGTGAAGGACCTAACACTAGCCAAAGAAAGGATAACTCTCTTCAAACCAAATTCTAATATACATGTGTGATGTAGGTTGCCAAATGGTGGTCTAAACCAAATTGCTTAATCCAAAAGATAAGAAAATACACCACTTTGCAAAACATTGTATGTGCAGGTTTGGTTAAGAGCTAAAGCTTGTCCACTTAACTAGGAGAAACTTCCTTTGGCATAAGCCTTAAGATAACAAGAGGAATGCTCCTAGGAACCCCAAAGTAGTTCACGCAAGAGGGAACCTTGTGAACGAAATGGGAAAGTGCTCCACACTACCCAATTGATTAGTATGCCTTGAAAGATTAGAGTCAAAGTTACCTCCATTGCGACCCCAGTGAAAATACAACTGAACACAATTCATTGCTCATTGTATTGAAGGGGGTAAAGTAAATCTGAGATACTCCAAGATTAGTCAGTGTGACTTTCTTGGTAAATCGAGCTCGCAGAGGTAGTTATGACAACCTAGGTGAGAGAACTAATAGGAAGCTTACCGACTTGGAGCCAATTTTGTCTTAGTTATTATACTTGAGAGCTCTCACAAAGTGACAAATTTGTTGGATTCAAACTCTTGTTTTTTGAACAAGGGAAAGAATCTCTTAAAGTTGAAACCACGTGACATTTCATCATGAAATCTATTTAGTGTTACTTTTTCCTAGTTTTTCACTTGTCCTAAGACAAGGTGAAACTCTGCCAAAGTTACACCAAGTATTTTTCATCACCACTTGGTCTACTCCTTTGTTTTCTTGTTGTTCATTTTGAGACAAAAGAAGAACAAACATATATGGATACCTACTAGAAATAATCATGTCCACCACTTTTGTAGTCTACTTGCATGACTAGGTTGCAATGCCAGAATGCAAGTGTTGAAAGTGTGAATGGTACGTCATCAAGTTCTAGTAGCCCCTTTGTCTCAAACCCATATTGAGACTTATTATCATTGTAGTTAGGTTGTCTTATCATTGACTTCTTTTGAGTTGTTATGTTGCCCACATTATAGCCATACAATTGTGATATTTACGTCTTGTTTCCATTGTGAAACTTGGCCTAAATCTCTATATTGTATTGTTACGCTGCTCACATGCATAGTAATTCCTTGATATACTTAGGCATAGTTTTTACATCCTAGCCTTGTCTTGAGTTTTGTGAGTGTTGAGGTTACTTGTTAGCATCACTATAACGCCATTTTGATACTAAAATCTTGCTTTCTTGCAAAGTTTGATTAATGTGTCCAAATAGCGTTGTTACGCTGCTCACATTTGTATCTTCCATTTTACAAGACTTAGAATTTGTTAGTGTTTAGAAACTAGTTTTTAGTATACCTTGTTAGAGGATCGCATCAACACTTTCTTAGCATTTAGGTCTTGTTTGTTTCAAACTTGGCCTAACTGGTGATATTGTGTTGTCACTATTTGTTTCAAACCTATCTTGAAAAATCATAGGGAGTAAAATTTTGTTGTGACTGGATTTGAGTTTTATACGTTATTGTATTGTCATAGAAATCTCATGTCATATATTACCTTGCTAGGGTAGATCATTCTTTATTCTTTATCCTTAGGTTCATATTGACCTATTGGATTCATGGCTATTTTATAGTCACCATTTTTTGTGACGAACTTAGCGTCGTTACTCTGTGAAAATTTTCCTAAGGTTCATTTTTAGTAAACCTTAGTGGAAACCTTTCATGTTGTACCCCCTGTTTCAAGTATGCCTACTACAAGAATGGGGTCCCAAAAGTTAGAATCCAATCTCTTTGGAGGTGACAACCCTATTTTAGAGGATAATGTCATGATTGACCATAGTGGTGGAGAGGAGGATTCTCCTCATGTGGATATGAAGCTTCATCCCACCCATATTGACGATTACTTGTTTCAAAACAAACATGAGGTTCTTATTACATGTTGTCGAATTAGGAGCTAAATTACCTTCTACAATAGACCCTTCTCTTATTGTCAGAATGGTTCATGGAGAAGAAGAAGTAGATTGACCTCATTCACATGTTAATGAGATATTAAACCCAGGTCATGCCTCTACTTCTGGACGAAAGAATAATGAGGAGGTTCCTTCTGAAAATGACAGAGACTATCGTATTCCTATTGTTAGAATACACTGTGAAGACCATGAGGAACATGCTCATCATGAGTAATCTCCTCCTAACGAAGATCGTAACAAAATACCTACTTGAGAAGTAACATTAGAACAACAAGTACAAGCTCTCACTCGCCAATTGGAAATTTTGGCTTCACATATAAATAATGAATAACCAAAATCTTTGAAACAAGCTATACCAAAAGAAAAACCTAAAGCTTTGTTTCATGAGTTCCAAATAAATACTCCTCGATGGGAGACACGAAAATACCCTTATGAGGAATTTCTCGTAGATAATAGAGGTGGGAATACACCTAGATTTAACCCTTTGTATAGGCCTACACCACCCACACAAGACCATATTTTCAATCAAGAGTGGTCCACTATGAAGAATTCCCTTCTAGCATTACAAGAAGGAAAAATTGGTAATAACAACAAGAAATACCAGTTCGATGAATTGTGCCCTTATCCATTTGATAGAGCCATGTTACAAGTACCTTTCCCACAATATTTTGATTTTCTGAAGTTTGATAAATACAAGGGAAAAGGTGATCCCTGAGATCATATCAAATATTTTTATATGGCATATCAAGAGGTTGCGTATAATGACAACTATCTTATTTGCCTCTTCCCACAAATTTTAGGAGGATAAATGCTAGATGGTTTTTACACATCCCCAAGGGATCCATATCTGCATGGTTGGAATTATCAGAACATTTTGTACATCACTTTTCTTTTAATATAGAGAGTGATGTCACCATGCTAGATCTATGCAATGTGAAACAATGAAACAATGAGAACTTTGTTGCTTTCCTACAACGATGGAGAGGGTTAGCTAGTCGCTTCCCTTGCTCCATACCTGAAAAATAGTTGATAAGTATATTTGTTCCCAACCTCCACCCTGACATTACGTTCCACTTGCAAATGCATTGTGGCAACATGTTCGAAGAGGTAATCGAAAAAGGGAGTCAAATTGAAAAAGCATTGTTAGCCAAAGGGACCCTTAATCCCTTTTCACGTGATCATAACAATTCCAAAACTAATGACAAAACAAATTTTGTCCCTAATAGGAACAAAAATGTTGTCGGTGATGGAATAGTAGACTCTAAGCAAGTACAAGTTGTTCAAAACCACACACCTTTGAATCTTACAAAGGTAACTCCACCTATGGAGTATAAATGTCATACTTTCACCCCTCTATCTGAATCAATATCGTTAATAATAAAGCAGTTAGAGGCATTAAACATGGTTTGATACCCTGAAACACAACCCTACAGAGATGATGTACCTAAGCCGTCATGGTTTAGGGATAATGAATTTTGTGGATTTCACCACGTAAAGGGTCACAAAAATGACAAGTGTTTGAAATTAAAACACTACATTCATGATCTAATTGATAGTGGTGATATAGAAGTAGAATCCACTACCACTACCAAGTCTCCAAACACAAACATGGGGATTTTCAAAGAACCTTTCCCCAAGCACAAAGGAAAGAAAACATAGGATCAAGGAAAGTCATCTCAAAATAAGAGTATCAACTATGTATTAAATACATACCATTTTGATGCCTTAATAGGTTGTGTTGATTTTCCTGTTAAACATATCAACAAAATCAAAATCAGAACAAGAGAGTACATCGTGGAAACACGATGAGCTCACCTTGTTATCTCAGAACCTACTCTCCCTCCTCCTTAAGAGAGTCATTATGATGTGTTAGATCAATTAGAGAAGACCACAACTAAGATTTCAATCTTAGACCTTCTAAAGATTTCTAACATCCATAAGGATATCCTTTGCAAAACCTTACAGGGATCAGGAGTATCTGTTGATATTGACCCAACACATTTACAAGCCATGGTAGCACAAATCACTCCTTTAGAACACATAACCTTCAGTCTGATGGAAGTCTTAGCAGAAAATCCCTCCCATAACCTGCCCTTACACATTGAAGTAATAATCAAGTGTAAGAAGGTCAAGAGAGTGCTTGTGGATGGTAGATCGGGTCTAAATATTTGTACTCTTAAACTAGTTTGACAACTAGGGTGCACAAAAGATGATTAGGAGACAACAGTCATCACCATAAAGGCGTATGATCAATGAAGAATGAAAATCAGCTAGAATGATCACTTTTTCACTAGAAGTGGGTCCTATAAACCATGATACAAAGTTCCATGTCTTATACTTGGATCTCCCTTATAACATACTACTAAGAAACCCATGGATTCATGCCATGCAAGTCGTACCATCAATGTATCATCAATGTTTAAAGTTGCAACATGAAGGAAAAACACTTACTATACAAGGAGATCCCTAACCATTTGCTCATTGCAGAGCATTGTTGGGCTATTTTCCCACCATCTAAGAGTGTGCTTCTATGAAGATCATTGTTCTTATTCAATTAGAGTCCCTTGCTTCATGAGTGGATCTAGATACCTTGTCTACCAATGAAAATGGTGCTTCCACCTCAAAAACTCCTTTCACTACATGGGAGATGAAGGTTAGACCAAGTGGTTGTGGAGAGTATGATCTACAGCAAGCCCTTATGGTTCAAAACATTCCCCTATCTACCAAAGCACATGGTAGGCCATGTTACAAGTTCCAAAGATCAAGGGAGAGATTCCCTTTGACAATTTCACTCCAGGTGGCTTACTAGAAGATGAAAGGATACTCAACGATATTGTATTTCATCTTGAGGATGATGAAATGGATTTATGTTACCAGTCACCTAGGTATGTTATTCCTAACCGAATAATGCTTAATATGAGGTATAAAGGACGTGGTTGCAACTGTCAAGAAAAAGGTTAATTGGAAGCTCTTCCATTACCCCGTCGTATAATGGGTAAATTCAATATTGGCATCCATCTGTATGAGTCTCACCCTTCAGATGATGAGTATGCCTCTTCTGAGCTTGAGGATAGTTTTTCTCAAAATGAAAGTGAAACAGATTCACGATGTAGTCTTTATGAAGACCTCACCTCCACAAATCTATTCTCTAACATGGATATCCTTATCATAACCCCTATTACACCCCTTACCATTCCAAAATAGACCTCATTTACCCATCACTCATGAATTGGGACCAACAACAACACATACCCATCGACATATTTCAGAACGATGAGGCTATTGGTGATTTATTTGGCATTAGAGACAAAATTTCAAGAAACAACCACAAGAAAGGATTCTCCATTCAGCTTAATGCATGCATGTACTTCAGAGAGGAGGTAGAGTTGTGTGGTCACTTAAGTAAGAAAATAAGAAAGGGAAAAATTCCTACAGAAAATCCTTGTGGAAAGAAAAATTCCAAGTCCTATAGCGAAAACCTCTTTGAGGCACTTGTGGACAAACAAACAGAACAACCTATGGAAAAGATAGTGTACCCACCTAAAGATGAAGATCTCCCTGAACCACATTTGGTAGAAGAGGATATCAATATCCCTCCTAATCCTACACGCATGGAATATGAATCTAAGTTACTGGTGGAGGCACAAAAGAACTGCCTAGAATGGTTAAGTAGGGAGCTTCACTCTCAGCCCAAGAACAACAAACTTTTACATGAATTTTGAGAGAATTTGTAGATATCTTCACTTGGTCTTAGGAAGACATGCCAAGACTTGATCCTGCATTAGTGGTGCACAATATTGTTGTACACTCGGACGCCAAGCCCATAAAACAAAAGCTCTGGAAGATGCATCCTCACATCACCTTGTTGGTTAAGGCAGAGCTAGAAATGTTATTAGAAGTAGGCTTCATCAGGCCTATCGACTACTCAAAGTGGATTTCTAATGTGGTCCTAGTTCAGAAAAATCATGTCGGTATCAGAGTGTGTACCGATTTCCAAGATATTAATAAAGCTTGTCCTAAGGATGAATTTCCTCTTCCCAACATCAACATGATTGTCGATTCAAGTATTGGTTATGAGATGCTATCACTCATGGATGGCTTCTCAAGATATAACCAAATAAAGATTGCTGAGGAAGACCAACATAAGACAAATTTTACTACCCCATGGGGGACATTTTGTTATCAAGTCATGCCCTTCGGCCTCAAGAATGCAGGCACTACCTATCAAAGGAAATGACAGTTATTTTTCATGACATGATTAGTGACATCATGGAATATTATGTAGATGACATATTGGAAAAGTCTAGGACTCAGGAAGAGCACCTAGAGATTCTGCGTTGTATTTTTCAACGTCTAAGGTACTACTAAGTCTAATTAAACCCAAAGAAGTGTGTCTTCGGTGTATTATCTTGAAAATTACTAGGATTTGTCGTTTCAAGGAGAGGAATAAAAGTAGATCTGGAAAAGGTTGATGCCATAATAGAAATGCCCCCTCCTACCAATATCAGAATAATGCAGAGCTTACAAGGAAATATCCGAGCCATCAGAAGGTTTCTCTTAGCTCACAGACAAGTGTCATACATTCACGCATCTTCTCAAGAAAGATGTTAGTTTCCACTAGGGACTAGAGTAGCAACAAGCATTTTCTTTTCTCAAAATCTATTTGGCTAAACCCCCTGTTCTAATGCCACCCACGACAAGATAACCTTTGATACTCTACATCTCTACCACACACTTTGTAATTGGGGCACTGTTGGCCTAATATGATAAAGAGAAGAGAGAAAAAGCTATGTACTACTTATGCAGAACATTGATAGCTTACAAGCTCAACTATCCACAGATCGAAAAGGCTTACTTGGCCGTAGTTTTTTCCTTTCAAAAACTACATCACTATCTACTCAACAATAAGGTCAAGCTTATTTCAAAGGTAGATCCATTAAAATACTTATTGTCAAATCCCACACTCACAGGAAAGATGGCTAATTGGATCATCTTACTCAACAAGTTTGACATTGAGTATGTACATCAAAATTCAATGAAAGGACAGGTTTTAGCAGATCAACTAGTAGAAGCTCTGCTACCAGGTATCAAACCTTTGAGTCTAGAACTACAGACACATCTATGATGTACCTCGAGGAATCAATCGTATGAAAACTATAATTTGATGGCTCCTTTACCTTTCATGGTTTAGGTACCGGAGTTGTGTTGATCACTCCTACATGAGACTGGATCCCCGAGACATTTTGGCTTGGATTCCCAGGCATAAATAATATAGTAGAGTATGAGGCCCTTATCACAGGGATGAAGCTAGCTATTAAGTGGGATATCATATGAGTAAATATAATAAGTGATTCCATGTTGATTATAAAACATGCGACAGATGAATACAAAGTAAAAGATGAGAAACTTCTTCCATACAAAATAATGGTTGATTCTTTGAAGGAGTTATTTGAGTAGATAACATTTGAAAAAATACCAAGAGCACATAACAGAGCATCAAGATTATATGGCTACAGTAGGATCCATGTTAAGTATTCCACCTATCAAACAATGATATGTTTTTTTTGTGGAACACTTACGAATGCCAACATATGACATACCAGACTCATGTTTGGTGTGTGAAGTTGTTGGTCCCTTTTCCCCATGGTACTGTGAAATATTTAATTACCTCCATGATGGAACCTTTCCCAAAAACATTTCCCATACCGAAAAACAAAACCTCATCCAACGTATATGCCAATATACCCTACTTTGGGGCACCCTCTTCCATCGAGGCTATGATGGGAATCTGTTGTGCTATTTAAATTTGGACGAATCTATCCAAGCAATCAAAGAGGTGCACGAAGGATATATGCGGGGATCATACTAATGGGATTGTATTGGAAAAGAAAATACTCATAGAGTAGGCTACTATTGGCCTACCATGGAAAATGAACTGTTGCAAACATGTGAAGAAATGCTTGGATTATCAGAAGTACAGACAATTTGATACATGCGTCGGTGCAATCCTTGCAGCCTATCACAAAACCTTGGTCCATTCTCAAAGTGGGGTCTCAATCTAATAGGAAAGCTTAACCCTGTATCCTCATATGGCCACAAGTTCATTATAACTACTACTAAATACTTCACAAAAATGGGTAGAGGTTATTCCTCTTACCTATGTGGAAGAACCCCAAATATCTAAATTTATAATGAACCATATCATTTGTTGATACGATATCCCGTCTACTATTATCACTGACAATGGTAAGCCATTTAAAAATAAAACTATGAAAGCGTTATGCAAACGTTTTCAAATATCTCTCAAGTTATCAACCCCCTATTACCCTCAAGGTAATGGGAAAGCTGAAGCTTCCAATAAAACCCTCATCCATATTATGGAGAAGATGGTAAATACAAAAAGATGTAACTGACATTTACAGATTCACCCTACCCTTTGGGCATTTAGAACATCTATCTACACCCCTACAGGTGCCACTCTATACTCTTTAGTATTCGACACAGAAGCCGTGCTACCCCTAGAGATTGAGATCCCCTCTTTGCATATTGAGCTAAGGGACTACCTGAATGAAGAGGACTACAGAGTAGCTCAACTGGTAGAGTTGGAGCTATTAGATGAGAAACAAATTTACGCCCTCAATCACCTTAAAGTGTATCAGGATTGAGTGCGGTGAAGCTACAATAAAAGAGTAATACCTCATCAATTTGAGGTAGGAGACTTGGTGTTAAAAGAAAATAAAACACCACCACAAAGGACCGAGAAAAGAAGGGAAAATTTGATCCTAATTGGTAAGGGCCATATGTTGTGGTTGCCAAGTTTGGTTCAGGTGCCTTTAAGCTTTCCTATTAAGATGGCCAAGAAGCTTTGGGAACCCATGAGCGCAATGCATCTTAAGCATTTATATTCTTAGATGTGGGGTCCCTAGAATATCAAAAAATGACAAAAAAGTATAAAAATAGAAAAATAAAAAAGAGAAATAAACAAGTGCGTCCAATAGTGAAAACCATGAAATAATGGCACTTTGGATAATTCCTTTGGTGAAAATTGGTTTCCAACACCATTGGAGGGTCCGTTGTTCACAAGGATTTTAAGTCTAGGAGTATGATAGCTTTGTCTTAAGTTGGTCCTTACCTTTGTCCGAGTCCCTTGTGAGCATGTCCCTCTTTTCCCTGATCGGGCTAATCCTACTTTTGAATGCGGAGAAATTTGGCTTTGAAAATTCCCATCTCACGCTGGGGGAAACTTCACATCATCACCTTCTTGCACATAACACGTGGTATTCTACCCTTGTACATCCCATCTAATGCTGGGGGCATCCACGTTTCTTTGTTTCCTTGCATGTTCACTTCAGAAAACTTCTTAGAAAATATCAAAAACATTCGTACAAATTTTGGAAAAACCAAAAACATTCAAATAAATTTTGTAGAAAAATCCAAAACAATAGAAAATTGTCTCGAGATAGTACCCAAAATAGCAAAAAATGTCCAAAAACTTTCCCACAAAAATAAAGTAGTAGTTTGCTTACTTTTAATTGTTGGTTTGTAGGGTTTTAATTGCATTGATTTTTCATATTGTGTGCTTTATATTGGATTTTGCTATGTACATTGGGATATGATATTATAATGTATATGGGTTGATGGAGATGTCAACATGTAGCACACATGCCCTTAGTTATATGTATGGGTTCACATGGGATATGATATTATAATGTATATGGGTTGATGGAGATGCCGACATGTGGCACACATCCCCTTAGTTAGTTATATGGGTTCACATAGGAATTAGTTATGTTGGGTAATGAGTCGGCCTACATTGGGATTAGGTGTTACCCATCCTATTTAAAGGATGTGAGTATCATTATGAGGATGTCATGGAGGTATGAGTTGAGTCTTCTACTTGGTAGAGGTATACTGGAGGTGTCCCCCTCGAAGTGGACTTCCCATATTGGGATATTGTGGAGTGATTCCTTCCTTAAGGAGTTTTTTTATGGTGTTTCCTACCTTAAGGGTATTATTATGCATATATTAAATATTTGGGAGTCTTGGCCCACTTATATATATTGTGTTGTGTTATCTTTTGTAATTTATTGATTTTATTTTATGTAAAGTTCTTATCAAATTCATTTGATTACTTAGATTGAGTATTACTTTAATTTGTGGTGCATTGCATCGAGTTCATTTTATCTTGCATACTTGTAGATAGTTGTGTTGCTTTGATTAGATTTTCATAACTCGTGCTTATTATTTTAATTGTACATTTTTTTATCATTTCATCATCATATCAAATAAACCATCACATCTATACATCATATATCAATAAAGGCTAAGTCTACATCACACATGTATGCTAAAGTTAATCATCAGTACCGTATCATCAATGGGGCAAGAGGGTTTGTGCATGATCAAAATCTATCCCCCCACACCAATATCAAAAATAAAAACACATTTTACTCAATTTATCTCATCAATATGCAATATAACATCAGCTAAGGCTATCTCAAAATCTAACAAACATGTGATACAAACATAAAAATAAAAATTGAGCATGAGATATCATAAGAAAAATGTGATACATCGATAATCCATCAATCATCATACATTGTCAAAAATATAAATTTCCATGTACAAAACATTGTATCTCAAAATTACATTTGATATAATGAGCCATCATGTGTGTCTATACAAAAATGTGCCTTCATCATGAGGCATGATAAAAAATAGTACATATACATCCATATAAAAGTATGCCTTCATATTGAAGCGATACATAAAAAATATACATCTAATATATCAATAAGAGATTCAGCCTCTACTCTCACCCTCTCTAAGAATGCCTAGCCTAGGGCCTTGGGGAGGAAAATACTGATGTAATGGGCCTACAAAGACTGCTATGCTATGTTGTACTATAGATTGTTGAATTGATTTGGTTGATCGTGAGGTCCTCTGGGATCTAGATCTTGAATTGCTAACATCTAACTACTCAAAAGGGGTAGCCCTCTATCCCTCTTGGACAACCTGGTGGTACAATGCCTTGTACTAGGAGGCCTTGCCACTAGTTCTCATCGTATATTCTAATATGTCTAGCATCCCAGAGGTTGAAGATGCTTGCAATAAAGCATCACACTCTCCTATCACTCTAGATATGTCTTTTTGAACTTGTGTACACTCTTCATCTATCGAACCTAGTCGACCACTAGCTGATCTCTCTCTTCTTAGAGCTATAGCCTCTTGCGATCACCTAATATCACTCTATCATAAGTTGTGCTCTCTCTTCCTAAGGCTAATCTTGTTCTGTCATGAACTGATCCCTCTTGCCGATAACCACATCTCCTTAAGTAATGGCCTAGTCCCTCACACCTACAAATTCAAGTTGTAGGGCTACAACCTGATTATAGCAACTGCTAAAAAGTAGTCACATGCGCATCTGACCTGCACATCCTATAAATACTCATCCATATAATCCTCCACCACCACTCATTGTCTCTGCCACCTCCTGGTGGACTATGTGGTGGAATCACGTGAGGGGGTGATGGAGATACCTATAATGGTGACTCGTAATGAAACCTGTAAGGAGCATCTGTGGTGCCAATATCATGTAATTGCATGAATACCTTTTGTTGTACTAAAAGATATTGGTTGGACCAACACCTAGGGCACCTAGTTCCCCTACCCGTAGAACCCCTATTTATTGGACCTTCATGTGCCTATGTCTGTGCCTATGCTCATAGGATTTGGGCCTTGTAACTCCTGCCTTGTTGCATCTCAAAACCTCCTACAAAATCAGTCAAACTTCTGTGGTAGAATTTTTACACACCACCCTACATAATTTGGGGTCATCCCTTGGAACCACTATCTTTGCTAAGCTGCACCCAAGGCTACGGAACCACCTATTAAAAGCTAGTACAAGCTTGGACCTAACCTAATCCAGGGCTTTATATGAAAGGTCTCTCTTTATCTACATGTCATACCACATCTCATCACCAGGAATCCCCTGGATAAGACCAAACCTTCTGCATTGGACCCGATAGTCCACTTTATACCACTCTGTGATATGACTATCCTACTCCTGAAGAATAAAATGGTTAACGGCATAGTGGTGCTTTAGCTCAGCTACATTATGAGGTGAGTGGTAAAAACTTGTATGGCCACGCTATGTTATCATGTGAGGATGTACCTCATGAAAAGCTCATCCTATAATAGTCAATATCCCCCATGTGAGCATGATATATCATCTCCATATGGAACCTAGCCCATGATGGAAGGATATATAATAAATCAAGCTCTCAATGCTCTTGGAGGTTGCATACTATTATAATTTGATCCCAGGCCCATATCTGTAACAATGTGGCAGGACTCATAGACCTCTATCCATGGTAAGCTATAAAATGCAAATCTACGTATAAATGAGGCAGTTATGCACTGACCTGAGTAGTAATACCTCTTCGCTCAAGGAGGTTTTGAATCACTCCAATGAGAACTAGAGGAAACTGAGCACCAGTCTTTTCTAGGAAACATTATGCTGTTGATAAGGGCTAAATAAAAATACAGGGACCTATCCCAACCATTGATCTGTCATGCATCTTCTAAAATTGGTAGTCATACCCTGGCGGGGTATGTTTACAACTCTAAACATCTTGTCCATGCATCACTCAATACGGTCCTAGAAACCATCATATGTGATCAAGTAACCCTAGAATATGAAACTCATAACATCTGCACAACACATCCTCGAGGAGTCATGTTCATCTTGCATCTGTCAGGAAGGCGAATTAGGTCTAACTCTCGTTATACCATCTCTCAGCTAAGGTTGTAAGCAGGATGTGGTCTAAACTAATCTCATGACATGTGAGCCACATGTGCTAAAACTTGTCACCTCTAATGTGATATCGAGGAAAATCTGGTCCTGACTTTTTAATGTCACCTCGTAGGCCTTGGAGCTTCGCCTGTGTCAATCATGCGTCTATAATTACTCTAAATCCATTTGCAAGGTTAATCCAGGTCATTTATTATGATCTCATTCTTTTACTCTATCATGATTTTCTTCTATTCTATCATATAATTCTTCTATTTTTCTATCTAATTCATTTCTTCTACCATCTAGGTCTTCCTAAGAACTTTTTTTTGCTAAAGTCACGCTAAAATGATATTTTCACACCAGCACCCCCTGGCGGCACTGGCGTACCCCCTACGACATGAGCACCCTCAATGTGCCAGCACCCCCTTCTGCACATCAGTGCCCCCATCTGTGCATAGGCGTGTTCAAAATTTTCCCCCAAACCCTTTCATGGTTCCATCACATTTCTCTTTGCACAAGCTTGTACATGCCCACGCCTTTCTACAAATTGTGCATGGGCTGGTTATTATGCATACACACTTCATAGGATTGAATTTCATTCTATTCCATCCATACATCTATTTCCTTAAATTTATCTTATTTTCTTGTTATCAAGTGCGACATGTATAAGAGCCACCTAGGGCACGATTTCACACACACACACACATAGAATTATGTTGGGTTTGAGATGTAGTGCAACGCTTAGTTGTAAATTCACCATTGTGAAAACTAAGGACAGTTTGACCCCTCATTCTGCATCTTTATTTTTTAGGATTTGATGTCTATTTGAGGGTTTTGTAGGTTCATATTTCATTGCATGTTTCCAGCTATAGACATCTAAATTCCACTTTTGCAATCTTATTGCCAAAAGCATACTAATCACTCTCATTCTTATCATTTCCATTAGAATTAGTGATTTTCATTAATTAACTAACGTGTCTTACCATTTTGGTCAATTAACAATGCATTGTTGATTGCCTAACCTCTTTCACATTTAGGATGCCACTTTACGACAAATCATAAGTTAAAATCCTCTTCTAAACAAATAATTAGTGATTATTAGCTAATTAAGCCTATTTTACTCTTGTTTTCATCAATATACCCTATTATTGGCTCAAACCCCTCTTCCAACAATTTAAAATCACCCCACTTCCTTCCACAACATCTTAGAAGGCTTCAAAGCTTATCCTAGCCTCCTAATTGACCCTAAGTGGTTGATTAAGGCTCCTCACATCCTAATCACTTGTTATTTCACTAATCATGATTAGCAAGCCTTAATCAAGATTAAAAATTCTTAATCTACTTTGTGCTTTTAGTCCCACATGCACCAAGATGCAAGTTTTTATCAAAGGAAAAAATATAAAAGGGACTAACCACATACCTTTACACTTTACACCATGCTTTGATTTGCATATCATATAACAAATATGATTAATAGCCAAGCTCAATCCTTTCTTCAAGAATTCAATGGGGTTAGTAGATGGGTATCCAATATGATCTTGCATTCATTGTTGGAGAGACCATCTCACCTTCCTTGGAGTAGCAAAAAACCCCCAATTTGATTGCTCCTATATCTATTTAGGTCTAAGTTAGTTAGCAATTGGATATTTTAGTAGGCATTCTTTAGCTAAGATAGATTGATATATGATGTTAGTTCTTTCAAGGATTCCATTAAGCTTTAATCATTGGTGTAACTATTATTAGATTCAATAAGCATTTGCACAATTAGACTATGTGGTGTTAGTCTTATTAGTTTAGCTTTGCTTGGAACTTTTAGTAGTCTTCGTCAGCGACCTTGGTGATCTTGGTGTGACCTCAGAGTGACCAAAGGTGACTAATAGTGAGCATCTTGCGACCACTCAAAGGAGGTTTCTTGAGATTTTCTGTAGACTTAGGCACCCAGAAACAGGCCTAAGGTGCCCACAGGTGCCCCTGTCCCTATCTAGATGCTCCAATCCATCTTATCTCTTTAGCTCTACATTTTTCTTGGTTTCTGCGTGACACTCATGTTATTTTGTTCACCTATTCATCATTTCAGTATAGTTTAAAACTAATTATGAATCAGCTAAGTGCCTTCTTCTCCTCTTTGCAATTAGGGTTTCATGATTTATTGCTTAGTTGCTTAGGTGTATTTTCTATACTTAATTACATATTTATTTTACTGCTACAATAACATCAAATTAGGCATAAAATTCACATTTAGCTTAATCAAGTACTAAATAAAATGAGTAACTCTAACTATGCGAGGGTTTAAGGTACCTCGAAATGGGATAACGATGTATATGGACATAAAATTATTGATCCTTCTCCATAGCGAGCTAGATTACTTGCAAATCAATTGATCTCAACATAAAAATATTGGATTAGTAGATAGATGGGAGGGTTTCTTGACAAATTCAATCCCGAGAAGTGAGAAATTCCTATGATGGATGTCAAACCATGTTTTGATAAATATAAAATAAAATAAAATATTGATAAATTGGATGTAGCGAAATTTGAACCAAAACTGAAGCTGAAATGCTAGATATAAGATAGAAAATGTAGATCTGATCTAAATGCATGAAAATCAAATCAAACCTAGATGGGTTAATGGTGACCTAAGATGGAAGAGGTCTAGTCACTAGTGAATGGGGAAGACCATTGGAACAGTGATGGAAAATGTAGATATGAAGGCTCTAGAGGTAGATTTGGAGCTGATGACACACTGATATGGTAGACATAAACTTGCAAGAGATTTGGAACAAGATCTACAAGAGATATGGATAGATGAAAAATGATGGAAATATGAAAAGAGGGCTTCAAACAAGCACAAAATTTCCAAGATCTCCACAATTATGAAAGATATCTTCAAAAGGTCTCCAAGATGAGAGCAACTGTTACTGAGAAGAGGAGAAACCTACAAAAACAAGCCAAAGTCAGAAGAGATCCATAATTCTATCCCTTTGCAAGGAGGAGGTGAAGGTGGATTTATTGGTTCGACGATGACCTGTATGAGTCACCAATGACTACAAAGAGACATCCATTTAGCTGGTGGAATGATGCATGTAGGCAAAAAAATCATGCACTTTAGATACTATTTAGTCCTGGTCTAATACTACTATTTAGAAGGTTTTTGAGTGAAGAAAGTACTAATTAACCCCCATCTTTTGGCCATCTTAATTTATTTTCTTTCATCATTCCTAACCTCTTACACCTGCGTGCCCAGTCAAATTTTGTCATTTCACTTTATTTTAGCTTTGTCTGGGGTGCCCATGGGCGCCTTGGTCCCACCGGGGCACCCTGATCCTTTTTGCACTTTCCCGCCACTTTTTGGGCACATTCTATCCATTTTAGCTTCTTATATTTTTTGTGGTCAGCCATTTCGGGGTTAATTATGAAATTAGATCAAGATAATCCTATAAATACAAATTTATGAGACCATAATGAGGGAAAAAACACTAGTCACTATTATCATCCACCTAGGGTTGCATTCATCTAAGGAATTTGGAGATCATTTGCATACATTTAACTCCATCACAAAGGAAAAGGTTGGTTCATGTGCATCACATACGCATATGAAGGGATTCTATTCTATTCCATTCACCATTCTACCACATTTTTACATCTAGTTATTGCTCGCTACTTCACGAAGTGCGACTGACACAAGATCACATAGGGCACATGATTTACACACACAATAGAACTACATTTGGGTCTAGAATGTAGTGCAATGCTTAGTTAGTAATTCCACAATTGTGGTAGCTAAGGTCAATCTGACCTATTCATTTGTATTCTTATTTTTTAAAATATTTTTGATACTTTTTTTGGTCTCTTACAAGTCTTTCTTTCATGTTGGGTTATTAACGACACTTGACATAGTGCAGCGAATTTGATGCAAAACACAACGAGGGTTTCAGACCATCATCTGAACCTATAAAATTCAATTTTGGACCTCCTACACAGACCAGAGCACCCATACTGCAGACCAGGGTGCCCACAGGCACCCCAGTCTAGAGAGAGGAGTATCCTTCGTTGGTTGGTTTCATGCACAAATATTGTCATGAAGTTGACAGGGAAAGGGACTTTTTGTTCTGTTTAACTAATTTGGAGACATTGCTTACATTGGTTGGTATTCTTCCAATGTTGTAGAAGATCAATATATTGATGAAGCATGCACAAGGGATATTAATCTATATTGTGGACTTTATACTAGATGATAAAAATGGTATGTCAAAGTCTTGATGTATTGTATTGTTCCCAAGAGAGTTTTGATACACCTATTTGCGAGAATTGGAAATCTTTATTAGATCTTAAAAATCCGAGTAATTATTTGAGATTTAATATCCACAATCACCTTTGCATCAATGTTAATGGGAGGGACATACCACTGCAAATTTTGTAAAAATGTCAAGCTATTCCAGGATCAGAACTGAGAAGATGTTCCTATGACACGATAATCTCTTTGAGTCTGTTATAGTTAAAACAAGAATAAAGCTTAAAAAAATTTCATAATCCTTATCATCAGAAATTAGAGAATGTTTCTCCAAAGATAAAATTCTTGAAGCAATGGGTGTGATGAATCCTAATTTTTGGAATACTGAAGGTGGTCATGTACAGACTTTGTAAGAAAGCATTTCCATAAATCCAAGGGTACGATAATGGAACATTTCACAAAGACATCAAAGTTCAAGGGTATGGAAATCAAAGGTATACTGAATGCTAATTTATTAAAGTTTCAATCAAAAAATTTTTGTAACAACAATGACGAACCAATATAAAAATTTAGACAAACCTTCTGAAAGTGGTGCTATTACAAGGCTGTGGCGAGGAATCTATCAAAGTTCTATCTTACAAGAAGACATCAGTGAATATTTTAGATTATATGAGTTATGTCAAAAACTGATTTTGGGGTCTATGGAGGACAAAAGGGTTTTTCAATGCTTTATCATTTATAAAATAAAAACTAAGGAACAGGTTGGATAAGAATATGGAAAGTTGCATGAGGTGTTATGTATCTCGCTACTCCATGAAAAACTTTCCTTTCGATAGAGAAATTGCTGCATTGGAACTCCCTTTCTGAAAGAAGAGGCTGTGAATAATACAGCTACAAGTACAACTTTTTCCCAATGATGAGAGTGGAATTGGCGCAATCGTCACACTCTATAGAAGAGAACATCGAGTTTGAAGAAGCTATTGATAATGGATTGTTTCAACTTTAAATAGGTATCTCCTTGATCGTACTTTTATTATTTTGTCACCTTACATTTTAAATGTGGTTATTTATTCAATTTCATATCAACTCTACAGATGCAAATATTGATTGAGGAGGCTTTTTATCAAATTTTGTTTCAGATCTTGTTATCATTAAATATTTTTCATGTTACGGGTATATATATTTACATTTATTTAAATACAGTTATTTCATCTTTTTTTTTTAAAACATGGGTTGACATCCATCCTGAGGAAGCTTGTACTTCTCGGGATTGACAATGTCAAGGCAACTCACCCATCTATCTACTAATCCATTTCTCGTGTTGAGTTTTCTTAAATCAAATATCTAGCACACTACGAAGGATGGTTTCTCATTTTCCTTCCATATGCTTTTTCACAGCCATCTAAAACACAAGAGGTAACTTAAACCCTATCATATGACAATTTCTTGATTTTTTACAATTATGTTTAATTTATTTTTATATTTGTGAAATGCTTTTGATATATTGTTTAAAATTTGTGGGATAAAATCACACAATCGAATTTTACAAAGAGACGGAGATTTTTCCATAGTAATATTTTTTTTCATAACACATTCCTAATTTTATACAATTCATCATCCACAATCCTTCTTGAAGCTAAATCTATGTCCACATAAAATTCATCATTATCCATATATATTTTAATGTCATCATCCACATCTAATGTCATCATATCACTATCATAATCCTGACACTCCAATTATTATTAAAACAATTATTTATCTATTTTAAAAAAATCCTGACACCTTCCAATTTTTTAAAAACAATTATTTATTATGATCATTCATCATCATCTATATCCATTCCAATGTCTCTATCGTACTACATTCTAATTTTTCTTAAAACAATTATCCATTATCATCATCCAGATTCCATGATCGTGCTTGAAGCTAAATCTACGTCCACATACAATTCATGATAATCCATATCTATGATTCTATTCTAATGTCATCATCCACATCTAATGACAATCATCATTACAAGTAGAGAGAAGAACATTTAACTCTTAGTATTAATATGCCTGTGTCATACCATATTCCATATTTTCTTAAAACAAATAATTAACCATGATCATAACACCATCACATTCAAATGAAACATAAACATCATATACAATCTAGAAATTCTATACATAATATAAAGGAAGATATAAAATTAAATATTATAAAATATTTCAAGTTTCAAATTCCAAATTCAGATAATAAATTTCAAATGCCATGACCATCACATTCAATGTTTAGAATTTTCAAATATAGATTATAAAGTATTTCAAACCCTCAATCTTTCCACCCTCAATCGTGAAATTTTTTAACCCTCAATTTTCTGTACCCCCCTTCCTCAATGGCTTCCACTCATGTACTCCTTTCCCCAATGGCTTCTCCACCTATACCCCTTTCCCCAATGGCTTGAATAATCCCAGAACTAATGAGATCTTCGGCAACACTTTCTAGATTCTTTACAATTCTTTGTTCTTCCTTTGTTGCATCTCCATGGGATAGCAAACTTGGATCTGCAACTACCTTGGTTTTGAATAAAATTTCACGGTCAAAGACATGCTCTTTAATTATCCGCTTCAGTGTATTGTTTTGTTTTTTAACCAAAACAATATTTTCCTTCAAATTCTTCGTTGCGGATAAAATTTTCTTTGCGGTTTCCAAGTGAAATTGGAACAACTTTGCTTGACTCTTCAAATTTTCATATTTCAACTGCAAAAAAATTGATCTCAATTAAACATATTACTAAAATAAGAAAAAGTCAAATTAACAAAAAAATATTGTTTCGAAGTGATAATACTTACAACTGCTCTATCTCTTTTGGCATTTGTAATCGCTACCAGATCCTTGTCCTTAGAACATTTGTTAAAATATGCCTGGGCTTCAACACTAATATTTTCCAATTTGTTTAATGTTTTATCCAAAATGTCGTCTTTATAGTTGTTGTTATACGTGACAGTCCCACTTCTTACTTGGGTAAGTAAGGAATCCATCTTCGCAGGTTGATTATGGACTACAACGTATAAACTATCCCTTTGCCAATAATTTTTAAAACAACTTATTATCTCATTGATTAGTAATTTTTCCCTTTTCTCCCATTCTATGAGCTGACTGATATGAGGTACAATAAACTCATCGACATGGGATTGACAATCATAACCAATTAAGTTATCTAAAGGAAATGGTAGAAATTGTTCACCATTTGTATTTGAAGAAGATGATCTTGTTGGAGAGGTATGGGGGATTTCAGGTTGATCATTGACTGCTACTTGTTTCTTCCTTTGTGTGGCTTGATCCTATTTTTGATAAAATAAATCAATATTCAAATAAATAAATCTAAAGTGAAATGTAATGAAAGTTGAATAAATTATGTTGAAATAGAAGTATACCTGTTGGCCTTGAATCATCTCACATGTATTGAAAAATCATGTTGGGTCATTGCTATCAATGCCCAAATAATCTTCATTTAAAGTTATATTATTTAAAACCGATATGCCTGTTGCACTGGGCAAGCCACCGAAGAGGGTTGGAATTTGAAATAAGGAGGCAATGTTTAGTGTCCCACTAGGGGTCGGAGGAATTTTCATGCATTTACCAATGTTATTTTTTCTTGATCCTCTGGTTGGAATTTTGAATATTATTGGAGGAGGAGGGGGTAGTTCCATTGTTTGTAAAAAAGGAAAAGGACTACAATGTGCTAAAAAGTTCAAGAAAAATCATATGAAAAACTGTTAAACTATGCAAAAACTATGAAATTATATGAATTACTATTCAAAACTTGTACTAAAGCAATAAAATAATACCTTGTTGTTGAGGGGTAGCTTGTTGCGGTGCTTAAGGTGGCCATGTTGGAGTAGTAATTGGTGGTTTTTGAGCTGTCTATTGCTAGGATTACTGAGGTGGTTGTTGAGAAGAGACAATTGCATGTGACTAAACTGAGTGAGTTGGTGAAGATGGTTGACTTTGAGAAGTACACGTATAGTCCAAAGTCTATGTAATGTCAACAATAGTTGATTGTATGTCAATTCAATATGGTAAAATTTAAATGGTAAATTGAAAATACAAAATGGGAATTTGTAAATAATAAATATTAAGGTATTACTTCTCTGGCGTTTAACGAATTCAAACGGTTGGAGGTTCGGAGATGAGTGAACTTCTATTTCAGATTGTGAATCTACTGATGCCTTAGCATTTTGTTGGCCTCTTCCTCTTGATGCCACCTTTTTTCAAGGAAGGGACTCCAAAAATTATCTCTACAAATAGTAAATATTTAAGAAGATTTGAGATGAAAATCCTATTAGTCTAATGTTGAAATACAAACTTTATAGTTTATACCTGTTGTTCTTGAAATAGAATTGATAAATTCGTCAACGCCTCATCTATGCAAGTAGGAATTGGTTTTTATTTTAAATTTAGAATATCCTCGTAATAAAGGCCAAGGAGATAGTTTGTGGAGTGAATGACTATTTTTTCCGAAAGGGTTGCATTTGTAATGTCAATTTTTATTTTTTTGGGTGCACCAATCAAATTTTTGCTTTCTAATAGTTGCAAGAATGTATGTAATAACACAGTTTGGTATATCCATTTGGTGACCTTGCAAAGCTATTCTGGCTTGAAAGAAGGAAATCATAGTGGCAAGAAAGTGGTGTGTAATTCCTTGTGTATCCACACCACATCTGGATTTATTGACATGAGCTACAAATGCCAAAAAAACATTGGAATTAATATCGATTTGAATTGTATCCAAATCATAAATTGAATACCAAATGAAAATTGATAATAGGTTACACTTACAATCAACATGGAACCTGAAATTCGATTCTAGGTACTTCTTATCATCTTCGACGAGTGTTGCCTTCATTGTAACAATGGGTAAATTTTTGAATGGGAGGCTTGTTAATTAATGAATATCAGCTGGTTCAACACTGAATTGAAACATTTGACCATCGTCCACAATAACAGTAAATAGATTATCCTTTATATTATACGAGGATAGAAGGTAGTTCATAATATCATGATCTATTTCGAAATGGGGCATCCTTACGAGCCCACCAAAGTCACATGCATCGAGCATATCCTTGTATTTCGAATTCATTTGTACAACTATCTAGATGTGGGGGCACAAAAGGTTCTTGTAGAGTATCTTTCCCTTGGATAGGGATTATGGGTTGACTAGATTTTCCTCTTGATTTTTGTCTTGGGCTTGGGCTGCACTTGTAGTCACCATTGTAGTTGTCCTTGAGCTTGATTGTACCTGATCTAGATTCTTGTAAACAAGAAAATTTGGGAGCCAGAAAGTGTAAACGTGAAAATGACCGGTGGCAGGGTATTTATAGGACAAAATTAGGGTTTCAAAGCCTAATACACATGACATGAAACCTTCCTATCACGCGTCAAGAAACTTTGTTGACACACGATAAGAATGTTTCCTGTCGCACGTCAACAAAGTTTCTTGATGTGTGACAAGAAGGTTTCTTGTCATGCATCAACTATGCGTCAATGTCTGCAGTCTCCCTAAAAAAATAGTGGGTGAAAATTTAGTTCTGAAAGAAATGGAAAATTCACCTTTCAGTGAAACTGGTTCTGGGGATATTCGTAAAGTATTTTCCACAATTGATTTCCAAGTTGTCTCTAAAAATGAACCCTAACACAGATTCAAATGATTCATATAGAGATGGTGATATTTATGGTATGATGTTGTGTTTATGTTGTAAAATTTTCATCGCTATATGTATATGGGTGGAAACAAGATGGATTAGGCATGGTGGAGTCAAGTCACTTAGGCATGTTTAAGTTAGGTCATTGAGGCATGGTGGAGTCAGGTTAGTTTAGGCATGATGGAGTTAGGTTGGTTTATGAATGATGGAGTTAGGTTGGTTTAGGCATGTTTTTAGTGTTTGATTTAATTTCCAAGTTATTGGTAACATGGGAGAAAAATGGTGATGCATATGCATGTTATGGTTTAAATTTTCAAATATTTTCTATGGTGGAAATATAAAAATGATAAATGAATGATTTGATGATGTGGTAAAAAATTTTATGAATTGGTGCTTGTTTGGATTGATTTCCAATTGTTGATAAAAATGGAAACTAAGTAAGGTAGAATGTGAATAGGAAAATGAAGAGGAAATTGGTTAGGGTAAAGAGTGGTCAAGTTAACCTCTACGGGCCCCATTCCATAGGAGTGGTGCCTACATAGCCTCGGCTAAAAGGGGCCTTAGGCTGATGTAGTTATCCCATAAGCTAGGGAAGAATATGATGAGGTAGAGGAACGGGTTGGTAGTTCTTAGGCATGATCGAGTCTAGGTCATAGGCATGGTTGAGGCTTAGGTGAGAGTGGAAATATTTTAAAATGTAGGTGTCGATGGTCAAGTCCTGTATAGGATAATCAATAAGTAATGAGGAAGGTGAATGGTAAGAGGTGGTAAAATATTCGCTTAATTGATAAGAACCCTAATGAGTCTACCATACCCAAGATGGGTTTATGAATGTAAGAACCAAAAGGCATTGCATAATGGACTATTCTAAGGGTGAAGAAAGTCACATGATCACGAAATGTCGCAGTTGCGGCAAGCCCCTTGAGCTGAGAGAAAATTAGGGTGAAAAGGAAATGAGGTGAAAATGGGTATTTTAGCGTAACTTAGTGTATGACAACATGTCTACCTGGTGAGAAACCCATGATCAAAAATAGGCAAGTCCATGACAAAAAGTTATCATTTTCTTCATTTTTTAATTTTTGTTTGTGATAGAATGATCGATGCGAGAAGTCTATATGGGATGAGTATATTATCTCCTTGAGGTCTTCGTGAATTTGATCAATGTGGGAAGCTTCTGAACATTCTGTTGTATTTTTGTAATGACTTTATATAGCTTTCCTTCGAGGGAGCAGTTTATTTATAGTGGTGAGATAGAGAGAAGAGATTTCCTTTTTGAGGGAGTCATCCTTTTGTTGGAAGTTTGACTCAAGGAGTTGAATTTCATTTTGTTTTTGGACATTTAAGTCATGGAAAAGACTATAGAGGAAGATGAGGTTCTTGTTTAGAAGACAAAAGCATAACACACAGAGGTTAACTATGAAAGTGATGGTTTCAAGTGACGAATGACCATGGGATTCCATATTTGAAAAATATGAAAAGCATCCTTGAGAAGCATGCTATGAGTAGAGTTGTGGTACTCATATTGAAGACAAGGCTGAAAGGTGGTGGGTAATCATATGATTTTTGTTTAGTCTTTGATCCTCAAAATGGGTAACATGGAATGTGAACAACGCTCAAGGGATGAGCGATCCATGGACACAAGGTGATATATAGGACTTTATTTCAACAATAAAATGGTATAAGATGTAAGGAATTAAGGGGCTCATGTTTGGGTTTACCTTCGAGTGAAGATAAATGATAAACACATGATCCATATGTATGAGTAACGATATAGGGTCCAAGCCAATTAGGAGTAAATTTTCCCCGTTTGCTTTTCTCTTCTTTGGTTATATGTTTATTTTCCTTCAGAACGAGGTCACCGACCTGGAAGGTGCATTCATGGACACATTTTTCATAAGTGCATTTGATACATTTTTGGCAGATTTTAAGATGGTCAAGAGCATTGAGACGATGTTCATCTAAAAACTTAAGTTGTGCTAAAAGGTCCTAGTGAAATTCATCGTCATTGAGCATATCTTGTAGTGAGATACAGATAGATGGAATATGGAATTTGAAGAGGAAAGACAACCTTTGTACCATACACCAGAGAGAAAGGCTGTGGCAGTAGTCAAAGTGTGAATACTAGTGTGGTAGGCCCACAAGGTGAAAGGAATGTGCGTATGCCAATATTTTGCATTATCATCAACTACTTTCATAAGAATTTTTTTCAAGGTTTTATTGGTTGATTCTACTTGGCCATATGGTTTGTGGGTAATAAGGTGATGAGAAACTAAGTTGAATGCCAAAAACATCACATAACTTTCATAGGGTTTTGTTTTTGAATTATTTTCCATTATCAGTGATGAGACGGTGAGGGACACCAAAGTGACAAATGATGTGATGGTTGATGAATTCACATATTTTCTCAACTTTTTTAAAAATGAGGGGAATGGATTCTACCCATTTATTGTAATATTTAGTAGCAGTTATAATCCATTTATGGTGTTGTGAAGAATGAGGATTGATCTCTTCGACGAGATCCAAACCCCATTAAGAGAAAGGCCAAAGGTCTCGTGTGACATGTAATACATGACTAGGTGTGTGATGAAGATTAACATGTTGTCTGGAATTTCACACAATGTTTGACGTAATCACAATAGTAACAGTTTAGGGTTGGCCAGTAATAGCCAAGGTGAAGAATGCGTTTAGCCATAGCTAAACCACTAAATTGGCCTCCACAAATTTTGTCATGAAATTCCTTGATGTTGTAAGGAATTTCATAACTTGTATGGCATATTAAGAGAATACTATCGAATCCACACTTATAAAGGATACCACCCATGATGACATAGAAAGAGAACAATTTAAAGAAAGGAACATTTTCCATTATGAGTGAGATCAAGAGGTAGAATGGAAAGGGAAAGGTAGTCTTGCAAAATGCTTATACCAAAGGTCACGTGAGTCAGGTGCAATGGTTTTGATGAAGTGAGGCCTCATGAGGTAAATAACAGGGTGATTGCAACCATTGTAATTGTGGCAAATATTTTAGAGTCAATAGGAGAAGTGGGTTTTTGAGAAACTAGGACAGGCCATGGTATTTATAAATTTGTTAGTAGAAGGTGGGGTGGTTTAAAGTTCGTAATGATCAAAGGTAGTCAAAATTATGTCCACATGATGCTTATACTTTTGAAGTATTTCATTACGACACTGGTATATACCATTGAATTGGTTTGCAACTAGTTGGGAATCACCAAAGATATTAATTGATTTAACATCTAAGGCATAAGCATCCTGGAGACCCAATACAAGTGCTTCATATTTGGCGATATGCTGTTAGTGCAATCAAAATAATGAGTGTGAAAGATAAATGCATAGTTTCACAATGCCAATAGGAATGAGGATAACACGAGCCCCACCCCCACTGTTGACACTTGGAGATCATCAAAGAATAAGGTTCATTTGGTAAGTAGTTATCATCCAAAGAGAGGGTAACAATGGATTCGTTTAGAAAAATTGAAGTTATAGGGTTTGATTTCCGGAAAGAGGTGTGCATCTGACTAGTTGGTCAATGATGGCTTGGCCTTTGACAGTATTTTTGATGTAGTGAATTCAAGGTCAAGGTCTCTGCAAGAAGCATGAGCCAACACGTAACGCACCATGATGCTGGTAGGGTTTGGCGTACATGTAATGTAGAGGGTGAGTGTTAGTGATGAACAAAGGTTTTTTGGTTGAGTAGGTAATGATGTAGTTTAGTGGTGATCAAAAACTAACGCTAAGAAATTTTTTTTAGTGTGGGGTGTACCTAGTTTCATAGTCTAAAAGTGTGTAGAACTTATGTAATAAAATGCTTGCTCTCTGTGTTGCTCATCATGATGAGTGAACATGGCACCTAAAGAATGGTTAGTGGTGGAAATCTATAGGTAAAATGGTTGGTCATCCTTATGGAGGAATGAGCACTGGTGGTTGAAGAAGGTATTGTTTTAAGGCATCAAAAGCTTTACGACATTCAACATCCCATTTTAAGGAGACGTCCTTTTTGAGGAGATGATGTAATGGTTGGCAATGGTCAGAAAGTTGTGAAATGAACTGACAAATAGATTTCAAATTACCTTGAAAAATCCAAATTTAAAGGAGATTGGAAGGCGAATGCATTTCGATAATAGCCTTTAATTTAGCAGGATTGAACTTCTATATGCCACACAAAGAAACAATAAAACCAAGGAGATTTCCTAAGAGAACATCAAAAACACACTTCTTGGGTTGAAGGCCAACACAATACTTAATGAGACGGTCAAAGATGACCTTAAGGACTATAAGGTGTTTGTTCCAGATGTTTTGGATTTGGCAAGAAGGTCATCTACGTAGTATCCTCCAATATATGATGCATGATGTCATGGAATATATAAGTCATGGACTCACTGATATGTAGCACTAGCATTTTTAAGGCCAAAAGGTATGAATCAATAGTAGAAGGTCCCCCAAGGAGTGATGAAGGTCAGTTTTGTTTTGATCCTCTAGAGTCAATTAATATTTGATTATAACCCAAGAAACCATCCATGAGTGATAACATCTCATGACCGGTGGTGAGATCAACCAGTTGGTCAATTTGTGGTGAGAGGAAAATCATATTTGGGGAAAGTTAGAGCTTGAGGTCACAAAAATCCATGCAAATGTGGAGTCCCCCTATTGCAATTTTGTGACAGGAACGATGTTATAAATCCATTGGGAATAGTCAATGGGCATAGGATAAAGGAAACTAAGAGAAAAGGCACTAAAGTTCTTCTTTGACAAGAAGAGCAATGCGAGGATAAATTTTCCGTAGCTTTTGGTTTATGGGTTTGGCATTAGGAATGGTTACGATATTTTGGACCACAATGTTTGGGTCAATACTAGGCATATCAGCATAGGACCAAGAAAAATCATTGCTATGGTCCCAAAGGAAAGAAGTAAAAGCTTCTTGTTTAGTAGTATCTAAAGATTGACATATCTTTAGAATGTACGGGTCGTCATGAGTGTTAATGTTGATTTCTATAGTCAATTTTTTCAACATGGTTTACATCTTAGAAGGTAACAACTGATGAATATAAGAATCTTCGGACACTAAGGTAAGTGAGTATAAACTCATCGTCATGACATTGAACGACATTAATAAAAGGTCTATCATCATTGATCATGTTAGGATATAAGAAGGGAAGAGAAGAGGGAACCTCGCCATCACATTTATAGGTCAAAGGTCCCACAGGAAACTCGTGTTTATGAAAAGAAAAGAAATTAGGTGGAATAGATTCAGGATCTATGGACTCCGTGGGTGAAGGGTGGTGACATTGGTGAATGGGATGGAGAAGTTTTTTTCTTCCTTAATGAGGTCAATGCGGATGCCTTCTTGCAAGGTGGTGTAGAAAATCCAATGCTATTACGTGATCGTTGTGCTTATGGATGGTATAAGAAATGATGGTATGATGGCCTTGTTCATAAAAAATGAAAGCCAAAGCCTTTCCATGCACATATGCGATGAAGGAAAGTGTGGGAAAAGTGATGCATTTAGTAAGGGATTGGAGGTCAAATGAAAAAGATCATGTTTGGGATGGAGGTTCAGGTGAATAGGTGGTAATGTATCGATTACCTCATACATTAGGTTAGTGTGAAGGTGGGGAGGACCATAAGGGAATACCTCACCTATGCGGTATTCATAACAATGGTGCTAGCGTAGGTTTCCATACTCTTGCAAAGCGAGGAATGTGTTGATATTGTATAGGAGATACTCCCCCAGAGTGAGGCATTGAAAAACATCCTTCTAAGGGATCAATAGTCGATATGTGGGTAGTCAAAGAGAGAAGATTCATTAGATGATTGGGACAGGAGGGGTATTGAGTTGGTTGGAAAGTCAGATGTGGTCAGCTACAGAAGCTGTGACAGAAGTAATAGGAATAGAAGAGTTAAATGTGGGAGAGGTGGCGGCAGCATTAGTGGATGGGATCTTGTGGTTGAAGGAGAAGTGGGGATAGTGGTGGATGCCTTGACCAGTACAAGTACATCATTGGGTTGGTACAACATGTTACAATTTTTGAATGGTGATGGGTCTGTGAGGATGGTATATTTATGTCCTTCATGTTTTGAATTTTATACAGTCTATGCAAAGTAGAAGGGACACAACCCATTACGCATGAATCCAAGGTTTGCCAAGCAACATAGGTTATACTTGGAATTCTCCCTTCTAAGATGTAGAATAGTTTAGGGATAGTGCAAGGACCTACGTGAACATGTAGGATATTGGTGCCAAGGGTAGAGGTGATGGCGTAGTTGAAGGAGCACAACATAATTGGGTTATTATGCATAGAGTTAGAAGAGATATGCAAATTTAATTGTACTTGTGGGAGAAGATGATGTTAATGCTAGCACCACCATCAATCATGATGCGTCATATGTGTATGTTATCAATATAGATGGAAATGAAAAGTGTAGGATCAGGGGTCATCTGACTAGAGAGGTACAATCTCCTCATTAGAGAAGCTAAGGGTGGAGACTTGAGGAGTGGGCATGGGGGTAGAATAAGGAGAATGATTTGTGGTAAGCAAGGCAACATGGTGAGGGGTGATAATTGAGGCACAATGAGTGTGGGGTCATTGGGTAAAATTTCAATGGATTGTAAAACCTCAATAAGGGCTTGTCTATGAGATTTAAAAGTTTGGATGAGATCATACAAAGACATCTTTAGAGGGGACTGATGTAATTTGTTTTAGCATTGTGTGATGGGTGACCTTGTCAGAGATAGGGTATGTAGGTCTGCGGATGGTGATTTTGGGTGAAGAGTGTAGATGGTATATTAGGCATGGGGTTGGTTGATGGGTTACTTACTTTTTATCTTTACATTTGTCTTTCTGAGCGTAGGTGATAACGTGAACCATGTTAATCTTAGAGGGAGGATGAGTAAATGGAGAAGGTGTAGGATGAGTAGTGTAACGATCATGATGGGTAAAAACCTAACGACGGGGAAAAGCCTTGTGAAGTGAGTTGTGCACACTGGCATTTGGGTGGTGATTTGGCCAATTCTCTAATACGAACCATGTTGATCTCAAATTTTGGAGGTGGATAAAATGGTTATGGGGGTGGAGATACTGATCGCTGAATGGGTAAAGGATGATGATGTGTGGTGACAAGTGAAGGTGGATCATGGTCCTCATCAAGAACGTCATCATTGTAAAAATTTTGTTCAAGAGGAAAAAGTTGGTGAAGAACAGTTTTTAGAGCCTTACAATTTTCTACATCATGTCCTGGTACATGATGATAGGCATAAATCTTGGTTTCATCAAACCCTATTGGTTTGTGTTTTGATAGGATCATAAGGTCGAAGCGGTGGTAATGTGATGACGGAATTTTCTAAGAGATTGGTTAAAATGTTGGCGTAGGATCCCACGTTAACGGATCACAATGGGAAGTGAGTGTGGGTTTGGGTACAAGTGTGCAGAAGATCACGAGGGAAAAGGACTTTATAAGAGGGGGAATGGGTTGGCCCACTTAGTTTGGTAGGCAGTGGTGGTCATATTAGGATTTGATGGCATCTGTTTAGGTAAAGGCCTAGTAGAAGAGCTAGCACTGGGATAGTTTTGTTCAGTTTAACTACCTCATTGGAGAGTGGTAATGGATTCTTTATTTTTGGGTTGCACCTTCTTGGGTAAAGGTGTCACATGGGGTTATAGGGATGTAAAAGGTAAAGTAGATTGGGGGAAGAGGATGAGTTACCCATGAGGGCAACCAAGTTACGGTGGAGGTATTTGGTAGAGGTAAGGTAGACGACATGGGTTTAAGTCATATAGGCAAGGTTGGGGTTATAGTAACTTGGTGGAGGTATATATGGCAAGAAGTGCACAGGTGAGGGTGAGGGTGTTTGGGTTTTGGGTGAATGAGGTGTAATGAAGGCTTGTGATGCAATAGTAGGTTGATTAGATTTTGATTGGCCTTGGGTAGGATGTTATTTGATCAGGGTTGATGGATGGGGCCCTCGGATGGATAGAAAGGGGGAAGGTCACAAAGGTGTGGTAGGTGAAAGACCGGTGTATATGGCCTAGAAGGTTAGGTCTTCCTTTTAGGAAGAAGGATAATATTGATGCGACCTTGGGAAGATGCGGCTAAGTCCAATTTGACAGGTGGGTGAGTAAGGCTTGATGTCGGCATGACACCCAAGGTAGTGATGGGTCTAGATATAGATGAAGACATAGGTGTGGGTAGGTTTTGAAGTCTTGGAATGGTTTTAGTTGTGTGTAGAGGTTTTTATGTAGGTAGAGATGATGAAGAAGAAGTTGTTTCAATCGGCATGGTCAATGTTGATTTGGTTGTTGAAAATACCTTTGGGTAAATCGTGGATGTATCCTCAAGCAACATTTGAATTTGGGTCAAAAAGGGGAGCCGAAGAAGTCCCCAGAGCAAGGAATTATCAACGTAATCCAAGCGATCAGCCAGCCATGAAAACAAGACTATTGAAGAAGAGGATGGAATTGGTTTGGTGGCTATCCCTATAAAATATGTTTGCGAGACAGAAAATTGGCTAGCCTCGGACTCTGTAGGTAAAAGAAACAAGATCATGTCAATGGGGTTCTGGGATGTTGAGGGGGAACTTCCCCTAACAGGTAGTGGCATGTCTGATGAGTCTCTCATGGGTAAGAGAGATAATAGGTGGGGTGATTTATAATTCATATTTGGTGGAGGAGAAGGTGATGATGACTCACCTATGGATGGGAGAATTAAAAGTGCTGATTGCTTAGTGGGTTGTGAGGTAGATGTTGAAATTGCATCAGTAGAAAGTGTGGGTTCCTCTATGAGATTAGGGGGAGATGAGGGGGACTCCTCTGTGGGTGAAGGAGTAGAAGGGGTATGCTTCTCTATGGGTAGATAGGCTTGTGCCATAATTTCCTTAATAGATGAAATAGGTGGTATTTGAGGAACAACCGATATGATATCGAAAAACACGTGGACTTCATGGACATTGTTGTCGATGGATGAAGACTCACTATTTTTATTAGACAGAGGTTTATGGTTGGGGGACGGATTTTTAAAGATGTGCAAATTTTGATTTTCTGGTGCTTTTGGGTTGTCCACGACAAATTCTCCATTATCTATCATCCCTTGGACAATGTTCTTAAAACTTATGCAGTTATTGTCACTATGACCTTTAACATGATGGTAATTACAATAATCATGTTCTTTATACCATGCAGGCATAAGATGGGCAAGATCAAAACTTGTATGAGGTTTTATGGGAGGAAGTGTGATGGCTCTAACTTTAAGAATATTTTACAAGACTGAAGAATAGGGCTCTCCAATTGAATTGTACTTCCGTTGTTCCTGTCGGAGCTGAAAGACCTGGACAGGGGAAATATTGGGAGAAGTTTGAGCTTGATTAGAAGGATGTGATGGTCCCACCTTGAGGAATACCACATTGGTAGATCCTTTGGCCTTTGAATAGTTATTTTGAGGTTTTGAAGATGAAGAAGATTCATTTGATTTTAACAGGGCATTCTTGCTTTGTAATTGGATTTTATTTTCTTCCATGGCATGAATTTCCATCTTTCATACCATGATGAACGCTTCGTCGAAGGTTCGGAAGGTTTGTACTTGTAGAGTTGGTGAGATGTGTCTGACACAAGCTCTATTGAACAAATCAATAAGTTCAATATGAGGTAACTAGAACGTTAAGTGGTTGATAAGGCTCCACCAGCGGGAAATGAAATCTGTGATAGATTCATCTTCATACTATCGGGTTGAATAGAGATCGGTCATGGTGACTTTCTTGATAACATTGATGGAAAAATGGTCTAGGAAATATTGGACTACTTGATTAAAGGAATAAATGAAATGCCTAGGTAGTCCACTATACCAATCCAAGGCTGGTCCTATCAAGGACATTGGGAAGGTCTGTAGGAGAAAAGCATCATTGTGGGTGATTAGGTAGCACCCATGTTTGAATGACTGCAAGTGTTTCTGTGGGTCTTCTTTACTGTTGAAGTGATTGAATTTAGGCATTTCCCAATGCACAGGGTAGGGACGAATGGGAATAGATGGATGGATAGGCTCGTTACATATTTCATTATAAGTTAAAGAATTATGGGAGCTAGATAACAAATGGTTCTAAGGTTTGCATATTTTCCATCATCATTTTAATGAGATCGTTGGTAGGTTATGATGAATAGGTGCCCCCTGCTAGAAAAAGGGGGTTGATTCTGAATATATGAGGTGGGTGGTATGCTAGTGTATGGTGGTGTTGAGTATGAGAACTATGTAGGAGGAATAGATGTAGGTGGCACATAGCCAAAATAAGTGATAGATGAGGTCGGGGGTTGTTGGTAGTATGTGTAAGTGGGTAGGGTAGTTGTAATAACTCTATTGGTGATTGGGGGTAAGGACAACGAGATAAAAAGGACAAGGTTCTAGAAAGGGTTGTAAGTTGCCGATACCAGAGGTGGTTTTGATGCAATAGATATATGTGAGGTAGTGGGTGTAAATGGGGCTATACTTAAGGTGGGTGTTGGAGGAACAACTGATGCCACATGCACGATAGATGATGTAGACGCCACAGTTATAGCGGCTATGGTAGCACAGAGGTGGTGTTAGGTGACACAGGTGGGGGCAAGATAGTAGGAGGGATAGATACGGGCATGCCATATATTAACTATCCTGAGGAGTCCCAGGTGGATGAGTGGGTGAGATAATATTGTAGGGCCATGGGGTTCTGATCAAGGAATCTTGTGAACTCTTCGTTGCCGGTAGTAATGGGGATAAGTTGAGTTGGATCCATAGGTGAAAATATGGATGGTGGTGATGGACTAGGTGGGAGAGGTTGTCGGCTGACGTGAAATACGAGGGCATTAGTTTGGCAGCAAGTCAACACCATGTGAATAAGTGTTGACCTGGTAAGACTGTATTCTGTAAATGAAACAAAAAATAGTAGGGATAGAAAATAATTACTATTATGAGATGTGAACTGGCAGTTCTTTGATTAAAAATCAAAACAGAAGGAATGGTGTCAGTTAGGCCAACCAATTTTGGTTACTGGGTGACTGATGACAATCACTGTAACTAATGTTGGTTACTATGGGAAAGCAACAATTTGAGCAAGTGAGACAGAAACTAAGGAAAGTCAACTGTGGAAGCTATAATCAGTCAATAATATCATAATGCATAGGATATGGTGATATCCAGATATTTCAAATAGAGAAGAAGATGAGATGAGTGCTCTTTGGGTAAACTGACCAAAAGCATAGGCAACCAACACCGGTAAGATAAACCGATGATAGTCGGATATAAACCGAGGCCAGTTACTGTGAAATCTGTAAAATGGAGAAAATTTACTTTTTGTGAATTAAAGTTGAATTATACACCAACCCAGAAGTTTGAATATGGTAAAGATGAGTCTTGACACACTCAGAAATAACTAGAATACACCAACTATGATTATGGACTGTGAAAGGAAATAAAAATGGAGAATATGACCTCACACCTCAAAACGCAAGTCAAGAAAAAAGATAAGAAAAATACATAATCCTACAAATGAATTTAGTGTGTTTATCTTATGTTATTTAAAGATTGACTCATGAATTTAGAACATAGTTTTTGGTTGGGAAGGCTTCCTATGAAGAAGGAAATTCTAAAGGTGAGGTTACAGGTTATGTTTTGGTGGGGGGCAGGCCATTCTCTGATGGGTGAATGGATAGAGATAACCAGTTAGGTGCCCATTGTCAATCCTTTGATTGTGTGATTATTGAAAAATTCTTTTGGGTGAGATGTTGTTTAAGAAGATGTGTAAATTTCCATTTGTGCAGTTTGGTAAAGAGAGAGAGAAGAGAGAATGTTCTTTCTACGATTTAGTTGTGTCAAACATCAGCTGGGCATGCCTTATAGTGTATAGGTTGCCCTCAGTTTTAATGTGAGATAAATGCAACAAATCAGAATGCCATGCAAGTCTTTTAAACCAAAATCAAAATGTGATATTCGATCTAGCAAGTGATGAACATGAAGAGGAATGTTCTTTCACTAATGCAATGCTAATGAAAGAAAGACGTATTCTTTTTATAGCACCAAAAACAAAATTACTTTTAGATAATAGAAAGAGGGGGAAGATTCCAGAGAAGAAAATTAATGTGGAATATTTTCAAAAGGGAAACAAACATACAACTTTCACCTAAGAATGAATATAATGAAAAAGAACCCTTGATGGGTCCCACCGGGTGTGCCAAAATGTTTCATTGTTTTCTTTATGGATTTGATGAAATAGATAAGGTGATGGGCCAAGCAGGAATAACTATTGTGATGGTTGGTTGGAGGTTGTGTGCATGTTATGAATTATTGATATAATGCTGATTGTGTGAGCTTAATTTTGGCTAGGAGGAAGTACTTGAAATACACAACAAGGCCACGAAAGAGAATTAAATAATATATGTCAGTGGGCTGCCTAGTGTGTGCTAGATCTAGGAAGTTTGGTAATTCCTTGGTGGTAGTCAACCCACTGTTTAATACAACTTAATGTAAGAAATGTCGTAAATAAATAATGTCCTACTGTAGTTGATATGATTTAGGTATCTCATCCAAATACAATAAGAAAATATAATATAACAGGATAGGTTATGATCAGATCTGGAAGTAGGGTAAGTAGTCAAAGTTCTGGAATAGGTCAGGGTCAGATTCTGGGTAGCTTGGGTTTCTTGGGTGTAGGTTTTTAAGTTTTTTTATTTGTAGGATTACCAAATATAGAGACTAGCGTCGGTCTAGTGTGACCAATGACGGTTAAGGCGGGATGGTAGAAATTCAATAAACTGGGTTTTGAGAACCTTTTGAGGTAAGAAAGTGGGTGTGAGGAAAATGGCTAGATCTGCAACGATGTTGGGAGTACTTAGAGGTATTTAGGAATAAAGTATAGGTGATTAAATTATTGTGGGTGATGGAATGGTTGGATTCACAGGAATGTAAAAAGGGTGGGATGAAAAATGTATATAGATGCTGATAAACAAAGATGAAGAAACTTTGTAATTTGGATAAGTATGAAATAATGCATGTTGGAGATACACTTACTAGTGTTTGCAGATTTGATGGTTGGATGATGGTGATGGTTGATCTTTGGAATGGTGCTTAGTACCATGGAAATGCTTCCTGAAATTATACCATGAATATAAATGCCTTCGGATCAGTCTTGGTGTTGGATATGGTGTCTGGATGTGTGAAAGGGCTCTGATTCTTGCTTGCATGCAGATCTCCCTCATTCCAAAACTCGAGAATGTGTCCAACCTCTCAAAAAAGTTACCAAAATGCATATAAGGTAACCGATGATGGTTTAGGGTGACCAAGGTCAGTTTAGGGTTTACCCACATCAGTTAAGGTGGGAAATTCTAGGTTTACTAAAAGTAACAGATCTTGGCAATCTCTTGGCCAACTTTGTCTATTCTTATAGATCAAAATAGGATTTTGTGCTTAGATAACTAGGAATGTGGTTGGAGGAGTAATAGGCATGTGATTTAGGGTTGAACTAAGTCTTAGTCAATTAAGGTAGGTATGACTAAGTCTTAGTTAGTTATGGTGAGTAATTTTTGAGTCCTAATAAAGGGGGAATATGCTAAAAATAGGTTTGTGATGAGGTGTCTAGGTGAGGTGGTGGGCTAAGGTGTCTAGGTGAGGTGGAAATTAGTTTAAATTAAGTTAATTGACTAATGAATATTGTGAGCATGGGTATTACTTTAATTATAAATAATCAAACTAATATTAATGTGGGGTAAAAGGGTCATGGTTAGGTGAATATGTTTAAGTTTCCTATTCGAAAAGGGACCAAGGGGAGTGTAACCCAATTTTTGTGTCTACAGTATCCTCCATCTCAGTTTCCAACGTAAATAATTCCTTTTCCAAAATATTACACCATCCCCTAACCTTACCAAGACATGATGCTAAATAATTAACATCTTCTTGAAGTTTTGAAAATTTCTCTAGGGATGTATGGCTAAAAGGAGTGATGGCATTGTTTATTTCTTGTTGAAATAATTAAAGGAATTCTTCAAGATATTTTGGAGGTTTTTCAATTCCATACTTTGTTATGTCATAAAATCCATCATCTAGTTCATCCAAGGCTGGCTCGACCTTTTCTTCCCAGAGTTACATCTTTTGCATTATATTTTTAAAAATTATTTTCCTGAATGAGAGAAGAAGGTGTTATTTTTTTACTTTCTTCACAGATCCCTCAGGTGCAATCTTCTCTTCAATCAACACATTGTCTGGGAGTGAGTTTATTTCCTATAAAATTTGTAGTTGTAGCTCTGCAATTCCATATTCATTGTCATCCTCTAACTTTAAATTCTTCAATTTATCCCAATTTTCATGACACTCTTCTATTTTCACAAGTATCTCTTTATAATAATATGTGGCTACCTTGGTTATGTTAGCCACCCTTTCATCCACATCTTTTTCTTTATGACCAATTTCCTCCATTATGGTGATCACTTGAGGATTCACCTGTTCTCATGTTAATATTGGTTATGTTGAAGACTTTGCAATGTTCATGATTATGTCACACAGCTTGGATGTTTGCTATTTCATTTTTTTATTATTTTCCTTCTCTTCTTCCAACTTAAGAAAAAGACCATTGATTGGAGTCTGCATATATTTCTTTAAGCCTTTAGTGGCGAATTCTCCTAGGGACACTCTTGTTACCACTATATCTTCCTTAGTTATTTCATCCTTAACTTTACCCACTACTGGGGTAAACACTTCAGAAAAATTGTGTCCAGAGGGTTTAATAATCATTCTCATGGGCACCGTAGATGCCTTGGACTTTCTCCCCTTTTTCTCAATACTCTTCAAAAATTGAAGATCCATCACTTCTAACTTTATCACTTCCTTTACATTAGGTAGTGTCTTTGAAGTCAACCATGTAGTGAAGTCTTTCCCTGAAGAAGCTTGGGCATCATAATGAATACCCATATCTTGACCACTTACTTATGTAGATGGAATTACAATTGTTTCCTGTTATTTATCAGGCACTTCAAAAGCAATACTTTGTAGTAGAACCTCTTCTAATTCATCCATCTACTTCATTACAAATTGATCTTCAATTTCCTTCTCCTTTTTGGTCCTATTTCAATATCACTTTCGACCTCTTTTTCTTTTTCAGCTTCCTCTTATAACATAGACTCTAGAACTAAAAATTCTTGAACTATTTATAAATGAACATCTCTTCCACTTTCCTTCCCAATCCCTCCCTATTTAATCTCTACAGTCTCTGTTAAGACTTTACCTTTTTCTAAAGGTTGATACATCTCCTAAAGTGAAGATACTTTTGTGAAAACATCATGTATCTCCTTTGGTTGAGCAATTGATTGTTCTTATGATGATGGAGGGGGAAGATTGATCAGTGGAGAGAAAGGAGGAGGACAAAGAGATGAAACTTTTAACACAACTGTAGGAAATAGGAATGTAGCAAGCTTCAAAAGAGGCACCACAACCTCTCCTTGTGTACAAGGAACTTGAGTTGTAGGGGAAACTTGAGATGAAAACACTGGTAAGTGAGAAGCTTCACTTGGGGTGGCTTCTGAAAATGATGTTTTCTTTGGAGAAGTTGGCTTTCGAGTTATCTCTTATGTCATAGGCTTCTTGATTGGCTTCAAATGTGTAGGCCCTCCACTTCTCTCTCCTGATCCTTCCTTTCTTTTTGTGCCCACCTGGCTTATTTCATTCATTAGAGATTCCTCCAAGAAATAACCTTTACTAAGCAGCTAGTTGGAAGTATAGAGCAATAATCTAGAGGTTCTTTCCATGATTGTCTTTGATTTATTCCTCACGGCTGGCAAGGGTGCATCATCCCCTCCTTCTTCATGATAGGCATCTAAAATTACCTTCCCATCATCTGGAAGCTTCTTGGAATATTATCCAGGATGAAATTTATGAATTTTTGTACTATCATGTGGCTATAATCCCTTCTTCTAATTTCATACCCATCTCTGCAGTCTATCCAAAAATCCTCTAGTGTAAGGAGATGTGCATGATCTAGTGAAACTATTTTCCGTGTAATATTCCTGTAGTCAAAATTGATTCTGGCCTTATAATTACTCTGAGTGTATCTGAGGAACATTTCCTTAGACACATTTCTATCTTTTTGGATATTGGAACAATGATAGTGCCCAATAACAACTAGAAAATTAACCACTGCCCTATGAATACCTTGTTGCAAATCATGAAGTTCTACTAAATGTCTACATAACTCGAGAAAGATCCATTTCTCACTGGAATACCTCGGGTGCTTGAGTGGAGTCCCCAAAAAACCACAAACTCTGAAATATGTGAAATGAGAGAACTAAATAAAAATGCACTCATATAGTACAATTACATTCCATGCATCATCATTTACCCTCTTAGCCTTTAAATCAGTATTATGCTTGCAAATGACTTCATAGAAGAAGAAGTCATTAACCTTCATGCACTCCTTGAAATACCCAAGAAAATATAACTGTGGATAATACTCATGGATATGATTCTTAGTTACAGTAACTTGATTCCTTAATTTATAAAAAGCATTATGTGATGATGCAACATACACAAGATAGGAAGTCATCTTGAAGTCCAGTGTTTGGGTGACATTTCACAATTGCATGTCAATGTTATTACTAATAATCTCATCCTAGTTGATCAAAGTATCAGGATTTCCATTCTCAATCATTATGATGAAATAATACATCCATGAAGAAAAGTGTTTGGCATTATTTTCCCCGTTGATTCTACATAACAATTGTGTTATACCATCTACCTCCTGAACCAATTTATATATTATAATAGTTCTAGGAAACCTTTATGCCTTCTTCTTCTCCTTTAAATAATTAAAGTTCATGATTCAAATGGCATCAGATGTATTATTCTTCCAATACTCATCTTCCTTTCCCATATTAACACACAATGCTTTAGCAGTAGTAGGGATCTTTAGTAAATGGTAAAGAAATGGGCATCCAACCTCACTACTACATGTCCATATGAATATTTAACTATCCTTGTCTGAGAATCATAATGTTTGTCACATTCTACTACAAACTCAGCCAATTCAACTATATTATGAAAAGCAACTACTTGTACCAACCCACTCCTAGTTAAGGCCTACATAAGAGATGTTTGGATCTTGGATTTCGATCTCTCAACCAAATTAGTAATGGATACATGCCCCATATTTATGTCACTAATCTCAGTAATCTTTGACACAATACACGACTCTATCAGATATCCTTTATATTCATACTTCATCTTGTTTCCCTTGGCTTCACTAGACTTAACCTTCCCTTTACCTTTCCTTACTTTAGAAGTCTCTTCAATAATATGATTAGGGTCTTCTCAAATCAAAATAAATTCTTCTTCTCCTAATTAATTTCCACTCATTAAAGGTGACTCTTCTCTTTTCTCAGACATCTACTCTCCTTCAAGTAACCAATGTGCTTCAACTACTAAAGATTAGCACTTGTCCCTACTTTAAATATAGAACTCAAGTCAAGACACATCATTTCAATTGCATGCATATGTTTATATTTCATCTTGTCATGAAAATTCATTAAGATCCTCCTATAAGTGAAGTTCAAGGTCTACTTGAAGTTATTAAGAGAAACAATTCACTTTATAGTTCATGGTAGGTTTTTAGGGGGCTCTTACTTGAGACTTGAAGTTAACAAGCATAATTAATTCAATTTTATGCCCTGAAGGGGAAGAAAAAACTATTTAAAACAACAAAATATATGAGAAGTAATTTGCCCTAGATTTAGCACAAAGCATATGAAGTAATGACCTATTAGTTTAGCACAACTTAGGTTATGAAGCAGAAGAAGTTCCAATCACCGCATTACATAGGAATTTACAAGTAGTTGGTTTAGTGCAAGCCATCAGCTTGGGAAGTAACAATAGTTCTAAACAGTGAAAGGCATATCAATCAAAATTCATTTAGGTCCATGCAAACAAGGAAAGTGGTGTTTTAGAGAGTAATTACCTAGAAGATACAACCACCCCAAAAGCTGAGTAAAAGTGATTCAAACACCTGAAATGTTAAATAATGAAGTGACGTGTTTTGTGGTATTTCTACAATACTTTACTTTTGCTAAACCTAGAAGTAGAAGTAGTACTAATCACCTCAAAAAATGAAGAAATCAGTTTACAAGACTAGGCAAAGTAAAAACTTTACAAAAAATTGTAGACCTACCCAGGAAATAACTAGGGTTTTATAAATAGTGGAATTTTATGGAAATTTTGTCCAAAGGTAACAACGGGTCATCTGAACTAATGAACCCTAATCCTAATCTACAAAAACAATCCCAATTTTGATTAATTTCACAAACCAAATTTTTGAAAACAAATAAGCAGAACACTCATGGAAGAGAAACAATAAACATGACAACACAAAGAAAGGAAAAAGGAGGCAAAATGTAGTACCAACCTTTCCTGCAAATGGGTCGAAGTCAATTTTCTAAATTCCTTCTCCAATCAGTGGAACAAAGTTGCTCGGGGTTCAGGGGTCAGATAAATTCTCTCTGAGTATGAAAATGTGTGGATCTGACATGGAATTACTTAGGTTTTTATATATTCCATGTCATTAAATGTGACCTGGACCATGCCACGTCAACACCCTCTTTATATGCTGATTTTTGTGACAAATTTACTTCATTACTTTTAAAAGAAGTAAAGCACTTCCAGAATACTGATAACTTAAATGACTAGTTATGCGGTTTTTGTGGATTGCTTTACTTGATTTAATTTTTGAGAAGTAAAGTAGTTTGGTTTTAGCACAAAGAAGACTAGTAGTGGGGTGTTAATTTAGTACAATGAATAGATTTAGTTTTACGGCATTCTAGAACTACTTTACTTCTTTGATGATAAGAAGTAGAAGCTTATTGGTTTAGCGCAATACTGAGAAGTAAAAGCATTTTACTTTAACGCATAACTAACAAGTAAAAGCTAGTTATGCGAGGTTCTTGAACTACTTGCCTTGTCAAACTCTAACAAGAAGAAGAACTTATATTTAGCGCAAATAATGAGACCTGTGTAAATCGGGTTTTGGTACTAAAGACCTTTAAGAAACCTGATAACTTAGGAAAGTAAGGAATTGACTTCACAGGGATTTTTAGACATTTTGAGCACATGGGTATTTAGCAATCACCCCCAAGAAACCTCCTACAACCTCTTGAAGAATTAAGGAAATGACTTAAACACACTAACCACCAACCTAAAGAGCTACAAAAAACATGAACACAACTCTTCACAAGATCTGAAAACTCAAAAAAAATCAAAGGGGTAGCCCAAAATTCCTAAGTGAAATCTTAGGGACACCACATTTGCCCCTTTTTTATTGATTGGTTTGTGTTGGGAAAGCCATGAGACAAAAACTAGAATATATGGAAATACGGTTGATGAGGTTCTTCCCCTTCAAACTAGGGGTTGACGTCATGAAGGGGAAGCAATCAAAAGTTTGAAAGAAATAGATGAAGAAAAGAAAGGGTAGAAAGGATGAGAAAAGAAAAATGATGACATAAGATGAAAGGGGATAGGAAGGTGCCGCAAGCACAAGGGAAGGACCATTTGATAAAGATAAAAACAAAATCAAAAATATGGCTATGATCTTAGAAACACATCGGTAGGGACATAACATGACCTACGATGGAGGAAACGTTAATGGCATACGGACTTTGTGAGTCAAAAAAGATCACAATAATATGGAGGGAATCCACCCAAATGGATGAACATGTCATGGGAAAAATGGATAAAAGGTAACCATCAAAATATGTGTAAATAAATGAAAGGATGGTCAAAACAAAGGACCTAACAAAGTGTCAGGGGGAAAAGAGCATGCGCTATCCTTTAAACATGAGGAAGCAAATATATGTGTCCGAGTGGGATAAGGATAAAAGATAAGATGATCAAAATGAAAAAGGGATGAAGTAATGGTTCCCCATAAGGGAACACAAATATGGCCATGAAGGTGGGATTGGGATAAGATATGGTGATAAATAGGATAATATTGGATGGGATAAGGTGATAGATGGATTAATATAATAATATGATGGATTCATATGATATAGGATGGATGATAAATCATTAGAGAATAAAGGGATGGCATTAAAGAAACTTGGATGTGAGAGGAGGTGCGCAACACGATAGGAAGTGGTCAAAATATAAGAACAACATTACGTTATAGCATAGAGTGCATGTAGGATTGATGCTTTGAACTGGGTTAGAGGTAAACATGAAAAGGAAACAAACAAGGCAATGCACTTGTATCCAATAGTAGGTGTTAACACATAACCAACGATAGTTAGTTATTCCAAGGATCATGAGGGAAATATGGAAGATGAGCTTATAAACCTAATGTTGACACAACAAAGGGGTTTAGATGCAAATCATACACAGGAATGCATGTTCTCCTTATGTGGTTGTTTCTAAGACTATGCCCTAACTCTGAGCAACGTGGTACAAATTGATCAATGCTGAAAGTTTGCTAAGGATGAGAAATCTAATCAATGTGGGAAGCTTTCTTAGGATGTTTGTTTTTTATATTTTTGATTTTACTTTGAGTATATATAAGGATGATCAATGTCGGAGGCCTTTATTGCCATGATATGAGATGGTAGCCATCCTTCGAGGGAGTGGTCTACTTTTTACTTTTTGACTTTGGATTTTTCTCTTATAAATGACAGGATAAGATATGCATGATAGTTGTCCTTCAAGGGCTCAGTTTATACTTGTTAACATTTTTAGATTTTATAAACAATTGTCCTTCAAGGGAGCAGTGTGTTTTTTACTATGATAGCTTTAGATAATGAGCATCTAGGGATTTTGAATTCAGGATAGAGCTATGGATAACCAAGTATATCACTTGGTGAGGGGATATATGATATGTGTGAGTGACACATGTGGACCCTTAGTGTCGTTCCAATAGCTAGATAAGGAGGAGATGGATGTAATGATTGCGGAGTTCTTATCAAGAAGGAAGAGCCTATCCATAAGGAATATGTTATGAGTAGATACGTGTTTCCCATATTCAAGGTCATAGATAGGAAAGTGATGGTAGACCACATAATTCCAAATAATTACAATTAAATATGCAAGAGGGTAATGATGGATGAATGACCACTAAGATAACTAAGTGATAAATGGTAGGTATGTTAATAGTATAAATGTCGCAAGTGTTGTGTGTTAAGAGGTTTAATTTCTGGTTTACCATCAAGAGATGATAGGTTTGAGATTCATGCTTATGTGCGATAATGTATGATCCAATCTAGTTGGTAGAAAACTTTCCACGTTAGCTCCTTTCTAGAGTAGTTATAGACACCTAAAATTTGCTACCCAATTTAGTGTCCCCTGGGTTCGTTTATCCTCTCGGGTAACCTGGGGCACCTTTATATCACCGTTTCTCCCTTAGGGTATTACTTAAATATTTAATTTAAAGGCCTATCCTAAGTTTATTTCACCCATGGTTAATTAAACATTAACTAGGTAATTCTATCTTTTTACATTTATTTCAACTACTTATCTACCCCATATCAATTTCCAACCTCCTGTGCTATTATTATCCATCTATCCCACCTATTTTTCCTCTCCTGGAACCGTGCAATGGGATTCTTCCCATATTTGAGTTGGAGGGATATTATTATTATCCCCACAATTCATTCCTTTTCGCCACTCTGGAAGTCTGTTCCCTGATCAGTGCCAATCGTTTCTCGATCGACGAAAATTTTTCTGAGCGGTGCTAATTTTTTGGAACGGCACCGATTTTATCTCGGTCGGCACTGATTATAAATTTACGACCTAATATCCTTTCTGGTTAGATTCAGAAGAGCTGGTGGCCTAGAGATTACTTTTATCTGAGTAATTAAAGAGATTATCAGAGGAAGAGAGTGATTTTTGGTGCAGTTTAATCCCTGAGAGGTGCATTGTTACTCTGTTTACATATCTACAGCTCTTGCGGATCCCTACAGCTACCTTGGTCATCATCAATCATCAACCAAGCATTTTTAAGGTATTCTTCTTTGTTAGTTTATGTAATCTCCTTTTGATCAACACCGATCTAGTCCGGTCAAATCTGATTAGTCTTTAATCAACGCCGGTTTATCCAAATCGGCACTGATCGAGTCTTTCTTCAGTTTTTAGGTTAGACTCCATCAATTTCTACCTCAGATCCCCTTTTTCCATTTTCAATCTCTACTTTCTTATTGATCTTCAATAATCTAGTCTTACGTCTTATCCGTTTTGCTTAGTTTTCTTTCTTCTTTTACTTTCTGGCCTTCTGTCTACTCGTGTGTCCAATCGACGTTAATCACTGCATGATTGATGCCGACCCAAAAAAATGACGCCGATCTCTATCTAATCGACGCTGACCCAAACAAATGACGCCGATCAGTCTGTAGAAAGATACAGAATTCAGGTAACACAATTTCAGCTTTGTTTTTACAGTTTCCTACTTTCTTTCAGTTTCTGTTGTGATTTTTACATTCTATCTACTATTTTTAATCAGAAAACCTAAATATTTGCTTACATCTTTCATCATGTATGTCTTTATTCTTGATTGAAAACATGAACTGATATCTGTCAAGGAAGCTCATTGCTTCCTAGACCCACTTTTAGGCAGTTCACCCATATATTATCTAACGTTATCTTTTTCAGCTAAGGATTAATGCATCACAGGTTTCTTGGATCTACTTTGCAGGATTGCTCGAATGCGCCCATCTTATCTCCATCAACATTCTCTCCATCTACGTCTTTGGATCTTATCCAATCTATCAGGTATCAATTTCATTTGAGTTTTTCAGGGTTTTTGTGTTTAGTTTGGTGCATTAACTTGGATAGGTAATAAGCACGGAAATTATTGAAGTACATTCTGGCACGCCTGATGGGACCCGACCAAAGTCCCCTATTGGTAAGTTCATTTCTTTTCTAGTTTTGAGATTTTGTTCTTTTTCTTCACTGATTTTCATCAGTTTTCCTTAAGCATTTCCTTTCTTTATTTTGGTCTTGTTTCTTTTGTAATAAAAATCGAAATCAAAATTATTTATTTCTTGCATATCTAGATTCACATTTCTATTTCTAAGATTAGTAAATATTTCATTTGATTTCAAAGCTGCACTTTTTGATTTATCTCTTTGTGTAAAATTTTCATTTTCTTGAAAGTTTTCCAGTTTCTTAAATAGAAATTTCCTTTCCACTAGTATCTTTCTGGATTTGTTTGCATGTTTGCTTAACCTTGTCTTGCGGAGAACTTTGCTTGTTCATGGGATTGTTTGAGGGGAAGAGCTCAACAACGTGCTTTTTGAAGTCCACACACCTTAGAGAGCTAAATCTACAGGTATTTCTCTTTTGTGGTGTTTTCTCCTTTTTAAGAACTTAAAAAGAACTTGTTTTTTTTTTTATCACACTCAAACACTTCGGTTTCGGTGCTTAAAAAGAATTCACATTGGGAAAGAACTTGTTTGACTTGTCTTCATTGAAATCAAACACTTCGGTTTTAGTGCTTAAAAAGAACATTTTTCTTTTTCATTTATGTTGTATGTTCTTCATCTAGTTTTCTAAATAGGTTGGAAAATTGATCAAAATCGGTAGTGACACTATTTGATTTTTATTTTTCACCCTTACACACAAAGCCAAAATCACTAGGTATAAAGCATTTAAAAAAAAATCCTTCCCTGGCCTCACCTACTTGGAAGTGACATCCAAGAGGAAGAGCCTACACAGTACTCAGGATGCGCTATAAATTCACGAAAGTTCTGGTATTTATTGGCAAAGCACCCAACTCCCTTATCGCAGCAGTGTGTGAAGTGTGGGGGTAGGCCCCTATATCAAGCCACGTACCAATCTTTTACTGAAGTGCCTTCAGGACTCCTCACCAAAACATTCCCCAAACCATCCTTAGTTTGGCCAATTGAGTAGTCCCTGTTCTAAAAAGCCTTCCCAAACATTTTCTTTCTTAAAAGGCATGAAAATTTAAAAGAGATAATCACCTACATTGCTTGAATTGTCTGTGCATCAGTTAGATCAATCTTTTTCTATGTTTTTGCTTATTTATGATGGTCATCACCCGGTCACAATCTAGAAAAATGGCTCAACTGGCCTCTTCTTCATTTGATACCACCACTAATGTGGCTGTTTCGGTACCCCTCGGGTCTTCTTCGGGACCATTGTTAGTTGGTTCCCCATCTTGGTCATATAATCCTTTCTATCATCCTAAATTGATCCCATCATGACCAGCTTCCCCCAGTCCTTCAGAGGTGTCATCTACTTCTGATATAGAGTATGTTCCTCACGGAGATCCTGAATTTCAGGTACTCCTTGACCACAACCCGGTAGCCCTTATGGACTACCTAGTGCATAAATCTACTCGCATATCTGATCAGGGACCACTGATCCAACAAGTTTACGATTATTCTCATGAGCCATCCCAGGATTTTATAGAGCTTAGCATGATTTTTCTCACCTCAAACCATGAAAGAAGGTGGCACATCTATGCCTCCTTTTTCTCTTCCACTGACCATGTCAAATGGTTCTCAAATGACCTTGCCTATCTCTAGTGTCACGGCTACCTCGGCTACTCCACAACCTACTTTTGAGAGGCCCTCTTCTTTATCTATGATGAGTGTGTCCACGCTCCCACAAATTGCTGTTAATTCTTCTATGTCGTATATCACATCTCAGGGTCAATATCTCTCTATGAATCAAACCCCTCCTATGGTCAGTTAGTTCCTCCTCGTCCTCTAGTTGGTATTTCTTCTAATGCTCCAGTGACAGTGACCTTTACCCATCCTTTAACATCGGCACTCCTAATAACCAATCCGGCAGTCAAAAGCTTCATTCAGAGTTTGTTCCCTACCATATCAAATCAAATCAACACCCACATTCCTCAATCCATTCCAATTCAGTTAGTAAGTGTAGGAACCCACCAATCACAGGTTCCATCTTTCATTCAACCACCTTTATCTCAACCATTAGTCATCTCATAGCTTGCTTATATTTAGAATCCTTCACAACAAATACCTCACTAGGTGTCACCCAGAATTCCTGGTTATTCCTGTTATCATCCTGTTAATTAGTAGATGAATCCCCCATTAAAACCTCAACAAAACATACCATTCGCTTCTTATACGGGACATACTAACATGCCCCCTCCTCAATCTGACATCATGCAACTTCTTTTTAAGAAAATTGTAGACCTAGAAGCCTCCACCAAAGGGGCTCACCCTTCATACTCTTTTGAAGAAGTATGTAATGAACCGATTCGTCCATCAGTGGCTTTTAAGCCTTATCCTCCCCAATGGGAACTTCCTAAGTTCTCAAAATTTCATAGCCGGGAGGATCCTCAACAACACATGTGAGCATTCAAGCATGCTTGCTACCTTATAGTCTAGGATCAAGAGCTTATGCTCCGTACCTTTCCTATGTCTTTAGTAGGGCCCGCTTTAGACTGGTACAATAACATACCCCAACACTCCTTGTTTTCTTTCTCTCAATTAGCTCAGATGTTTGTTGAAAACTTCTCAATAAACATCGCACATAAGATCTTGATTACAGATCTTTATAACATTCATCAATTCGATGACGAGTCTATTGCAGACTTTGTCACTCGTTGGAGAGGAATAATAAATAAATTGTCTTTCTCCTTCCCTCAATCTCAAAAAATCAAGTTGTTTACTCGATCTTGTGCCAATCATATTAATTCCACTTTAAGGATTCAAACATTTCATACATTTGAATAAGCCTTTACAATGGCACGTAAACTTGAGTCCCGTGCCGTTGAATAAGGGAAGCTAAAACTTCGTTCTAAGTCTAAACCATATTTTTCTCATTTTACGAAATCAAACCCTTCCTCTTATAACAAAGACAAGAATTAGGAGTCCATAAATGCTATCATATTAAAAACATCATGAGATGATAACACTTCTAATCAAACACCTTGGAGAGACTCTTCATCTTCTCAAAAATGACCCTCGTCATCTCGGTCTTTTACTTCGTTGGGGGAATCATATGCGTCTATCTTAGAAAAAAAGTTGGAAGTTCACATGATTGAACTTCCTCCAATTAGAAATTTTGATGAGAGCCAATAACCACCATTCTAGTATCGTGAAAATGACTTTTGTTGCTATCATAAAAGTAAAGGCCATGATATTGAACGATGTCAGACCTTCAAAAATCTTATCAAAAAATTCATTGATAAGGGTGAGCTCATTCTAGATAATCCAAATGCTCCACCAAATCAAGCGCTTGATGTTTTTACACAGCCTTTTCCAAATCATTCCCCGAACAATGACGCTTCAGGGTCTCAAAAACCAAACACCCATACTATCAGCTTCATTTCTACTAATAATTCTTCTTCTAACTCAGAATCATCCACAAACACATCGACTAAATCAGAACTCTCATCCACTCCTTTGATTTCCGAGATTCCACCATCCTCAGATGGTCCATCTTTGAGTCCTCCTTTATTAGAAATAGAGTCTTCTCCCTCTACCTCGCCATCTGATCTTCCACCTATACCTGAGATAGTGTCATCTTCATCTGTCTCGTCATCAGATATTATTTTGGTGCTTGAGTCATTTACATCCCTTCAAATTTCCACTCCCATTTTTTTTGTGACCATGCCTTTGGTTAACGCACCCATAGTTATACCAAATTTTATGCCTTCGAAAGCATCTTCGATCTTAACCCTTCCTGTCACTTTTCCTATGGTAATTACACCCACAATTACTACGTCTGAAGTACCCTCCTCACAAGAGACAACTTCTTCATTACCTATCTCTTCCACCATCAGTGCTTCCTTTCCTATTAAGGAAACATCTAAAGAGATAGCATTGACACCTATAATTCTGACTCCTGGACTCAGACATAAACAATTAGAGTTTAAGCCTAAGGTTACATCATCAATATCATCTCCTTTACTTCCTCCAAAATGGTTACAATCACCTTATGCGGTCGAAGTTGTCACCATCCCTGAAAAGGGAAAACCAATATTTCGGACCATCAAAACTCTTGGTGCTTTCCTTCAAAAATCCCTCTCTGCACCTCATAAAAGATTGGATTTATCCACTGAAAATGTGTCTTCTTCTACAACACCATCTTCACTGGTGCCTCGTAAAGGGGATTTACCCACTGGAAAGGCGTCACCTCTTTTATCATAACCATCATCTTCATCACCAAAATCCAAAACACCCTTTGTGCCTCCAATCAAACCTATTTTGGGAGCTCCTCCCCCATCTAAATCAGTCTTATCTCAATCATCCTTTGTTTCGGCCAAGTAGCATTCTTCATCTCTGAAGACCAAAACACTTGTCACATCTTTGTCATCTTCAAAATCTATCTTGGGAGCTCCTCCTCCACCAAAATAAATCTTGCCTCACTTGCTTCCATCTCAAGCACCTAAGGCTACTTCTCCCAATGTCCAGAAAAGTAAAATAGTCTCTAAAAATACTGTCAAACTAGATATGTAGGTTATTTTACCTTGGAAATCTGTTAAGGCTAAAGAGGTGTCTTCCTCATCTCTGTCCTCATCTTCGTCTACCGGATTCTATACTGAAATCCTTCACCAACTTATCCAATCTTCATCTATATCTCTTCCTCTGATCAAACCCTATAATCCCAAAGGAGTAAAACCCTCATGGTTTAACTCTGATTTGATGTGTGCTTACCATCACACTTCATGTCATGACACTGAGGGATGTAAATCCCTTCAATTTTTCGTTAACAACCTCTTGGAAGAAAGTGATCTTCTGCTAGAAGAAGAGGAGGAAAAAATGTCTCCTATCATCCCAACTACATTTGAGCCTGAACGGTCTACTCAGGCCTCTAATTCTATTAATTCCACTTCGAATGATCTTCCACCTTCTCAAATCGATACAATTTGTATCACCACTAGAGCACAATAGTATGATAATCCATCATGTTCTATAGCCTCTCAACCACAAGTCATTATTTTTGCTACCCTCGAAGGAATTCCTCCTTCCTGATTAGCCCCGAGACCTTGGGTCTCTATTCATGCTTCACCTCAGGCTCAGATTCCCATGTCATTTGATGAGAGTGTTATAAAACAACTCACTTATGTTCCAGTCAAAATTTCTCTTTTTGACCTCATTCAATCATCTTCCCAGCATCGCCAGGCTCTGATTGATAATATGTGCCATATCGTAGTGAATTCATATGAGCCCCAGCCTTTCAAGATGGTTGTTAGATTGAATAGACCATCAACCACCATCTCCTTCAAGGATTATGAAATTCCTCTCATTTCTTCTGAGGATTTAGAGGCTCCTCTCTTTATCACAGTTCAAATCAATAACACTACGTTAAAATGCACTATGATCGACAGTGGTGCTGCACTCAATGACATTTCCTCCCACACATTTGAGCAACTTAAGTTACTAAAGAATGTAGTGTCCCCACCACCTTTCACCCTTTGATCATTTAATGATCAGCTGGCGGTTACTTTAAGAACTGTGGTCTTGCCCATTCGGGTAGGCAAGAAACTTCTTCACGAGCTTTTTTACATTGTTGAAGGGAAATTCCACTACAATATGATCCTCAGACACTCCTGGATTCGTACAATGCACTGCGTCCCATCAAACCTCCATCGATGCATAAAATATCAGTATGAGGGAAAAAACTATACTCATCCAGGAGACCCTTTTCCATCCACACAGTGAGACATGACCATAGGGTCTGTCCCTGCAAAGGAGAATGCTTGTTCTCCTAACGGGGCTTCATCCTCTTCCATACCTGCAACAAAACTACTAGATCTACAAAATCTGGAAGAAACATTGCAGCATTTTTTGCTAGGAGAGATTTCTCTTCTCTCTTTTGACACCCATCTCAAACCTAATGGGTATGGTAGGCCAGATAAAAAACCTGAATATCAGTCATATCTTGGCCACATTATCACCATTGGACTACCCAATCAACAGACTAACTTCATCTACGGTGGTCTTGATACACCTCACTATCATCTGGGTTCTCCTCTTAGGGCCAAACCCTATTCGGTAGGGTTTGATGGTCTACAAAATCCCACGTTCACAAAAACTTATCTATATCGATGCGCTTGGAAAGGTTTTGGCCTGAGAAAGTATGAATAGGCTTTGCATGACCTCGTGTCCATCCCAACTTTTAAACCACATCAAAATTTTGGTTTAGGGTTCAAACCTCTCTCGAAAGCCACCATCACCATTCTCAATGAGCCTCTTTCTATTGAGGAACCATCTTCTCCCGTCAGGTTGGAAGCATCACTTGATGTGGATGACACCATTTCCATCCCAACCTAAATTTTTTTTTAGTCAATATTTGATTTCCTTAGGTCCACTAACCTATAAGACTAATGACAAATCCACTTCCATACCATTAGTCTTCCCTGAAATAGTTGGATACAACTCTCCCACTATCAACACTATCCATTGCGTGGATGATGATTCTGTCCTTACCTATCTGGGGGTGTTATGTTTGTGGAACCTGTTTTCATGTTAGAGTGTGGTACACCTTCTATGTGTTACACTCAGGTATTTTTACGGCGGTCCCGCTCACTGGTGAGTGGGTCAAGGGGGTTCGGGGGGTGAAGCCCCCTGATCGATGGGGGTTTGGGGGTGAAGCCCCCGAAGAAAATTTTCATGGGTGGTTTATTAACCCATGGGTAATGGGTAACCGTTATGGGTTGTTTTTGGGCCCATGCTTTTTCGGTACCCATTATTTTGATACCCACGGTTTTTTTCCCATTGTTTTGATACCTCACCATGGTTTTGTATCAAACTACTTAAGCAATTGTCTATTTATATGGTCTTATGCATATGATAGAAAGACAAGCAAATGTATTGTAGATGTGCTTTGAATTTGGGTGTGAATTCTGTAAAGTTTGTTGAGCATAGCTCCAAACAGATCTGGGTATTGTATTAAGAGAGTGAATGCTTGTAATAAAATTTGAGCAAGTGATTCTTGGTAGCGACGTATCCCAAATTGGGTGAACCATGTTAAATATTGTCTCTCTGTGTTGTGTTATTTATTCTGCACTTCTATTTGAGATCTTTAATATTTTCTACATATTAGTTTCTACTGTTGTGATTCTGTAAGGGATTATTTCACATATTCTATCTCTTATTGCCTAACAGGGGGTAGAGGATTCTTATCTTCCTAAAACCATTCCTTCTGACACATCTACACTTCTCAACGAAGCCACTATCGATGTTAATATAGGGACTTCTAAAGACCCTCGTATCATTAAGGTTGGCCAATCTCTTAATCCACAGGAGTTAGGAGACTTCACCACCTTTCTTTCCCACCATCGCCAAGCATTTTCTTGGTCATATGAAGATATGCCAGGCCTCAATCCTAATATCGTGGTCCACAATATTGTTAGTCTTCTAGACATCAAACCAGTTAAACAAAAAACTACGTAAGATGCATCCTCATGTAGCTCTACTCGTCAAAGAAGAGTTGCAGCGCTTGCTTTCCGCCAACTTCATCCAACCCATTGACTATCCACAATGGGTTTCAAATGTAGTACCAGTAACCAAAGCTACTGGGAAAATTTGAATTTGCACCAACTTCCGAGATCTTAATCTCACTTGTTCGAAAGACGATTTCCCTCTACCTAATATTGATCAACTCATGGATTTAACTACAGGTCACGAGATGATTTATTTGATGGATGATTTCTTTGGGTATAATCAAATCCTCATCACACCAGAGGACCAGCATAAGACTTCCTTCATAACTCCTTGGGGGACTTTTTGTTATCACATCATGCCCTTCGGTCTTAAGAACACAGGAGCAACTTATCAATGTGCAATGACCTACATCTTCCATGACCTCTTACACAAAACTATAGAAGATTACATCGACGACCTCCTTGGTAAGTCCAAACACTATCAGGATCATCTTCTCATCCTTGTGCCTCTCTTTGAGAGACTCATTCATTTTTGTCTTCACCTAAATCTGTCTAAATGCATGTTTGGTGTTCTCACTGGTAAACTCTTAGGATTTATCATTTCTATTAGGGGTATTGAGGTCGATCCCAAAAAAATAAAGGCTATCCTTGAGATGCCTCCCCCTTCCAACTTAAAGCAGCTCCGTGGTCTTCAAGGACACCTTCAATCAGTGTATCGTTTTATCTCACAGCTTTTGGACCATTTTCAACCTTTTCATCATCTCCTCCGTAAAAATGTTCATTTTGAATGGGATGAGTGTTGCCAAAAAGCCTTTGATGATCTCAAAGCTTATCTTCTTTCTCCACCCGTGCTTACACCTCCACGCGAGGGAGAGCCATTCTATCTTTATATTTCTGTGACTGACCATGCTCTGGGAGCCATGATCTCACATCGGGATGCTAATGGTAAAGAACAGGTTATCTATTATATCAGTCGCACTCTTCATGAGTATGAAACATGTTATTCCAAAGCTGAAAAACTATGTTGTGCTCTCTTCTTTGCAACTTCTAAACTTCGTCATTACCTCCTTAATAATAAAACCTACATTGTTACAAGTGTCAATCCACTCAAGACAATGCATGTGAAACCTTATCACAATGATCGTATCACTCGTTGGCTCATGCTCATGACAGAGTTTGACCTCAAGTTCATCTCACAGAAATCTATCAAGGGTCAGGTCATTGCGGATCAATTAGCTGATACTCCTCTTCCAGACACTCAAGTCCCCCTCACTCAATTCCCAGATGAGTACATCCAACAAATCAATTTTGGTCTGTCTCCATTTAAAGTAAAACTCTTCTTTGATGGGTCCAAGTTTCATCAAGGGGGAGGTGCAGGTTTCATCATGATCCCTCCTTGGGGTGCACCCATCCCTGTTGCACACAAGCTTAACTTTGAATGTACCAATAATATGGCTGAATATGAAGCTCTCGTTTTAGGTCTTCAAAATGCCATTAATCTCGGCACTCGCCATATCGACATCTTCAGTGACTTTGAACTCATCATTAATCAAGTCACTGGTGTCTATCAGTGCAAAAATGATATCCTTCAAATATATCATGATATCATTCTCTTTCAGCTTCAATCTTTCGATAAATTTACTATCCAGGCTATTCCTCACACTGCAAACTAATTTTCACAGATATGATGGCTTCTTTAGCCTCACTTATTCCTCCATTTACTAAAGACTCGCGACTTTATGTGGTTGTTCAGTGTTTAGACCAACCATCTCATCTCAGGCAGTCGACTTCAATCAACGTCGTCATGACCGACACTCAAGATGAGTGGTATCAACACATTTTTTATTATCTATCCTATTCAATGCTTCCTCCAGATCTGACTTCCAATGGCAGAAGATCTTTTATCCAACGCGCAAACCACTATACTATTCTGGGTGGAATCCTTTACAAACATGGCTTTGATGGTATTTTTCTTCGGTGCCTCAAAACCCTTGAATCATCTAAAGCCATTCAGGAGGTCCATGATGGTATCTATGGTTAACACTTTGGTGGTTTGGCCATGGCTAAGCGCATCCTACGTTTAGGCTATTATTGGCCTTCTCTTAATCAAGAATGTTGCAACTATGTCAAGAAATGTGTCAAGTGTCAACAACACGCTAATCTCACACATATCCCTAGCCAGGCCTTGCAACCTGCAACGGATTTGTGGCCTTTTTCACAATGGGGTCTTGATCTCGTTGGCCTCATCAATCCACGCTCTTCACAGTGACATCACTCTATCATTATTGCCACATAATACTTCACTAAATGGGTGGAGGCTATTCCTCTTTCATCGACCAAAGCTAAACCTATTGTTGATTTTGTCTATCAACACATCATTTGTCGCTTTGGTGTTCCTCACAAACTCGTTACAGACAATGGCAAGTCTTTCAAAAACAAATATTTACAGAACCTTTGTGACACCTTCAATATTAAACTCAGCTTTTCTTCTCCATACTATCCACAATCTAACAGCCAAGCTGAGGCTTCTAATAAAACTTTGTGTAATATCCTCGCAAAGGTAACTAGTCGAGCTGGTAGGGATTGGCACTTACACATCCCTTTTTCTCTCTAGGCTTATCAGACTAGCATTCATACCCCTACTGGTGCTACTCCATTCTCTCTCGTCTATGGGTCTAAGGTTGTCCTTCCTTTGGAAGTCCAGATTCCCTCTCTTTGCGTCTCTCTCAGAGAGTTTGTCTCTGATGAGGACTATCGTCAAAACCATCTAGCACAACTTGAGTTGTTAGATGAATGCCACCTCAATGCTCTTGAACATCATCAAGTCTATCTTGAGCGTGTCAAGCATGCTTATAACAAGCATTTGTAGCTAGTGTGACTTCCAAGTTGGTGATCTTGTTCTTAAAGAAAACCAAAATGTCACTACTCTGGAACGGAGTCAACGTGGTAAGTTTGCTCCTAACTGGATGGGACCATACGTTATCACTCATAAGTATGGGTCTGGGGCTTATCACTTGTCTTCCATGGATGGTATACCTAAAATGGAGCCTCTTAATGCTTTGCATCTAAGGCCCTTCTACTGTTAAAATCTATCTTACATGATCTTAGTCACAAAACAAATCTTTTCATCCATCTACAACCAGTCATGCATTTCGTAGTGATTCAGAACTATGTGGTTCTCCGCGTTATGTCTTTTATACCTTAAATATGAGTACCGCGGCTCTACTCATGGCATTTTCCTTACGGATTTGTTCCTTCTCATGGTAGGAATACCTTAATCACTACTTCATCCACCCTAGGTGTTCATCTTGATCAAAAAACTTTGGGGCATGAGTACGTGCTTATATACATTTTCTTCCCCTCTATCTGATCTATCTGGTCTAAACTCAGCTTCTTCCAAAGCTCAAAAAAAAAAAGGAAAAGAGATGCTATCCTAGTCCCAAAAGATAGACTGATCCCTCGAAGGACAGCTATCCATGCCTTATCAACTAAAATAAAAAATATAGACCATTCCTTGAAGGATGGCTATCATCAAAATCAAAATACAGACCGCTCCCTTGAAGGACGGTTGTTTGTTTTATGGCATTTTCAGCCTTTTCAGTAACAAACTTCCTCTATTGGCCAGTTTTTTCACTTTTTAGCATCTCTGAAAGACTTCCCGTATCGATCAGTCTTTCTATATCTAGCAAACTTCCCGCATCGATCAGTTTTCTTTTCTATCAAAAGAAAAAAATCATGAAGCTGTGATATGAGACCTTTTCGATCATATGGAGATCCTTGTTTTCCCCATATGGGCATGTATTTAATCCTTCATGTGTTTTGACGAGATGTATACTTATCTCTCATCCTTATCTACCTCCTAGATTTGGTTTGCGACTAACTAGTGTCAGGTTTGTTTTATCTGCGTCTATGGCCTTGTGTGCATTGTCTTTCGATTTACCATCAAGGTCTCTATTTATGGTCGGTTAGGGGCCTAACTTATCATTCTTTTTCCTATCTAGGTGTAGTGATTTTTATTTCTAAAGGATAATATCATTACATCACTTTCTTTTACAAAAGACATTTCTCATGTTTATTTGTTGTTCATCCAGTTAAATTGACATTTAACATGTTAATTTACTCAATCAAGTCGATCATCTATCTATGCTCATCTTATTCATCTCATATAATGTCATAAAAAAAGCATGTATTAAAAACACATGTGAATCCATCTATCTATATCATTTAATTGAATTGACATCTTAAACATGTTAATTTAATCAACCATTTATCCATGAAAAATCAATCAAATCACATCTATTCATCTATCATCTATAACATTCATCTATACCCATCAAAATTACATAACATCTAACCATATCTATCGAAATTAAATGCATGAATCCAATCACATAACACAAAATGATGAATATATATACATATATCTATCTGTACAAAAGAATGTGTGGCTTCCAATCAAGCCATATACATCGTATCCACAAAAAAATGCCTTCAGCTCGAGGCTACATCATCATATCTCTACATCAGTATATCTCTACAAAATATCACATCTATATGGTAAAATCAGATAGGTGGAAAACACTATCTCCTCCTCCCTCCTCAGGTCCGGGTTGTCTCTCCTGACCATCTCCTACAGAGCTGGAGATGCCCGCTACCATGGCCCTACCACCTCCTCGATCTCCTCTGGTGCTCACACCCTCTGAGGCACTGCCAGCAGTAGCTGTCATTGTCCTCCTCCTCGCTCCATACCGAGGCACATCCAGGGTGTGCTGTGTCAGGGCATCCTCATAATATCTCACCTCAGCAAGGAGAGCCTGATAGGTACTCAGACTCACCATACCGGGTGCTCGCAATGGTGCTACTGCTGGTGGTGGTCCTCCTGCTACCGCACCCTATGCCCCTGACTCTGAGGTGGTTCTGGTATCACCATATTTGGCCCTGAGGGCCTCCCTATGCCTGTGATAGCGATCTCTCTACTGGATTGTTGTATCCCACTCCTGACGAGTGGTGTCTCTCTCCTGTATTAGGGTGTCCCTCTCCTCTATCAAAGTCCTGATCTCCTCGAGGGCAGCCTGGTGTGTCTTTATCAGGGTGGCATGCTCTCCCTCCAGTCTCTCTAGTGCTGCTACTAGATCCTCCTCGCCTGCCTCTGTAGCTGCCGAGAGATGACATGGCAGCTCCGCATGGTACCACACCTCATAGCCCTCATCCACTCTTGTGTCATCATCATCATCTGTGGGAGGTGGGGCCTCCCTGAGTGGATCTACTGGGATCAGTATAGGTAGGTCTGTCTCCCTGATATCCCGTCAGTATGGTGTATATATGGTCGGGATGATCTGAATCACACCAAACTACCTCATCACCTGTATAAATGGGACTCACTCTAAGAGCTCTGGCCTATGGCCCCTAACTACCCTGCTACGTCTCAGCTCCACCAGATGGGTGTCCTGTCTGGCCCATATCGGATAGACCCTGTATGGTCTCCATATCACCTGTGCTGGTGTCAGAGTCCTGAATCTCTCTGAGTACCACTCTGTAGATCTCCCTGTATCTCCTGGGGCCATGTCTACCTGCCATCGTCGAAATCCATACTCAAGGGCTCCCTCTACTCCTAGCATCCATGGAAGCCCAGATGGCCTGATCACTGATATATGCTCATATGCCCAACAATGGAGCACAAAACTCACGTCTATCCCAGTCCGCCTACCTGTGGTATACATCCACAGCTCATGATATATCTGTGCTAGTAATGCATCAACATATGTAAACACCTGCATGAACTCTAGAATATCACAGACACAGTCGAGTAGGAGTAGTGGGAACCGTCCACCTCCAGAATCTAGTAATGCATAATAGGAGATAGCCATCTGGATAAGGGCTATCAATCTACTCTTGGGGTCATCCTGCTGGTATTGTGAGGCTGTCCTCATAGCCCCAGACACTATCTCTGCATCATCTGCCCTGTCCCCATATAATCATACCAGGGCCCTCCTCTGCTACTCTCGTGGGGTGATCTCTATCAGGTCCCCTGTAATCGGTAACCTGAGGATCCTATAGATGTCCTCATGGGTGATGGTCATCTCACCCATCTGAAACCAAAATGTGCAGGTCTGGCTATCCCACCACTGCACCAATGCTCACATGAGCTCCACATCTCGGGGTACCCACCTATAATAACAGAAACCCCCTAATCTGGATAACTCTAGATGACTCCACTCAAAATCTATCACATCTGGCAGTATGGTCTCTAGTAGCTCGGGAATAGCATCCCACATGTGTAGGACCTCTCGTGCCTGCATGATATCAAACATCGTCATTAGTTTCATATTTATCAAAATCCACATCATTAAATTTTCATCAAAATCTTTCTCAAAAATCAAAAATGTCACTTTTTTCAATCGGCGCCGACTCATGCCAATCGGCGCCGTTTACTTGACGATCGATGCCGATTGTGTTACAATCGGCGCTGATCACTTCCTAATCGGCACCGATTTTTTCAATCGATGCCGATTACAAGGTAGAGTGCCAAAAAATCCCTCTTGCCTCCTACTACAAAAAAAAAACACAAAACAATAAATGTACGAAGCTAAGGCTCACTTACCCCTGGTCATGTCCTCTTCCTCTTCTGACCACTTCGAGAGGCTTCCATGTTGCTCAAATTCAATTTTTGACTTTTTCTAAATCAATCGTCGCAGTGTAAATGAATCGTTACCGTTCATCTTTTCTATACTTATAGGTTTTCAGAGCGGTCGGCGCCGATTATTTTGATCGACGCCGATTTTTGTGGTCAACGTCGATTAGGGGTAATCAACACTGATTGGATCCCATCGGCGCCGATCGGGGATATTTTGATATATTTCATCCTCTGGTCCCACCAGGATGCACTTTGTCCTCATCTGTTCTCCTGTCTTACGCATGTGTCACCCATCACACATTGCCACCATCATTACGTCTTTCTTTTCGGTACTTGTACCTAATCACCTTGCATAGCCTCACGTGTGTCTCACTCGTGGCTTGGCTTTGCTTGTTATTCCCCACCTGGGGCATCTCATCATTATATCTTTTGCATGTGCCACCCATAGCACACCTGTTCTACCTAGTCTGACAGTACTTCTATTACAAAGTCCACTATAGTGGCCATATGTCGATTTCCGCGGTGGCTATCCTCTCAAGGCCGTCACTTCATCCTTCTTGTCTAAGCGTTGATGCTTGGCTTGTTTATTTGATCATTGTTATGACCTTATTTTCACCTTTTAGTGCATATTTTCAGTGTTATCACCCATTCCGAGTTCTTCCCTGTACATGGGTAACTCACGTTTTTTGCAACCTAAAGATAGCGGGTCTGTAGGCACTAACGTCGTCTCATTTGAAGGTTGTCTAGTTGTCCCTACCAATGTGTCACTCTTTAGTTGTTGCTATGTTGCAGTCACCTTTAACTCACCAGTCTGTAGCCACTTACATCATCTCATATGAAGACCGTCTAGTCTGCCCTACCAATGTGAGTTCCTTAGGTCGCTGCCTTTTTTGTTTTTTTTACGTGCATCATCAATGATCAAATCTACCCCAGACATCTCGCTGGGGCATCCTTCTTTCTCATCTACCTTTTTCAAACTCAGGATCAGTTGGCCTATTTGGGGCCACCCCATCCCTAGTTTGAGGGGGATCACATCATTATTGTTCTTCATTTCTTCCAACTCCTTGTTTTTGTCTCGTGGCATTGCTTATCACAAGTTACTCGACAAAAAGGGGCAAATGTAGACACCTAAAATTGGTTACCCAATTTAGTGTCCCCTGGGTTCATTTATCCTCTCAGGTAACCCGGGGCACCTTTATATCACCACTTCTCCCTTAGGGTATTACTTAAATATTTAATTTAAAGGCCTATCCTAAGTTTATTTCACCCCATTATATTTCACTCATGGATAATTAAATATTAACTATTTAATTATATCTTTTTACATTTATTTCAACTACTTATCTACCCCATATCAATTTCCAACCTCCCGTGCTATTATTATCCATCTATCCCACCTATTTTTCCTCCCCTGGAACCATGCAGCGAGATTCTTCCCGTATTTGAGTCGAAGGGATATGTATTATTATCCCCACAATTCATTCCTTTTCGCCACTTTGGGAGTCTGTTCCCTGATCGATGCCAATCGTTTCTCGATGACGCGATTTTTTTGAGTGGCACCGATTTTTCTGAATGGCGCCAATTTATCTCGAATCGGCACCAATTATAAATTTATGACCTGATATCCTCTCTGGTTAGATTCAGAAGAGCTGGTGGCCTAGAGATTACTTTTGTCTAAGCGATTAAAGAGATTATCAGAGGAAGAGAGTGATTTTTTGTGTAGTTTAATCTTTGAGAGGTGCATTGTTACTTTGTCCACTTATCTACAGCTACCCTGGTCATCATCAATCATCAACCAAGCATTTTTTAGGTATTCTTCTTTGTTAGGTTATGTAATCTCCTTTCGATCAACACTGATCCAATTCAGTCAAATCTGATTAGTCTTTAATCAATCCCTATTTATCCAAATCAGCACTAATCGGGTCTTTCTTCAGTTTTTGGGTTAGAATCCATCAATTTCTACCTCGGATCCCATTTTTCCATCTTCAATCTCTTCTTTTTGATCAATCTTCAGTAATCTGGTCTTATGTCTTATCTATTTTGCTTAGTTTGCTTTCTTCTTTTACTTTCTGGCCTTCTGTCTGCCTGTGTGTCCAATTGACGCCGATCACTGCCTGATCGACGCTAACCCAAACAAATGATGTTGATCACTATCTGATCGATGCCGACCCAAAAAAATGATGTCGATCACTATCTGATCGATGCCGATCAGTCTGCAGAAAGATACAGAATTCAGGTAACACAATTTCAGCTTTGTTTTTATAGTTTCCTGCTTTCTTTCAGTTTCTGCTGCGGTTTTTACATTCTGTCTGTTGTTTTTAATCAAAAAACCTAAATATTTGCTTACATATTTTATCATGTATGTCTTTATTCTTGATTGAAAATGTGAACTGACATCCGCCGAGGAAGCTCATTGCTTCCCAAACCCGCTTTCCAAGTAGTTCACCCATATATCGTCTAACGTTATCTTTTTCTACCAAGGATTTGTGCATCGCAGGTTTCTTGGATCTACTTTGTAGGATTGCTCGTGTGTGCCTGTCTTGTCTCCATCGGCATTCTCTCCATCTACGTCTTTGGATCTTATCCAATCTATCAGGTATCAATTTCATTTGAGTTTTTTTAGGGTTTTTGTGTTTAGTTTGGTGCATTAACTTGGATAGGTAACAAGGGAGAATGAGGGTGAGAATGATTGGTAATGAAGATGGCATCAATGAATAGATGGGGCCTCCCCTGTGGAGAGGTAGAGATTGGGGGAGGGATTATGACATATGATTTAGATGGATAAACTGACCTAGATTCTATAGGAGGTGAGGATTTGATTGGAGGATTGGATTTGAATGTGGATGAGATAGAAGGAAGAAGGTGGTCTTCGTTGATGAGAAGGTCATATTCTTCTATGAGATTATGGATGAGAGTTTGAATGGACCTATAATGTTCTATATCATGTCCATGGGTATGATGGTAAGTAAAAATGGTGTTAGGGTCAAACCATGATAGTATTGGGCCACATGGGTCAAAATATTTGATAGGAGGAAGAGTGACTACGGATAATTGAAGGATTTGTTGAAATATTTCAATATAAGATCCAATGGGGATTTTTGAAGAATATTTTATAGATGAAACGGAGTTGCGAATGGTGGTTGAAGGTAAGAGGGATGGTTTACTTCAATGGGATTCATGGGAACCTTGGATTCTATCTTGGAGTTAGAAGGAGGAGCTGATTGTGACTTGGTCTCAATTTTTATAGTTGGTGACTTAGATGATTTGGATCCGGATTTAAAAATTGTGGATGGTTTTAGAGGAAGGTCAGGTTTGGAAGGAGGATGATATTTTTTTAGTTTTTGATAATGGGGGTCTTGGATGAAGAGCTTGACGCTAAAATGGAAGGAGACGCTCCTAGGAGTGATGATGTGAGATTATATTTCTTAGGAGGTTTAATCTTGGGAGGAGGGAGATCCAACGTTTTTTGTGGATGCATGAGTGATTTTTAAATGGGTATGTCAAAGTTATTATACTTTGGTTGTGAGGTTTTTCCTTTGGCATGAATGATGAATATTTCAACTGGAGGGTGTGTAGAAGTAAAACTATGTGATGTGAATTGTGTCATAGATGAGGATATGATAGGTGGAAGTGATTTTTGGATGATGTGCTTGATAAAATCAAAAGGGCTTGCAGATTGTATGGGTTTAGGATTATTTTATGTAAGAGTGATTGATTTTGTAGATGGGATAAGGATATTATTTATGATTTTGTTGAATGGGGGTGTTTGTGAATTAAATGTTTCAAGGGTTGGCATAGATGTGGAGGTAGGTATGGATGTTGACGTGGGTATAGTCATAGTGATAGATTTGGTTGATGTGGAAGTGGGGATATATTTAGGTTTGTGTGGAAAAGATGTCAAGATAGCTGTTGGGGTAGTTATAGGTGAAGGAATAAATGTAATAGGTGGAGATGTGGTATATATGTATGGGGTAGTAGGTAGGGTTAAATTTTAGGTGGGTGTGATAGTTGTAGATATAATCGGTGTAGATGTGATAGGTGTAGAAATAGGTGTGGATATTAACGAGGTCACAGATGAAGGGGTAGGAACTGAATTAGAGATAGATTCAGTTGATGAGTTAGTGATGGGTGCAGGAGAAAAGTATGAAATAGACGTAGGTGTAATGGATGAAGATATTATTTGTGTAAGGGATGGTGTTGGATCATGATGTATGGTATTGATTGTGTGAGAATTAGATGCATAAGATGTGGGGGTAGAATTCAATTTGATGATGGATGATTAAGGAAGGTTTGTTTAAAGTCCTCAAGGGGATGATTAGGTGGAACATTAGGATTGTCCACTTGGATATCACCTTGATTTATAAATCGTTGGATTAGATATTTAAACTATCAATACTTCTCAATGTCATGACCTTGGACTTGATGATACTTACAGTAATGCCCCTCATGATAACACATGGGTTTGGATCACGATTCATCAATGGGTCAGATGGGGGGAGGTTGAATAATATAAACCACCATTAGCTTGTCAAATACTAAACTATATGATTCTCCAAGAGGGGTATAGTTAGGAAGTGGTCTAGGAGAATTTTGTGGAGGCTCCGTGTGAGAAGTGGATGTGAAGGAAGATTTAAACATAATGGCGTTGGAATTGTTATTAGATTTGTCACCATGTGTGGAGGACTTGGTAGATTCGAACTTGGGATTATTTGATTAGAGTTTAAGATGGCCTTTCTCAAGGGCATGGAGTTCAAGTTTACAAGCCATAGTAAAATCCTCTTTAAAGGTTTGGAATGACTAGATTTGAAGAGTATAGGATATATGATTCACAAAATAATGTGATAAGAGTTCAATAAGCTCATTTTGTGGAAGGGAAAATGATATTTTGTGTATTATACTATCTCATTATGTGATGAAATCTACAGGATACTTGTCATCATACTGTCTAATGACATAGACGTTGGTGATCGTGATCTTAAATGTAATGTTGATTGATAAGTGTTATAGCAATAGTTGCACAAGTTAGGAAAAGGAAAATAATGAATAGTATGGGATTTCATTGTACCAATCCAACGCGGAACCAGATAATGACATGGGGAAGGTGCGAAGCATAAGGTCTTGATCATGAGCAATGAGATAACATGTATACCTAATGCATAAATAAATTGTTAGGGATCCTCCTTGCTATTGAATTTAGAGAACTTTGGAAGCTCCCAATGTGTATGATAAGGTTTTATAAGAATTTATGGGTTAATGGGTTCATTATAGATTTTATCATATGAAAAGGTGATCTTAGATCCCAAGGTAGCGACTTTAAGGCTAGCCATTCTTCTCAATAATGTTTACATGGGATTTTTGGTTGTGTGGGAATGAGAAGTTGGAGGATGTGGTTGAGGAACCTATGAGGTAGATGGATTAGGTTGCTGATAATATTGAGGATGAGTAGGTGTTTGTGGAAGAGGTTGATAAGAGGGAATATAATCAATAGGTTGTGACTGAATGGGTGGAGATAAAGCTTGTTGTTGAGAAATGGGAATGTGATAAGATTGATGGGGTTGAGTTGGATATTGAGGAATAAGGAGGTTATATTGAGGTGGTATGTGATTGTTGGAGATCAAAATTGCACCCGTCCCAGATAAGGATGAACTGGGATTTTGAGGAAACATGGGACTATCTCCAAGTTATGGGACCTTACGCACTTGAGACATACCTAAGGAGAAGGGCAGTTCCTCTACCAAATTCTACCGATAAAACTACTCCTAATGCTGGAAATGAATCTATCTAATCTGAAAATGGCATTCCAAGGGACCAGGGTTAGAAGGAGATGCATAAGGGAAATCATAGGCTAAAAGGGGCGGTGATAGCACCAGAAAGAGGATGATTACTCTCCACAAGGGGAAGGAAAGAGATAAAACATGGATGAGATGGTGGATAAGTGTGCCATAGAAAAGAACCACGTAGACTTGGATTTCCCACATATTGGCAACACATGAAAATGGAACCTGCAAACAAAAAATGTGCACAACATTGCCAGAAAACACACACATAGAGGAAAGAACACGATAGAAAGTGATAAAAGGGAAGACAAAAGTGCCACAAAACCTGACTTTAATTATTTAAAGGATGCACAGTCAGTTACATTCATGGAAGTAGGAAAGAATACATTGCATAGACCAATTTTAAGGTCTAAAAATCATGGTAAGTTGGCCAAAATTTTAGCATGGTGCCATTATAACAAAGAGGGATCCATTTCTAAAGACCAAATGCTCTTACCATTTATAGAAGGAGGAGGAGATAAGAGGAGTAAAAAGAAGATGGAAACTCGGATATTCAAACTTCCAACCACCAACAATCAGTAATAATTGCTTATAAATCTTCTTGCAGGGCTATCAGATGCGCCTCCCCATGTCTGTTTAGCTTATGGAAGAAGGAAAGGAGGTAAGATCTAAATAAAATATGGTGGTTGAGTCGATTAAATGTGTGCATTAATGGCCTGAGTTGACATTTCCCTCTTTTCCTGACCTACCTAATCCTGGCAAAATCTTGATTTTGAAAATGGCCTAATAGTGTAGCCCACGCCAACATCTTTGTAACAAGATCTAAAAACACATGTAATCCCAGCCTATGCAAAAAAATTTAATAGTGATATGAAGGTCTTTATTACAAAATAGACACATGCAATGACATGTGGCACATGCTGATTAGACTGAAGCGATTCAGGTGACTTTTCATTGTTTTGTCATTTCTATGCTACGTGTCGTATACTTGGTTCATCACAAGCATTCAACACCCAATTGGACACACTTTCAAAGGTTGTGTGTGGCACACTCAAGTCTGAAATAGTTTCCACGTGGAAAAATGATTAGAAATGAAAGAAGTTGCTACAAGGTGCGTGTGCGACCAAGAGGCGCGAAAGAGGAATGCAACAAATGAGTGCACAAAAGGGATGCATGTAAAAGCGATAAGAAAAGGTGTATATCTGCAAGAATCATATAACTATGTGAATGAGGGACACAAGAACTTCAAATTGAGGAAGCGTGTGGTGGAAAGAAGGAAGAGTGCATGGAGCAAGCAAAGGGGGACAAAAATGCGTAAGCGCACAAGAGCGAGGGAAAAAAGTGTACGAAATAAGGAAGGAATGTGTAGAGGATAAGCATGCTGAGGGACTTATCCAAATTTGGAAGGGAAATTCAGAGGGTGCACGCAAGGAGTGTGTGACACTATTGGGATGAAAGTGAGTGTGCACGAGGTAGGCGCGAAGGTGCAAAATAAGGGTGAAAGGAGATAGCAGAAGAAGAGGGGAAGGATCGGGAGCACATCGATAAGAACACGTGTGAGATCGGAAGTGAAAGAAGAATAAGACACAAGGAGGAAGCAGGAAGGGCAGTGTCAGAGTGATGCAAAGGAAATATCAATCAAGCAAATTTTTTCCAAGGGAATCATCAACAGTGAGTGCACATTGAAACCTGTGAACTTGAACTTTAGAGTCAGAATGAAGATGTAAGTTGTCAAAATAACTAGGGGGGTTATTTTGGGACAACAATTTGGCGTCTTTTGGGGCCATTTTCTTGCTAGATGAAGGTGATCAGTAGCCTTATAAGCATATCCATTTGGCATGGAGTCAACCTAAGAATATGAATTTCTTGATTTGCAACTTGAAGAACACCACATGAAGTCACTTCAAGCAATTGTCAAAATTTTGAATACAAATTGATTGCTCTCATATGAAGATGTTTTGATTTAGATAATGAGAGTTGAAAATTGTGCGCAAACTTTTGGAAATTCCTAATCATTTTGAAAAGTATGGAATGGAATCCCAAAATGAAACAAAAGAGGGTGTGCAAAAGGGCATGCAAAAAGAAATGAACATAAGTGCCAGAAAGGATCGCATGGAAAAACAAGAAGCATGTGCAACTATGTACAAAATTTGATAATCATATATGTTCTAAAAGGTGAAATATGTTGAGTGTGCATAAACACTTATTTTTCTGAAATAAAACCTAAACTAACCTATACTAACCAAAGGTAAAGTAAGCTTACAAAAAACATACAATAGGTAGGGAGAAGTAGTTATTCCTTTCCTCAAAAAATGAGACCATGTAACTGATTTTGCGTTGAACACATTTTGTGACAAGAATGAAAAACTGGATTGAAGCTTGTCTTTCCACCCTCTTCAAAGTATCAACAAAAAAAAAACAAATACCTCCTTTAGTTTTTCTACATTTGGATTCGGGAGGCGTTGTATGTCTGACCTTTAGTGCACTGTTAAAGTTTTACCTTATGCTCTGAAATGAGCATGACCGGCAGTAACTCTATGTCTTTGGCTCTAGACTAGCCAAATATCTTATCTAGGCATGGCCTGATCCTTGTGTTTTTTCCATTCTCTTTGAAGATCTAATACCACATATTGGTATCATCATACATAATATTTTCCTGAAAGATGAGTGTTTATAGGATAGTGTCACTTATTATTATGCCTTCTAAAAACAACTTTGTTTCCTTTTAAAATGGTGCCCTCTCAGTCTAACTAACTTTCTTTTTGAACAAACGTGCCCTATTTTTACTTACTCTGTACAATCTCATCTTCCCAATAAGATTCATACCATTCTTCAACATTTTTACAATCGTCGAACATGATGATACTGATTGGGGGATGATACATAGGTGAGGGACTATTCATTTACATCATAGTTAGATAGAGGGGACTCATAAGAAGATGGGAGGATTGGAATGGAGGTAACATGCATGAAAGGAATGTAATATCGCATGGGAGGAATGACAACAGAGAAATGAAGGTTTCCTTTGAACTAGCATGAGATGGAGACTCTTCTAATCCTCATATGGCAACAGTCATACACCTAAGGAAGAGTGTTGACAATGGGCAAAGCTAGGCATAAATGTGGCAAATAAGGAATCTAAGGACCTGTAAGATGAAAACGTAAGGAACACTCATTAATAGGGTCACCCAAGGTCTAAATTCTTGAGCCTCCATTTCTTCAGCCAATTCTTTGTGAATCTGATATGTGAAGTCATCCAGACATACTCTATTGGCACACCTATATTACAGGTTAAAGATGTTTGGTATGAGAAGACCGTTACATGGATAGGGCATTCTCCTTGAACCAATTGTATAATTATTCTCGTATCTGATCCGAAGTGGAAATGGATCTGAGGATGAAAAACTACTGAACTCAATATTCTTTATTATGCCTCTGAACAATCAACATCTTGAGGAAGAATATTTCCATCTTCACCTGGCATAACCTGTGACTTAGAAAACATTATGGGTTGCTAAAAATAATCATATGGATCAGTGGGATCATTAGGACATTATTCCCCATCTCCATGGAAATGATGCAAGTTTATCAGGACTATTTTAGGGATATCATCCCATTACTGCAAATGAAGGGGATGGAGGGACTTAGTTTTTCTGTGGAAAGTGAGAGAATCCAGTGAAGAGCCATGGATCCAAGATGGGAACATGAATTGGATGGAAAGGGGAAAATAGAAAGATAGAAAGAAAGGAGATGGATAAAATAAAGAAAGGAAAATGTATGAAAATGAAGATAATGGGTGGGTTGAATCAGTGGATTTCAACAGATGTTCTTATAATATCCTCCAAAGGATGATATATTTAACTAAGAACACATCAACTTGGAAAATGAGATAACAAGGGGAACTCTCCCACGCATGTTACCAGGTTGTACACTAATTATTGTTTAGTATCACTTTGTGCATGTTAAAGCTTTACCTTTGATTATAACTTTTAATGTAAATGTGTGTGTATGAATGTCATCCTTGTGCACCTAATGCTAATTCCTTACACGTGTGTTTGTGCACTTCTCATTTTTTTCTCTTTCACTGACAGGGCACACGGACTGTTGAAACTAGTAGATATGGATGTTGGGAGTTGTCAGATGTGTTGAAAGATGCCTCTAAAGGATGGATATCAATAGGAACACATCAAACCTGCTAAGATGAATATGTATAGCTCTTCAAACTGGTCCCACTCGGGTGTGCCACAAATTGTTGGAGCTCAAAATTGCACTCATCCCATAACAAGATGAACTAGGGATTTTGAGGCAACATGGAACTATCTCCAAGTGGTGGGACCTTGTGCACTTGAGATAGACCTCTGGAGAAGGTTGGTTCCTTTACCTATTTCTACCATGCTAAAATTAATCCTAATGCTATGGAAAGGAACCTATCATAATCCTAAACTGAACAGTCCAAAGGGACCATAGGGTTAGAAGGAGATACACAAGGGAAATCCTTCGGCTAAAACAAGGATAGTGATAGCACTAGAAAGAGGGGTTGATTGCTCTCCACAAGGGGAAAGAAAAGAGATAAAATGTGGGATGAGAGGGTGGATAAATCATGCCACAGAACAAGAATCACATATACACAGCTTTCTCATGCATTGAAAACAAATGAAAATTGAACCTACAAGTGGGAAATGCGCACAACATTCCAGAAACATGAACAAAGAGGAAAAAAACACAATAGAAAGTGAGAAAAGGGTGGATAGAAGTGCCACAAAACCCAATTTTATTTCTTAAAGGATGACACAATTAGTTACATTCATGGCAAAAGGTGAGAATACATTGCAGAGACCAATTTCAAGGTCTAGAACTCATGGGAATTCAGCCACCATTTTGGCATGGTGTCGTTATAACAAAGAGGGATCCATTTTAATGAGCATAGGTCTACCATTTATAGAAGAAAAAGAAGAGAAGAGGATGAGAAAGAAGAGGGAAACTCATATTCAAAATTCCAACCACTAACAGCAAGTAATAAATACCTATAAATCTGCATGTAATGTTGTCAGATGTTTCTCCCCATGTCTATTTCACTTGTGGAAGAAGGAAAGAGGAAAGATCTGAAGAAAAATTGGTGGCTAGGTTGATTAGATGTTTGCATTAATGACCTAAGTGATGTTTCCTTGTTTTCCACCTACCAAATCCCGCTAAAATATGAAATTGAAAAGTCCAACGTATAGCTCACTTCAACAACTTTCGAACAAGCCCAAGCATGCACGTGTTAGAGCCCTGTAACAAAATTTATTTCCATTTGAAGGTTTACAGTGCAAACTAAACATGCAAGACACGTTGCGCACACTGATTAACTGAATAATTCATCCAACTATTCATTTGTTTTGTCGTTTCTGCCATGTTTCACACACTAGTTTGTTGTAAGGATTCAACACCTAGTTGGTTTGCTTTGGTAGGTTGTGTGAAACACACCCAAATTTAACAGATTGCCACATGGCATAGTGACTAACATAATGACTTAAATAGGTAACATCTATGTCTTATAAAAGTGAAAAAGAAAAAATAAGATAAATTCTGAAATAGAGATTTAATGATAAAGATAGGAATATCTGTAAATAAAAAGTGTCTTAATAAGTTAAGTAATATGGTATCTAATGTCATCTAAGGAAGTAATAAAATAAATCAATAATATGCATTAAAGGATATGTTTAACACCTAATAATATATAAGAAAGAAATCAAAGAAATTATAAGTTTTGGAAAAATATTGTAAGACACCTGATAAAATTAAGAAGGTAATCAAAGAAATTAAAATACGTGTAAGGTATAATAAATTTTAAATGGAATATAAGACATGGGAAAAGAAAACATAAGATATGATAGAAAGATGATTTGTAAAACCAAAATGTAATCTAATAAAATGACAAAGAAAACCTAAGATATAATAAAAAGGAATCACATAAAGGAATAGGACCACAATTAACGCTTGCATTGGTCTTCTTAGGGGTAAATCACTACCTTCGAATTTCGTGATTAGGATAAAAAAATATGGAGCAAACAAAATTAGGTGAATATTTATGAGGAATTCCCAAAGGTATTATAATTATTCTCACAAATCTACGTTGCAATTGTCAAGGTTCTAACATAAAAAGTAATGTAATGTCAGATAATAAGAGATGATATAAACTCATGGTCCACTATCGGACATATAATCAAGGGGATTAAGATGATTGATCATGAAAGGGGAATAATTAATGTGTCATAAGGGAGATACAATATCCTTAGTGGAGATGAGAGACTCTGATTAAAAGGATTCGCCTAAATGTTTTCATCATCTAGGTGAGAAGGAACCTGAGCTGATAGGTTTGATTTAGGTCAACTAGTGAAATATAAATATATGTACCTAATTCGGATATGATAGCATATGATATTAAAAATGCATCTTACCTTCCCATGAAATTTTCCCCAATCTTTGGGACCTTTCCTATGGAGCTATAGGCCTACTATAAGGATTAGGTACTAACATGAGAAGGTAGGAACACTAAATGATAGATATGAGACCTCCTACACCATTCAAAAACCCTACCACACCCTAAAGGACCTCAAGATCTGTAATTTTCCAACTATAGAGTTTGATCTTTCAGCTAGGATAACATATGTGCCAAGTATTATTATATCACATCCTTTTTGTTTGTGATTGAATTTTATTGCTTGAAATAATTAGCTTTAATTTTTGCCTTTTATTTAATTTTTCTTTGATAACACGGCTTTTAACCTTTCTTTTGGCTTTTATTATTATCCTTCCATGCATATTTGTAAGGTCTGGTATAGTGGGTATAAAAGATGACTAACACAAGATATTTTTAAACCTAATAACTATAAAAGAGAAGCTAGAAATAATTATACGATACCTACTCAAATTAAAGAGTGTGATCACATATTTGACCTAAGTGTGCCTCAAGTGAGAGAAAAAGTGGGATTAGTGAAAGCTTCAAAGATATAAGAGTGATACAATGACGGATAAATTTGGATGTTGGTCACTAGGGGAAATACATGATGCTTCATATGGAATGAAGGCTAAAAACAAATGAAATGAGTATTATAGAAACTGTATATCACAAGAGATTATAAGATATGTAAATGTATTTCATATGATAGATTCAACATAAGCATAAAAGGTGATGTTATCCAAAATAATGTGAGACTATAAATGGATTAATAGTTGTAATGAAATTACTTGGATAAATCTGAATATCAACAGCAATAGAACACCAAATTGTAGCTATATGATCACAATATGCAAGTAGAATTACTTAGCCACTTCAAGGGGGAAACCTCAAAACCATACAATAAGACTCAAGTACTCAATACGATGATTAACTACTCCTTATTACCACCTATATATATTATTCCTATGCTCTAGCCAATACCAAGGCTGACCTACTAAACATATGAAAGCATAAATGAATGACATATGACAAGAAAAGATATTTTGCATGCCACAAGTTGGAAATACATATCCAATATAACCTATAGGACTAAGGGTGTAGCATACCCCTCCCCTTTGAAGAAACATTTTCCCCAATGTTGGCCATCCCTGGATGTTGCTATAGAAATGCTTCATCTTCCCATGTTGCATCTTCACTATTCATATTCTTCCACTTGATCAGATACTCGGTAACGACTTTGATCCCTAGTCTTTTTAGTACATGTATGAAGCATCCCTTCAAGTTCCAATATGATCCTTCCCTCATCATCTAGTTTAGGAAGAACTCAATGGGTTGAAACATGTTGCCCAATGACCTTCTTCAAGCAAGAAACATAGAATATTGGATGTATTTTACTTCCTTGAGGGAACTCCAACTTATATTCCACACTACCAATTTTCTACAAAACCTAGTAAGGACCATAGTATTTAGGTGCAAGATTGTTATCCTTCTTCTATTAATTTAAGAATAACTTCTTATATGGTTGCAATCGTATAAAAACAAAGCCTCCCACTTCAAAATGTTGTTCACTATAATGTTGATCATCCTCTTGCTTCATGTGGTTTTATGCCATTTATAAATCCTCTCTAAGGCTAGAGAGTACATCATGTTGGTGTTGAATGTGATCTTTGATTTCTCACACCTTAGGTTTGATCTTCAAGTTAGAGATGAGTGATGGAGGATGGTACCCGTATAGTGTAAGAAATGGAGACATTTTGGATAAAGTATGAAATAAAGTATTATACCACCATTCTGCAAGTGGTAACCATTGACCCAATGTTCTTGTTTATCTGAAATAAAGCATTACAGATAACCCTCCAAAAATTTATTTACCACCTCCATTTGCCTATCTGAATGGGTATGATAAGATGAACTTTGGGCCAATTGGGTACCCAAGTAAGAGAACAATTCGGTCTAAAAATTTCTCATAAATATTGAATTGTGATCACTTACTATAATTTTGGGCATGTCATGGATCTTTTGCACTGTGTCCATAAAGGAAATGGCAACTGTACTAGTTGTGAAAGGATGAAACAGGGCACAAAAATGAGCATACTTGGTAAGTCTATCCACTACGACCATGATGACACTTTTCCCTTCTGATTCAGGCAATCATGTGATGAAATACATAGATACCTCTTCCCATCTCTCATTAGGAATAGATAAGATTTGTAGTAAACCCGATGTCTTAATGGTCTCGCCCTTATTACATTGGCACACCAAATATTATGCCAAAAAAATTGAACATCTCCTTTCAATCCCTCCCAAAAGAAATCATCTTTAGCTCTATGATAACTTTTCAAGAACCTAGAATGGCCACCTAGTGGAGAAGAATGAAGCTCTGAAAAAACATGGTGTTTAAGTGTAGAGTTCTTACACAAATACAACTTGTCCTTGTACCACAATGTATCATCCTTCCATATAAATTTTTTAGATGTGGTTGGATCTTGCTGGAGATTTTGAATCAGAGTGTGGGTCTTTGCATCTTTCTTCCATTTTTCCTTTTCTCGATCTTCCCAAAATTCTTTTAAAATAGAGATGGAACATAACAATGATTTTATGGACTCATCCCTCCTAGATAATGCTTCAGAAACCACATTTGCATTTCCTTTCTTATAAATAATCTCAAATTCATAACCCAAAATATTTGAGATCCATTTTTGTTACTCTTCTCAAGATGTCATTTCTCCAAGATGTATTTTAAACTATGATGATCATTTTTTACCTTGAAGTGTCTACCCATCAAGTATGGTCTCAATTATTTGATTACATGTAAGATTACCATCATTTCCTTCTCATAAGTGGGCTCCAAAAAATTATTTCCTGTTAGTTTTTTATTCTTAAATGTTATGGGATGTCTTTTTTGCATGACTATTTCCCCAATCCCATTTCCTGAAGCATTGCATTCAACTATGAAGGTCTTGGAGAAATTTGGGGTTGTCAATATTGGGGTGGTACACATCACCTCCTTCAATTTTTCAAATTCACTAGAAGCTTCCTCATTCCAATGAAATTAGTATTTTTTCATTAATGTTTTGAGTGGTGTTGTTTTACTGCCATAGTTCTTTACAAATCTATGATAGGAGCATGTGAGCCCTGAGAAACCTCATAAATGCTTGAGGGTTTTAGGAACTTCCCATTTCATTGTGGATTTTATCTTGTAAGGGTCTGCCTTAACACCTTCATGAGATACAATATGACCCAATTATTCCACTTAATGTACCCCAAAAGAACACTTTGAAGGCTTGGCATATAGTTGATGTTTTTCTAGGGCTTCTAAGACTGTATTAACATGAAAATAAGCCCCATGCTTATTTTTGGCTAACTCCTCCTTCTTCTCCTTTGCTGGAACTTAAATGAATTTTTGGCATGCTTCAGGTACTCAAAATATTCTGGAAATGATCCCATCAGATAGGATTTTTCCTCACCTTTCCAGAAAGGTAAAATTTTCCTCCTAACTCCTTGTATTTCTCAAGTTATGGCTCGGCGGAGTTTTTGAGGGAAATTTTCCCTGGGAAGGCCCGCAACCAATAGGAATGCACCACATGCAAGCGGAGTGGCGGTTCAACGGAGGTAAGTTGGAAAAATCACTAAAGAGTTGGTAGGGTGCAAAGCCCATGAAGAAAAATTTTTTGAGGCCCGCGGACCAATAGGAGACCCGCCACATGTCCAGTCTATGAGCTAGCGGAAAGCGGGTTGGAGTGGGCGAAATTACAAAGGGAAAATTTTTCCCGCGAGACCGCGGAAGAAAGAAAATTGATTAAGGCCCATGACAAATCAAAATGTGCCATGCATCAGTGGAGGTTGGAGGTGCAGAAGAATTTGTTGAAATTTTCCAAAGTAGTCAAAATGGCGCAAGGGAAAAATTTAACCCAAAAAGCCCACAAGGGGAAAAGAAAAAATTAGAAGCCCATCCCCGTGGACCAATAGGAGGCTGCCACGTGTCCAGTCAAAGGCAGAGGTCAGGGGTGCAGAGGAGTTTTGGAAAATTTTCCAAATTCGGCAATGTCAAAGGAAAAATTGGAAGTGCATGCCCTGCCAACCAATGAGGAAGTGACACATGTCACCGGGACAGCGGAGTGCGGGGCAAAGTTGGGAAATTTTCCCAATGAAAAATCAAAGGATAAGAGCGAGGTTTGGGCCTGTGTTTCCATCAACAAATAGGGAAGTGCCACATGGCAGTGGAGTGGCAGGGTGCGGGGATTTTTGGGGAATTTTTCCCAAATTCAAAAAAGGGAAAATTTTAAAGTTTCGGCCCGCCAATCCATTTTTGCCCTAATTTTGCCCTAAATCTTCAGAGGGGCATAACTTTTGATCCAGAGCTCAGAGTTTTGCGTTCTTGGTGTCATTGGAAAGATGGTAAAATTCTCTACATGATGGAGGGTTCAATTTTATATTTTGATGGAGATTGTCTAGAGAAAAATGGAGAAACGTCCCTGGCATGCAAAAAACACAGAAATGGTTACCAACCACCAAATTTAATGAAGTATGGGTCGTTTTTGGATCTGCAGAGCAATGTACTTCAAAGTATGGGATTTTCCATGGGAACCCATCATTTTTTAGGCTAATTAGAAGAATTTTTCGGTGGTTGGAGTTGCAAATCAAATTTTCCCGCATTTTTTGCACTTTTCTTCATTCTGCTTCGTGATAAAAGCTAGTTTTGGCTCATTTGTAAAGGTTGTTCATCTTTTCTACTCTGCCCTCCCTTCTTTTCTTCCCTAGGGTTGAAAATGGAGTTAGAACCTCCTCCCATGCTCTTGTAATGGCATTTTTTCCTTTTACCATTAAAATGATGTTCTGTGCAAACTTCTGGAGCAACAAAAACGTGTTTTGTGATGCATCTGTCCATCCTTGCTCATTTTTTTCTTGTTTTCTTCTTGCCTCTCTTCATTGCAGGTATTTGTGCATGTTTGAATGTTCATTGTAGGTTTGGAGCTGTGTTCATGGAGTTTTGGAACATTTTCTGTGTGAAATCTATCCTTGGGCCTGTGATGCACTTGTCCATCCTTCCCATTGCTCACCTCTTCTTGTTCCATGGCAGTTTTGATAGATGTTCAACATTTTCCTTCTCTGGTGTATCACCATTTTAGTGTAGGATATGTTTTTCCCTCTTTTTTTTTCTCTTTTCTCTCTCTCTATGTCTCCTTGGCATAGTTAGATTAGGATTAGATTAGCTTGCCTGGACTGGAATAGCTTGTGGCAGGTAGTTTAGGAAGAGGAACCAACCTTCTCTAGAGAGCTTTCCCCATTTGCAAAGGTCCCACACTTCTGGAAAGCTCAATGTTGTGCATTCACACCAAATGACATTGCCTTAGAAAAGTAGATCTGAAGGTCATTTTGGGGGTGCTGTGAATTTGCACTAACAGTTTTGGCACATGCCCGGTGGGACCTTAGAGGTCTTCCACCTTATTTTTGATAGGTTGGTGTGTTCCTGTTAAGGATTCAGCCTTTGGAGGCATATTCAAAAGCACATCTGGTGACTCCATCTGGTAAATAACTCATTCTTTGAGTTGCAGACCTATTTTCCATCCATTTTCATCCATTCTTCTTTCCATCTCTTCCATCTTATTTCATTCCATGAAGTTGTGCAATCATGACTTCATTTCCATCATGGAATTCACATTTACAATAGCAACAATATATTTCACCTCCAACATGTTTTACAACTCCTTCAAATCAGCATTTTGATCAAATTCAAGATCAACATGCTTACCCATATGAGCAATACCAAAATTAGTTTGGTTGTGAAGCATATCAAGAGCAAGGGTATGCATGCAATGAAGACAATCAAATGGAAGATGCTGATTTTGTGGAGAAAATCCAAAAGATGGAGGCAAAAATGGTGCAATCAAGAGCAACAGCTCAAATGAAGGCTTTTAGAATTGGTTGTAGGACTCCTTGTCCATGGGGAGGCCCTTTTCCAAGACACTTCAGCCCTCAGGAGAAGTTGGACTTCATGATGGAGATGCTGCCCCAACTTGCACAATGGACAAGCAGAGATAGAGGCCTATAAACTTGGTGCTGAACAACCTTGTCAATGGGTAAGTTCTACACCATCATCTGGTTTTTCTCTTTCCATTCCTCAAGTAGCACCATCTCATTTGGAATGCCAAATTCTAAATCCAGTCAATGCTGCCCCAAGAGTTAATTCCATTTCTCCATTCCCTAGTCTTCCACCCCATCTCAATTCTTCTATCCTTTTCCCTTCCAAACAGCCATTCCCTCCAAAGAAACAAGAATTTCTACCTCCTCCAACACCACAAAAAATTACAAAATCAATTGATTCACAACCCACCCCTCCTCTTGCATTCCCAAATCCATGTTGGGAAGATAAAAATCAGAATGCCAGTCAAGGAAAACAACAGCAAGAAGAAGAGCCAAACAAGGATGAAAAGATCAAAAGTTTGGTAAGCTTGGCTCTCAAATTTGGGATAACAAAGATCCCCTTGATGGTTAAGCCTTCAGAGGAGGTGAAAGTTGAACAAGTGGTGGTTAGGACTGATTTTGTTGCAGCAGAAGAAGAGCAAAAAGAAGAAGCAGATCAACAATCAGTTTTCTCAGAATGTAGTGTCCATGTTGGCACTTTATTTGAAGGAAATGCTGATCCAATTCGAGTTGCACAATCAGCCATGGAAGAAGAAGATCTTGCAGTCCCAACTTTTCCTCTAGAGCAGTAGATTGAAGAGTTTGACTTGACAAACCTCATGCTAGAGGGAGAGTTTAATCAAGAGCAAGATGGTCTTCAAGAAGCAGAGGAGGAAGAACAACCAGCTCCAAATCCCATTGAAGAGGAGCAAATGGATGAGATCAAGTCAGTTTTTGCAACAATAGAAGAAGGAAGCATTATTGATACATTTTTGCTTTCATTTGAAGGGGCTGATTTGATTGATGAAGCCATTATGGAGGTGAACAAAACAGGTCCAAATTTTGAGCAAGAGGCACAAGAAATTTTATGTTTCTCTCCCACTTCATCTCTCCAAAAATATGATTTTTTGGATGAGTTTGAATTGACAAGTTTCATGTTTGAAAATGAAACTACACATGGTGAAGAAAATGTAGATTTGGAGGTCACCATACAAGAGGGAGAGACCTTATAGCAGTAGGACATTGAAGAGTTTGATTTTCCATCAGACTTAGAAGAATGTTTGGATGAAGAGCCAGCTGAAACTACAATATTTTCTTCTTCACCATTCATTCTCCAACATCAAGAGCCTGCTGCCACAAAGGAGAACATTGAAAAACAACAGCCTGTGTTTTGTGACAGCTCTTTGGAACCAATGTTGGAAGATATTAATCTTCCATGTTCTTCACTGGAAAAGGAAGGAAAACAACAGAAGAACTTCATCACTTCTTCCACACCATCCATTCAAGAAGGTCTACAAGAAGACTCCATTTTTGGAGTTGAAAATCAGAGCTATGGGCATATCAAATGGATCAGACCTTTCCCAATAAGGTACTTGGCTTCATTGGAGCCAAAGGAGAAGTCACAACCAGTCATGCTTGCTTCTAAGCATGAGGATGAGCTACAAAGTACCAAGGATCAGCTGCCATACCTCTTCAATCCAAATGCAGAGCAACTAAAAGAGGTATTCAATTTGCTTTCAGCTGACACCTTGCTAATTTGGGTAGAAGACCAGCTTCTTGTTGATTTTCCACTCATCCAAGCAGCCATACTCAGCTCCAAATCATTTGCATGGCTGCCAATTTTGAAGAAAGGAAGCTATTTTGCACAACCAGTTGCAGGGTTTGTTTAGCCCACCTTTGCTTCCAGTTAGAGCAGAGTAGGTAGGTTTGCTTTCAGTAGAAGAAGTGCTTGTGCACACTCTACATGTTCCATTTGGAGCATGTATGATTTTCAGTTTTGTACATAGTTTTTGGTGCTGCTGGTTTTGCTCTTGCACAGTCCATTTCAGTGGCATTTTGGTGAAAACAACTCCAGTTCAGTGGGTTTCCAAGTGGCTCAGAGAGGAAGTTTTCAAAGTTCAGATCAGTTTGTAGGCTACAACTCATGACTCCATGCCCAATGGATGCTTCAAAGGCTACTGATCATTCATCTAGCAGGTAGATGACCCCTCTGAGTCGCCAAATTGTTATCCAAAATAAGCCCCATGCTTATTTTTGGCTAACTCCTCCTTCTTCTCCTTTGCTGGAACTTAAATGAATTTTTGGCATGCTTCAGGTACTCAAAATATTCTAGAAATGATCCCATCAGATAGGATTTTTCCTCACCTTTCCAGAAAGGTAAAATTTTCCTCCTAACTCCTTGTATTTCTCAAGTTATGGCTCGGTGGAGTTTTTGAGGGAAATTTTCCCTGGGAAGGCCCGCAACCAATAGGAATGTGCCACGTGGTGGCGGAATGGTGGGTCAGTGGAGGTAAGTTGGAAAAATTCACCAAAGAGTGGGGGGCACAAAGGAAGGAAAAATTTTTACAAGCCCAAAGGCCTGTTTGAGGACCAATAGGAGGCCGCCATGTGTCTGGTTGGAGGTGGAAGTCGGGGGACACAAAGGGAAAGTTTTACCCACGGGCCCACAGAAGAAAGAAAATTTATTAAGGCCCGTGACAAATCAACGTGTGCCATGTCCTGGTCTCGGTAGAGGTCAGGCTGATGGAAGAATTTGGTGAAATTTTCCAAATTAGTCAAAATGGCGCAAGGGAAAAATCTAACCCGAAAGCCCACCAAGGTGGAAAAGAAAAAATTGGAAGCGCATCCCCACGGACCAATAAGAGGCTGCCACGTGTCCAGTCGGAGGTGGAAGTCGGAGGCGCGGAGGGTTTTGGAAAATTTTTCCAAAATTACAAAATGTGAAAGGAAAAATTGGAAGTGCATCCCCGCCAACCAATGAGGAAGTGACACGTGTCACTGGGACAGCGGAGCGTGGGGCAAAGTTGGGAAATTTTTGCAATGCAAAATCAAAGGATGGAAGTGAGGTTTGGGCCCGTATTTCCATCAGTGAATAGGGGTGCCACGTGGTAGTGGAGTGGTGGGGCATGGGGATTTTTGGGGAAATTTTCCCAAATTCAAAAAAGGGAAAATTTTAAAGTTTCGGCCCGCCAATCCATTTTTGCCCTAATTTTTCCCTAAATCTTCAGAGGGGCATAACTTTTGATCCAGAGCTCAGATTTTTGTATTCTTGGTGTCATTGGAAAGCTAGTAAAATTATCTACATGATGGAGGGTTCAATTTTGTATTTTGATGGAGATTTACTAGAGAAAAATGGAGAAACGTCCCTGGCATGTAAAAAATGTAGAAATGGTTACCAACCACCAAATTTAATGAAGTATGGGTCATTTTTTGGATCTGCAGAGCAATGTACTTTGAAGTATGGGATTTTCCATGGGAACCCATCATTTTGTAGGCTAATTAGAAGAATTTTTTTTGTGGTTGGAGTTGCAAATCAAATTTTCCTGTGTTTTTTCACTTTTCTTCATTCTGCTTCGTGATAAAAGCCAGTTTTGGCTCATTTGTAAAGGTTGTTCATCTTTTCTACTCTACCCTCCCTTATTTTCTTCCCCAAGGTTGAAAATGGAGTTAGAACCTCCTCCCATGCTCTGTAATGGCATTTTTTCCTTTTACCATTAAAATGATGTTCTGTGCAAACTTCTGGAGCAACAAAAAATGTGTTTTGTGATGCATCTGTCCATCCTTGCTCATTTTTTGCTTGTTTTCTTCTTGCCTCTCTTCATTACAGGTATTTATGCATGTTTGAATGTTCATTATCAGGTTTGGAGCTGTGTTCATGGAGTTTTGGAACATTTTCTATGTGAAATCTATCCTTGGGCCTGTGATGCACTTGTCCATCCTTCCCATTGCTCACCTCTTCTTGTTCCATGGCAGTTTTGATAGATGTTCAACATTTTCCTTCTCTGGTGTATCACCATTTTAGTGTAGGCTTCTATTTTTTTCTCTTTTCTCTCTCTCCCTGTCTCCTTGGAAGTTAGATTAGGATTAGATTAGCTTTCCTACACTGGAATAGCTTGTGGCAGGTAGTTTAGGAAGAGGAACCAACCTTCTCTGGAGAGCTTTCCCCATTTGCAAAGGTCCCACACTTCTGGAGAGCTCAATGTTGTGCATTCACACCAAATGACATTGCCTTAGAAAAGTAGATATGAAGGTCATTTTGGGGGTGCTGTGAATTTGCACTAACAAGTTGTAAAGGTTATCTTATGAATATCCTCTTCCTTAACTCTAATTTGGTGATACCCAAAACAAATATCTAGTTGTGTAAAATAAATATCACCATACAATGCATCTAACAAATCATCAATGATAGGAATAATAAACTTATCTTTTATAGTGTACTTGTTAAGTTCTTTTTAGTTTAGATACATGTGCCACCTTCCATCCTTTCGATGCACCATCACCATTGGATTAGAATAAGCTCTCTGACTATGATGAATATACCCATTTCCAACATTTCCTCAACCATCTTCTCAATCTCACTATTTTACACACATTGGTATCTACAAGGCTTGATATTGGGGGTTGGCTTCCTAGAATTAACTGAATAACATGATCATGATATATTTTAGGAGGTAATCCTCTAGAATCCTTGAAGACAATTGCATGTTTATCAATAACCTTCTGAATATCAGGATGTGCTACAATAATTGGTGGTTGAACTTCCATGGAGAACAATTGTGCTACGAATCCTTTATCCCCCTTTTTAAGAATATTTTGCATTTGGTGATAGCTGACCACCTCAAGAGTTTTTTCATGTAGTCCTTGAAGTCCAAATTTTCTTCCTTCATAATTAAATCACATGAACAACTCTTGGAAATTTATCTCTATGGTGCCCAAAGTTTTGAGCCAATGAACACCTAATACAATATCAGCTCCACCCATGTGAAAAAAAAATAGTGGATTTCATTTTTTAGTCACACGTCATAAGTTTGATTGTATGGCATTTACCTAAACATTGGATTGTGCCACCATCTGCAATCATTACTTGAAATTTAAGTGTGGGGTAGATTAAAAAATTTAGCCTTGTTTTGAGCTTATTATTGATGAAATTATGTGTGTTCCCCGAATCAATCAATATCATCACCTTTTTCTTCTTAAGATAACCCAAAACCTAAAGGGTTTGTGGAGTGTTAATACCAGATAGAGCATATCACAAGATAGTTGGTTGGGGCTCTTTAGATTATTCCTCTAGTTTTTCCACTTCATCACTTAATGTTTCCTCACCTTCTTCCTCCTCACCAGTCCCTTCAATGTAAAACAATTTCTTCTCAGCATATTTATGACTTGGCCCATATTTTTTTTCATATTTAAAGCATAACCCTTTGACTCTTTTTTCTTAAATTTATTGAGGTGTCAATCTAATTGGTTAAGGGTATGATGGCATCAAGGTTCTATGGTATCTGATATTAGTGAAAGTTTTCCTTCTGGTGGAAATAAATCTTTCTTATTCCCTACATGCCATGATAATAAAATCAATAACCTCGAGTGGATTAAACATGTGCACCTCATGCTCAATGTGGTCTTTAAGACCCCCAAGAAGTAGGTCATTCAAATACTCTTCTGTAATATTATCCACGCACAAGGATAGGTTTTGGAATTGACGAGTATAATCCTTGACTTATCATGTTTTCCATAAATTTACTAATTAGCTGAAGTAATTCTCTGACACACTAGAACTATAGTTTAGTTACAGCTCTTTAGAGAAAATTTTCCATGTGAAACTGAGACCATTCTTCTTCCTTTGAGTACAAAACCAATGATACCAGACAAATTGGTCAGGTTTAATAAATAAATATTTCATGATCACCTTTTGTCCCGATGTGATCTAAGTGGATCCTTTCCATCAAAACTATGCATTTCCACTTTCAGAATAATTCCACACCATTGGTTAGAAGATCTACTAGAATGTGTAAAATTATCCTCCTTGGTTAGTGTGATTTGGATTTGTATGTGTATTGTTGGAGGAACCCCTGTGAATTGAATGGGAATTCATGTTATTATTCATGCCTAAAAGATCGAGCATCATCCCCTTCCGTATTGATTCAAACCCCACCTTTTTGTCACTATTAAGGTTACCTTCTAATAGATGAAGCTCATTGTTGAGGTCATTCTTACTCACCATGTTACTAACCCTTTCCTAAATTTGATTGACTACCTCAAATATTCCAAAACTTGAACATTTTAAATGTATATCTTCCTTATTTGGATTCATTGGTGAAGTGACCCTAAGCTAGGGGAGATTCTTTTAGTTAAATATTTTTTATGTTGGATTAATTAAGGACTCCATTAAATCTACATCTATGTGTGTTGTTATAAAACATAACAGATCACATAGTCTGCAATTTCATGATTATCTTCAGCAAAAGAACACAAAAGCCCCAAAGGAAAAATGTGAAATCTTGATGAAGATTGAAACTACATAATAGATGAAGTGTTAAGTTTTGGAACAACAATCATAGTTGTAGATTACAGCAGTATCAAATTTCATTACTAAGGTTACAGGTATTTTAAAGTTCTTTCCTTCATGATTAAATACATTCAATTATGTTATTGAGTTGTTTAATTCATTATACAATCCATATACAAAGCTAAAATGCAGAAGGAAATACACAACTCAGTTTCAGAATTCAATGTTTTATTCATAAGGAATTTCAAATGTTCCCACACAAGCCATGGGATGTAACTCAAAAGTAAATTACAACTACTGAAGTAAGAGGTACATATGCATGAAAAATAAAGTATGAGTATGAAAGAACCCATCATTGCCTTGGGTTTATTTCATTTTGGTTGATGCATTTCCAGCTCCAAGCTTTGCTCCATCTTCATCCTCACTTCTTAGAAAATGGCACTGTACCTGAAAATAAGAAAAGGAAAGATTGTCAATCACGAGCTCAGGGTTGATCCATATTCTTATACTATCCAATTTTGTGCAAGTGGATCTCATGGCATCAAGAGGTATAAATTACATGAGGATCAAAGGCACAACTGATAAAAGCACTATTCTGTAGCAACATACATGACTCATTCACTCATAAAGAAGGAGAGAAAAGAGAGAAAACTATGGAATAAAAGAGAGGCCAAAAAGCCTAATGTTTTCTAACTAGTTTATCTAAATGTGTAGGTACATAGTAAGAAGAAAGAAGTGATACATTTCTGTAACTTAAAATAAGAAAAGTACATTTATTTTTATTTCAAACTAAAGGCTAAATATAAAAATATGTGCTTGTACCAATCCATAAAAGAAATGCAAGTTTAGTGTTGTAATTTCTAACAACTGGAACAAGAGAAATTACAGCTGAAACATAATGGAAAAGGAAATATGAGAAAATTTTGACAGGGCTTCGCCATGTAAAATGGACATTTTACATCTTTCCATCATGTTATTTCAAACTAATACATTCTTAAAAGTTATATATAAATCAAATAGTAATACAGAAAGAGGATAATGCATGGTATGGTCAAATAATGAACATTTATCAGAAAATACAAGTTACTTCATGTTAAGAATCAAAATAATTACAGTTCAATAGTTCCAACTATAAATGCATCAGGGTAATTACAATTGAAGTCATCAGATACAACACAGGAGATGCTACAGACCTCTCACTCAAAATTTGCAGATTATAGTAGAATAATAAATTCTTTAAAGTAGTACAAATCAAATACAAGTTACAGTAAGGATTGAAAGTCCAAAAAGGTTCATGATCAAAGGAAAATTACAAGATGGCATAAAGTTGATACAAAGAATTTTAAAGGAAACATTCTAATAGTAGTAAAAGATGAATCTATAGAAATAGGATATAGAAAGTCTTCAGTAAGGTTTCAAGGCATATTAAAATTTGTAATCTTGCAACAAATCATTTTTAAGATACATTTCACACTTTCAATGAGTCATAAATTGTAAAAGAGTTTAGCATACAAATTTGACAAACAAAAGGTGCAATAATAAAAAATTTCAATTTCATCATTACCAATGGAGCTACTAATTTCCAAGAAATGAAAAAGTAAGAGACCAATTCAAGTGAACAATTTTGCAAAGCCATCAGCAATTAGAGATTAGAGAACTACAAAGAATCAAGTTTAGAAGTTAATAATTCTTTAAAAGGTAAAACAGAAGCCATTGTAAGATTAAAGAGATAGCTAAATTGCATACAAATTCAAAGCTCAAATGAGTTTGAATATAGATGAGTCTACGTAGTTCAAAGCACATCAAATTCAAATGTACATGGATGGATTATTCAAAATTGGATACTAAACAAAAGAACAAGCACATATACCTTCAAAATCCTTGTAATGACAATACAAAAATCATTTCAAGTGAAGAAAGAGTTTACAGAAGCTATTGATATTTGAACAGATCTCAAATCCATAAAAATAGTGGGTGAATACACATGTCATCAAGTAAAACGGAATGAATCATGGAGCTTAGCCAAATCATCGAGTTTTGGATAGTTATATAGTCCAACAAAAAGTCTAGATAAAAGCTCAAAACCCCATGTTAGCTTCATACCTCTGAAGGAAAAAACACCAATTTCAGTAGAAAAGATAGCTTTACCTTCTGAATAATTTTATAGTCAAACAAATTTTTCAAAACAAGAAAATCAGAGCTCAGTAACCTTCTGAATGAGAAAGTAAATTTCAGGTTACAACATATGAAATTTTTCATTTCAATTGCAAATATCAAAACAACAAATTCATAGAAACCATTCAATTTTGAAATTTCAAAGAAATCTTTACAAGATATTAAAGGAGTCAAAGAGTTTCTGCAAAAATTCGAGTACAAAATGAGAGCTTTCCAGTAAGAAATCAAAGATACAGACTAAAGGATATTACCAGATCTAAACTCACATTAAATTGGAAACTGAGTCAAAATCCAAAGAAATCAGAGACAATCAACAAAATGCAGAATACAACATATGAATGTATTGATCAATAAAATGGCGACAGTACCCAGAACACAATAGCAGTCATGTACAAGCACGGAATCTTAATAGCTCAAACTAGAACAATCAAACCAAAGAATAGAGGAAAACAGAAGTTAATACTCCCATAGGATTTTCAGTTTATCACTCCATTCAAACATGAAAGAAATAGAAAACAAAATAAAGATCTCAAATACGAATTAGAGAAAAGTAACAGATCCAGGTCAAGAAAACAGAAGAAAACCCATTAATGCTATCAGTAAAAAGTTTCGAATTAGAAGAATCAGAATAAAATTTAAACTTAGATCAAAATCGACAATCGAAACCCTCAAATTTGAGATTGATTACCAAATTTATCCATAATTTTCACAAGAAAATGAGCCAACCGAAATGGAGAAAAGGAACTCATAAGACTTCACATCATTTGGACAAGTCTTCTTATGTTAGATCAATGAAAAATTTCATATTTTCAAGAAACCAAAATATCACGCATTTATGAAGCAGACAACAACTCACAATAAGAAATGCAAAGAATACAGAACATTTTGTGGTGTTTTTAAGTCTAATTATAATAAGGACTGCAAAATTTGAATCAATCAGTTGAATCGAAATTTTGATGCTAGAAAACCAGGGAAATAGACCTATAGATTGATAAAAATAAGTACAAGAAGAAGATCCTAACAAAGATTTTTGAAAAACTTCCAAAGATAACCAATGGCCGTTATAATGCACTTAAATTTTGTTCAACAGAAATATAATGATAGAAAGTTTCAGATCAGTTATGCATAATAATCGAAACAAATGACCAACTTAAAACCATCGATAAGACCATGGTATCATCAAACTTTCGAAAAACTCATCATTGAAGAAAATGCAGAATAGAATGATCAAGACCTAAAATTATGTTTAAAATTTCAACTCAGAGATAATGTAATCTTGATGGCTTACCATCAAAATGTTCCGCAAGATCTCCATAATGCAAATCTAATAACCATGAAAATGCCACTGATCAAATGGGAAGGGTCAGACCATCGTGGAGACACCCAATTATCAAATTTCATTTACCATTAATGTTATAAGGTAACAAATCAACCAGATAATTCCAAAATGATGAAGAAAAATCAAATGCAATGATCATTCCAGGAGTTCTAAATCCATCACCATGACCAAATCAAACCAATCCATTGGTCACTATCACCGTGGAAAGGGGACATATCATCGTTATTAAAAGAACCATTGTCAATTGATCGACCTTTTCTAAGGTCTTATATATGAACCTTAATGATACCAAAAACCTGAAAAAAATGCAACCTGAACATGAAAAATGGTCAAATGTATATAACCAAGATAAATTTCAAATTACATTAATATCTTTCAAATGGCAAATAATGAAGCAAAAGTGGAAAAGAATCAATTCAAGGAAGACAAGTGTTTCAAACAGTGGTACCTCATTTTAGTAATTGCAGAAAGAAACACGTAAAACATTCATGTGTTCCAAATCCAAGAAGAAGATAAGTTCTAGCATCACACTGGTGGTCCCCATCATAAAGGTGGCTAAAGGAACATTATTTTACCATGAAATGATTGAATATGTATTCCACAAGATAGTGGTCCCCATGCATTGGGTGAATTTTGTAAAATTTTTACTTGCAGAGAGATTATTTTGCATGTGCACAAGGGCAGTTTAAATTTATGCATTGCAATCGGGGCAAGTGGATCAAATTGTAGATGTCACATCAATCACTAGAAGACAGAGATTGCATGCATTGGAGAAGACTTGCTCATCAAGCAAAGTTTATTATTAGCAAATTATTCACCCAACTTTATTAAAAATAGAACAGTCAACTGCAGTTTGACTGAGTTGTATTTTTGTAAACAAGGCTATTAATGCCTCATTGTATTAGCATGCTTATTTTATTCCTTTATTTATTCATGATAAAGGATAAAAATAGGATGCATGGGTGAGTACAATTTTTAGTCTATTTTTAGGAAGGGTGGGATGAATAATTTTTCTATATATTGTGTGCATTGGCAAAGCACAAGGAGGACTTTTTGGACACATGAGTGTTGAAGTAGATTTTTCTCAGTTTTTCCTTTTGAATGAGAATTATATTCTGCCTTTCCAATTATTTGCAGTCTTGTGTATGTCTTTATTAATTCTTGTGAATGTCAAAATTCCCTGATTAATCATCCTACCCTTGTTGCAAATTTAGTATTTTCTGCATGATATTAATGTGCATATTTATCTTATCAGTATTTGTGTGAAATTCCCTCAATACATCAAGTGTTTTGCCTTAATATTCTGCTGAAAACTATTGGTTTGTGCATCCAGAATCCATTCTCAGATATTTGTGCATGTACTCAGTCAAATCCCTCAACAAGTTTGGTGTATCACCCCAGTTTTTCAATTCATTTACAGTCATCTTTTTACCCTCAAAACCCCAAAAAATAGTTTAGGATACATCAAGAAGGAACCGACCTTGATACTAGAGACTCACCTCAACAATAGGTATACCCATAGACCTGAGGTGTTTCCATTGTATCTACGAAAGAGAGAGATCCAGAGAAAGCTTAGAACACCTGCAACCATCTCTCTACAGGGTGCACTTTTGAGAGATAATAGTTTTTGGCACGCCCGGTGGGACAATGAATCAGATCTGCGAGCAAATTACAACAATTTACAGTAGATTCACAGCAAAGAAAGTTACTTTTGGATCAACAAGCTGCAACAATTTATTCTAAAGATTAAAAGATTTATTTGGTGACTCCGTAAGGCTGATTTTAGACCAGTTTTGTAGCATGTTCCATGCCTAAAGTGACTACAAGATCATCGGTAAGAGGAATTCCTTCTGAGTTTATTTCTTTACCTTTGAATTCTGCAAGAAGAAGAAGAGTTGGTAACACCCTACCTTATAATAGGCCTGGTTTTAACAACCCTCCTCCTAATCTTCCTTCACCACGTATTAATTTCTCTATTCAGATCCTAGTTTTTCCAATGGCTATTCAACCACCTAGGAATTTTGTGACCTTTACTAATGGCATCCCATTAGTAATCCAGTTTATCATGATATCCCTAATGCTGCCATGAAAATTTTACCTTCATTCACTGGTGAAAATCAGGTTACACCTACAGAGCACATCAAAGATGTTGCAGCCCTATGTGCAGTCCATAATATTACTCATGAAGATGTAGCTTTGAGACTTTTAGCTACATCCTTTAAAGGGAAAGCCTTGCAATGGTATAGAAATTTAGAGATTGGAAGCATAAGAACTTGGGATGAGTTAGGTGGTAAATTGCTGAAACAATTTCAAGATAATTCAGATCATTTATCCCTCATAGAACAACTGTCTACAATTAGAAGATCCCCTCATGAATTTATGGCTAGTTTCAATATTCATTTTTCTAGAACTTGGGAAAGAATTCCAGCAAGTGTCAAGCCTCAAGCTGATCATGCTTTTCTTTATTATCTTAGAGCCCTAAACAGTGATATTTCAACTATGATTCAGTCTATGGGAGGAGAAACTCTCCCAGCAGCTTATGATATTGCTATCCAAGCTGAAAATAGTCTTATTCAAGCTGGAAAGTTAGCACCAAGGCCTTCAATGCCTTTTTTAGCAGATTTGGCACCTATCCCACAACCTATCACCATTATAGAACCTATTATTGCAGCCCATCAGATGATGTGTTTAAAGCTTTACAGACTATGGGAAACAAGCTAACTTCGATTGAAAATAGACTTGCATTACCTAGCAGACCTTATCAAGCTCTTTATCAGCAAAACCAACAAAATAGGCAGCCTTATCAACAAATCAAAATTATAGGACAACCATATCAGCAAAGGTAGTTTGACCCAAAGGCTCCTAGTTCATCTAACACTTTAGTCCTAGTTAATATGGCTACAGAAGAATGGTGTCAACCTTGTAATCAACCTCATTCAGCTGCAAGTTTCCCAAATGCTTTCCTGAATATAAGTCTTGTTGCACAACCTCAACCTGAGACATTGTTCATGCCTCAAATGGAGGGTGGGCAGCAAGAAACTCATGTTCAGAAAGCACCTGAATAGAACTTGGTCAGTTTTAGTGAAGATGATTTTATTGCAGTTACGACTAGAGCTCAAGAAAAGGCCCAGGAGAGAGGAAAACAACAAAATAGCCTGTTCTACCCACAGTCACTAATAAAACAACAACTACATGCCAAAAATCAGCTAATAGTTCCTTCTGTTCCACAAAAAACAACAAGTGTTTCAATGGTAAAGAACACCAAAAAAGTCATTACAACCTGATCCAAGAAGATTATTCATACCTCAGATCTCAAAAGCCAGAAGCAGAGTCAGTTTTTGCTAAAGCCTATGCTAAAACAGTAGAATTTGTTTCTAAAAATTTTGCTTCTTTTAACATTGTTGATGTAATGAAAAAGCATAATGTTAATATCTCAATGTGGGATGCTCTAAGTATTCTAGGACAACAAGAGTTGCTTTCTCATGAACTTCCTAAGCTACAGATTTCTTCAAAAATAACAGAAAAGGAAGTTCAAAAAATAGACATGGTCCTTGGAACAATGGAACAGGACCGCATTAAAGAAGTTAAATGGATGGTTCAAAATGTCTTCAAAACACATGATATCAAGAAACCACCACCATTTTATTTGTCTCTAATTATTGGAGAGCATCTTGTTCATAACTGCATGGTTGACAGCGGTGCAAGTAGCACAGTTATGCCAAAAGCAATTACAGAAAAGTTGGGTTTGCAGTATGAACCTACAGAGAAGAGTGTGCTACAACTTGATGGGACTACAACTAATACAGTTGGTGTCATCAAAAATCTAGATGTAACATTATATGCTTGTCACAAACGTTTCCATTTTGTAAGATGTTACTGTTGTGGATTTACCTCCTTACTTTGCTTATATGCTTATCTAGAGATTTCACAACAAAAATAGGAGGTTATCTCTCTTCAGATTGGTCCTTTTTGTTCTTCACTACATGTTATGGGACCAAAGTTACTATCAATTCTAAACCATTGGCCAGATTTCATATCGAGCCTCATGCTTCTAATGCATTAGCTAATTATGCAGCCTTAGACCAGTCTGATTTCGATAATACAACTCATGTTTCAGCACTAGATGGTGTTTCTAATCTGTTTATGGATGAAAAGACACATGAAGAACATGCTCATGATCCTTTCAAAGAAGTTGAAGAACATATTTTTGGTGTGTATTTCCTGCATGAGGAAAACACACCAATTCCCTTGCTGTCCAAAATAGAAAATGTAGCAGAAGGGATTTGGAAGCTTCATTTTGATGGAGCTAAGAACAAAGAAAGGACAAGGAGTAGGTTTGATGCTCACTTCCCCCACAAATGAAAGGTATTTCTCAGCTTTGAGTCTCTAATTTTCATGTACTTGTAATGTAGCTGAATACGAAGTGTTAATTCATGGCTTACTTTGGGCTAGAAAGAGAGGTATTAGCATGTTACAGATTTTTGGTGATTCTGAGTTGGTTATCAATCAAGTAAGAAATTTCAATGTTTGTAAGAATCCATTAATGAAGTCTTATAGACATAGAGTTTCAAACTTAATGGAATATTTCAATGCTATTAATATCCAGTCCATTCCTAGAACAGAAAACAAGCATGCAGATAGACTTGCAGCAATTGGTGCTAGTTTTGAAGTGCTGGAACAGATTAAAAACAACGAGATTCAGCCTCACATAAAGCTGATTGTCAGGCCTTCTATACCTGATAATGATTTGAATTGGCAGGTTTTTGAAAATGATGAACATATTTACAGGTTTTTGTAGCAAGAAGCTGAATTTTCTGCAGTAAATCAAGAGAAATTACAACACTTATATGGTGACCAGATTGTTCAATTGAAGATGAATAAACTACCTCAAGGTTTGGTCACATTAGAAGACATCTTCAGCACTGATGATCAGTTAAGGAAAGACAAAACAAAGATGTCAACACATGCAGACAATTATGAAGAGATCTCAGTTGATGATGGGAAAATTTATTTCTCAGAAAGGTATGTTCCTTAGCTGAGAAACTTTCCTTTATCAATCTTTGTAAGGAATTTAAGGATGTTTTCACTTGGAAATACCAAGATCTGAAAGGGTTTGATCCAAGTTTGGCACAACATACTATTGAATTACAACCAAATTCCAAGCCAGTTAGGCAAAAATAGAGGCCTGTAAATCCCAAGATAGAGCCTTTAATGAGAAAAGAGTTATCTAAGTTGATCGAATCAGGTATTATCTTTCTAGTTAAGCATTCAAGTTGGGTAGCCAATCTTGTTCCTATTTGGAAAAAGAATGGAGAAATTAGATTATGTGTGGATTTTAGAGATCTTAATAAAGCTTCACTAAAAGATCATTACCCACTACCCAATATGGATAAGATTTTGAGAACAATTTCTGGTTCTGATAGACTATCTCTTCTGGATGGTTATAGTGGATACAATCAGATTCTAGTCCGAGAAGAAGATAGGTACAAAACAACTTTTACCACCAAGTGGGGTACTTATGCTTACAAAAGAATGCCTTTTGGCCTTTCAAATGTTGGTGCAATGTTTCAACGTGCAATGGACATGGATTTTCGTAGCTTATTAAATAAATGCATACTGGTTTATTTGGATGATGTTACCGTATTTTCAAAAAATTCAGATGAACATCTAATACATTTAAGGCAGACTTTTCAGTTATGCAGACAGTTTGGAATATCTTTGAATCCCAAAAAGTCTATCTTTTCGGTACATCAAGGTAAATTGCTTGGTCATATTGTTTCTAAACAAGGTTTAGCAATTGACCCTTTCAAAATTGAAGCCATATCACAGCTATCATTGCCTCATCACAAGAAGGCATTACAGAGCTTTCTGGGAAAAATCAACTTTGTTAGAAGATTTGTTCCAGATTTTACAGCATTGGTTAAACCATTGACAACTATGTTGAAGAAAGAGAAGACTTTCTCTTGGACCAGCGAAGGGAGAGAAGGGTTTGAAGCAATTAAAACAACCATTTCTCAAGCTCCTACTCTTGCAAATCCAAATTTTGATAAATATTTTACAATGTATGCACTTGCAGGAGCTGAAACAATCTCAGCCATATTAACTCAGGTTAATGATGAAAATATTGAGCAGCCAATTGCTTTCTTTGGACAAAGTTTGCATGACTACGAAACAAGGTACACATTTCTTGAAAAACAAGTACTTTCAGTAGTCAGAGGACTAAATAATTTTAAGTACATGCTTTCAAACAATAAGATACATGTTCTTGTTTCTCATCCAAGTGTAAAATCTTTCTTGTTAAATAAAGAATTGAATGAGAAGAGAGCAGGCTGGATAACAAAATTCATGGAATATGATGTTGATATCACGTGTTGCGAAGATAGTTAAGAGGTAAAGGTTTGTGTGAACATCTAATTGCTGATATGGAAAAACAACAAGCTAGAATCAAAAGATCCAAAACAACATGCTGAAGTTATGTATCAGCAATCAGATAGCATGGTGCAACTAGAAAATCAACAACCTGAGCTTATTCAAGAAGTTCAGGAATCAAGATGGATGACTGATTTAGTTAACTATCTATAACATGGCACTTATCTGGAAGGTATGGACAAGAACAAATGAAGATATTTCAGGTTACAAGCTATACCTTATGTTTTTATTGATGGTGTGTTATTCAAAAGAGATATAAATGAAATCTTGTTGCGATGTGTTGATTATGATAGAATTCAACAATTATTATCTGAATTCCATGAAGGACCTGCAGGAGGTCATTTTTCAGCACGTACCACAACCTTAAAAATTATGAAAGCTGGTTACTATTGGCCTAGCATATTCAAAGATAATTTTGAATGGATAAAAAAGTGTAAGAAATGTGCTTTATTTGTTGGAAAAGAACATTTAGCTTCGCTTCCCCTACATCCTATTTCAGTGGATCAACCTTTCATGCAAGTGGGGTCTTGATTTTATTGGCATGATAAACCCACCTTCATCACAAGGACACAAGTGGATTTTGACTGCTACAGATTACTTTACACGCTGGACTGAAGCAATAGCTTTGAAAGATGCTAATGAAACTTCGATACTATCCTTTTATGAAGGTATAGTTTACAGATTTGGTGTTCCAACAACTATCATTTCAGATAATGCCTTAGCATTTCTTGGTGCAAAGGTAACATATTGGGCTATCAACCACAAAATTTATTTAAGTACGTCATCTAATTATTACCCACAAGGTAATGGGTTAGCTGAAAGTACTAACAAGAATATTTTAAGGATCATCAGAAGAACACTCAAAGATAACCAGAGAGCTTGGCATCTAATGTTGAATTCAACACTTTGGGCTGACAGAGTGACTCCTAAAAGATCAGTTGGCAATTCACCATACAAGCTTGTTTACGGAAGAGAAGAAAGAATGCCTATTTCAGTTGAGTTACCTGCATTAGATTTGCTACATCAGATGGAGCTACTTGAGAATGAACCATTGCAGATTTGTTATGCAGAATTGATGGAATTACAAGAGCTGAGAGATCAAGCTCATGTGAACATGGAAAAGAATCATAAACAGATGAAGAAAACTTTTGATAAGAAGGCTAAGTTTAGAATCTTCAATGAAGGAGACATTGTGTTGAAATGGGATGTTGATCGTGAAAAACTAGGAAATCAAATGAAGTTTGATATGATCTGGAGTGGTCTTTACATGATTTCAGCTTGCAACATAATGTTTTTCATCTTTCAAGGCTAAATGGAGAGGAACTTCCCATTCCTATGAATGGTATGTTTCTCAAACACTGTTATTGAAAATCCTACAGTGTCTATTTAGAGTAGGATTTCCCTTTCAATAAGTGCAGTTCCTACACATTGTAATGTTTTTCAATTCAATAAGTGCATTCGTGCATGTGATCTGGTTTACCAGATCCTTCCCAGTTTTAGTTCATTTTGGAAGGGTTGGACCTTTCAGAAAGGTAGATTTTGATTACATGCTTTGGAATCCATGCCCAATGGACAAGAGCAAGGCACTGGTCTACAAGCTAGCAGACAGCTTTCCCCGCAGGATCGCCAGAAATGTTGACAATTTTTGCACTTGTGCAAAAATGGGCAACTCAAAACTTCGTTACGATGGATGGCATTGGTGAAGTGAACCTAAGCTAGGGGATATTATTTCAGTTCAATATTTTTTCTATTGGATTAATTAATGATTACATGAAATTTGCAGCTATGTGTGCTGTTACAAAATGTAACAAATCACATAGTCTGCAATTTCATGATTATCTTCAGCAAAAGAACACAAATCCTGAAGGATAGATGTGTAAACTTGATGAAGACTGAAAATACATAATAGATGAAGTGTTAAGTTTTGGAACAACAATCATAGTTGCAGATTATAGTAGTCAAGGTTCATTGCTAAAGTTACATGTATTTTAAAGTTCTTTCCTTCATGATTAAATACATTCAATTATGTTATTGAGTTGTTTAATTCATTATACAATCCATATACAAAGATGAAATGCAGAAAGAAATACACAACTCAGTTTCAGAATTCAATGTTTTATTCATAAGGAATTTCAAATGTTCCCACACAAGCCGTGGGATGTAACTCAAAAGTAAATTACAACTACTGAAGTAAGAGGTACATATGCATGAAAAATAAAGTAAAGGAGTATGAAAGAACCCATCATTGCCTTGGGTTTCTTTCATTTCGGTTGATGCATTTCAAGCTCCATCTTTGCTCCATCTTCATCCTCGCTTCTTAGCAAATGGCACTGTACCTGAAAACAAGAAAAGGAAAGATTGTCAATTTTGAGCTCAGGGTTGATCCATATTCCTATACTATCCAATTTCATGCAAGTGGATCTCTTAACATCAGGAGGTATAAATTACATGAGGATCAAAGGCACAACTGATAAAATCACTATTCTGTAGTAGCATACATGACTCATTCACTCAGAAGATAAAGAAAGAGAAAAACTATGGAATAAAAGAGAGGCCAAAAAGCCTAATGTTTTCTAACTAGTTTATCTAAATGTGTAGATAGATGTAATAAGAAATAAGTGATACATTTTGTAACTTGAATCAGTAGATGTACCAAATACATTTATTTCAGAATCAAGACTAAATTCTGAATATACAAATGCTAATGTTATAGAAATTGTACAGTTTCTCAAATTCCATGAAATAAATGCAATTTTCAGTAGCTAAAACATTTTCTAATACATCTGGAATCAAGAAAGTTATTTCAGCTAAAATCAAACAAATGGAAAAGGAAATCTGAGAAATTTTTGACAGGGCTTCACCATGTAAAATATAAAAATTTTACATATTTAATCAGTTATTTCAAGTAATAAATTCATCTATCAAAGTGCAAATGCAATAAAGGAATAAATACATTATGGTCAAAGATAGGATCGAAGCTACAAAAGAAAGCTTACATATCAAAATAGACATACAGTTCAAAGGATCACCATCTGGAACAACAAATAAAATTATGATACCATGGCTAAGAATCACAAGACTCAAGAAAAGACTGTTTCCTTAAATAATGAACAATCCAACATCCTTTCATGATGAAAAATAAATGGACTTCATGTTACAAGTTTTATAGTAGCCTTAGGCCAATGTATCATACTTCAACAACTATGTTCTATGGATATTACATTAAGTATCAAGTAAATCCAACATCCAAAAAAAATGGCATAGTTTTAGAGTATAATAATCATTAAGAGGTATTGGAGCCAATAATGGAAACATTAGCCATACATCAAGAGAAGTGATAATCAAGAAGCATTTTAAGAAACACTAAGTCTACATTAACTAAATTCTTTAGAGAAGATAAGAGCCACACAGAAATTACAAAAATCAAAAAAGAGGTAGAAAGATTATAGAGGGATCAATTAATATTCAGAAGAAGTATTTCATGTTTCACCAAAATTGGTTTTGAATACAAGTTCCATGCTACATTAAAAGGATTAACAAATGGAGTGAGATAAAGTTGTAGCTATCTAAACAAAATGGATAAAAGGAATCTGTGAAAATTTTGATAGGGCTTCGCCATATAGAAAATGGACATTTTACATCTTTCAGATCAAGATTAAAGCTATTACAATTCAGATATCAAATGCATTAGTTACAGCTAGGGGAAGAAAATAGAAAATGTCAAAGAATATTTGAAGATAATACAAGGTTACTTCCATCTTTAGTCAGTCTTCAAAATAAACCATTCAAATTTGAATATTAAAGCTCAAGTTCAGCATAGTTAGAAATCATAGGATGGCCTCACAAGATATGTCAAGAGAAATAGATTACACGAGCCTAGTACTCAATTATTCCAAAATTACAGTAGTGGCTATGAAAAATCTTTACAAACCATGTCAAATTGTGCTATTATTCATAGTAAATTGAATGTCCAACAGTTTCAAAGAATGAAACATTATACAAGAAAAGTAAGACACTTTCAAAGCTTCCATTTAAAGTTGGGGTACCTCAAGTTTTAACAGAATCTACATAGTATAGCTCATACGATAAGAGTTCAAGAGACAAATGCAGTACTTGTCCAAGGAACATTGGATCTACAACATTGTTAATGGGTGACATAATATCTTTTAAAGTAAAAGAAAATCTACAAGTACATAACATAGAAATACAGAGAACATGCAAGAGTTACCGACAAATTAGCAAAGAAGTCAGATAGCAAAGAAATATTGTATTTCAAAACATCATTATGCAGCTTTCAAAATTACCAGTCTTCATTTACAAAGTAGCATTCAAGGAAAATAGTGGTGAGCACATGAATTCTTGAACAAAGCTCATAGAAACAAAATAAGTGAGCAAAACAATTGTACCTTCTCTACAAGGTACTCAGAAGAAATCAACATAATTAAAACACCAACTGACAGAAGTGACTATGAAGCAAATTTATAGATGCCATAAATGTGAAAACAATATTCAACCACGTACAAAATATTGCTTGCATATCCAATCCTCTTAACACCTCACAATAATTTTTTATTTGAAAAGGAACTAGGCAAAATTTATAGCTCTAAAAGAACGACACACCAGTTTAAGTTTCAAAACTCGATGAATTCAACCCTTCAGGAAGAAATATCAAGGAATAAAATCCAAAGACATTTCAGTTTTATTAATGACAATCTGAGTTATCAAAGCTCTCAGTGCCATTATAAGCCAATAAATACACAGGTTCTATAAAATTTCTAAGTTCAAACAGAGCTCAAATCATCAAAAGGAATGAAAATTAGAAGCTCACAAAATACTTCATTTCAAAAATCTAAAAGGCAATGCTTGAAAACCAATTCACCAGAAGGTGTAAACATTCTCAATGCTCAAAGAAATAGAAGCTTACCAGCATTTCAAAGAAAAAGGCAACAGATGATGCACAAAATCCACAATAAAATCAAGCTCCAAATTCTAAATAGTGGCAGGCTATAATAAATAAGCCAGATTATATCAAACAAAGGTAGGAATGAAGTTCAAAAATGGCATGAGTTGTCCAAATAGAACAGACCATCACGAAGATGGAGTTCAAGCTCATCAGAGAAAGAAGTAAATCAAATCATTGGCCAGGTATGGAGACTATCAAAATAGAGCTTCAAACTAAGCCAGGAAATCATAATGCAATTTTCAGTGAATAAGAGATTCTCAGAGACTCACAATCAATATTACAATGAGAAAATCAAGCTTCAAATAATATCAAAATGTAATCAGAGTCAAAAGATTTCCAGGTCACCTTCGAAAAACCGACAAATGATCATCAGAAAAATCAAATCCAATATTGCAAACCATAATGGCTCTGTAACGTTACTCTACCATGGTGAGAAGAACCCTCAGAGTGTAGGAACTCATCTGAAAGCAAGATATCCAACAGATCAATGAGATTCAAATAGGATCCATGGAGACTGGAAGATCAATGGTAGTAAAACCTTGCTCAAGCATCTACTGCAAGTCTACCAGGTTACAAGGTCATGACCAAGTCTTCAAGTTTATAGTAAGCTCAAAAGTCTCAACTACCCTAGTTACCATCAGTGGTCAAGGATCAGACCGTACAATGATAGACGGTTTAAAATGCACATCGATGCCACAGGACCAAGGTTGAATGGCCAATTCAAAATCCTAAAGGGTTGAGAAAGATCAATGTAAACAAGTCACCAGAATAAAACCATGGGTTACAGTCAAACATCCGAGGGTTCAACCAATAATGAAACCCTAATTAGGGTAATAATTGCATTAAACCACCGATTAAGATCCATCTAAAAAGGGGTGAGTCACCATAGGAAAGGGTCCAGTCCCCATTCAGAAAATCATTGTATTGAACCTTGAACGTTAAGGTCGTATAACATATGCCAGAAATAATCAAATACCGAGGGTCAACCAATCATAATGAAATGATAATTAAAAAGTCGATATATGCAATGATATGGCTATTAAAAAAAGGCCCACGGAGCTCATATACCTATGTAATGAGTAACCAAAAGGTGAGTTAATGATGTCATCGACTATATACTAATCCTTCAAAAATCAAAAGCTACCTTAACCAAATCATTTACCTCATAACTACCTCGAATACAAAGCTCGAAAAGAGGTATGTGAATCCATATGAATAAGGAAAGTGGTGTAGAGTGATTTTACTAATCATTAGAACCACAGTGGGTATTTCTTAAGGGGTATGTTCTTATAGATGGTTAGCATTCTTCATGTATCCACTAGACAAGGATTTCCAAACCTATGTAAGGAAAGATAAAATTCAATGTGGACGGTTAAATCCTCAGGTGGTCCCCACATGATTTGGGTGATTTTTCTAATTATTTTACCATACAATGAAGGTTTTTTTAACAGTAGAGATATTATTTCATGTGCTTGCACAGTGATCCCTACATGGGGACAAGTTAATTGATGCAATTTTTTCTAATAACAGAGACAAGTGGATCAAAGTTGCAGATGTCACATCAAGGATTGAAGACAGAGATTTCATGCATTAGAGAAGACTTGCTCATCAAGAAAAGTTTATTATTAGTAGAATTATTCACCCAACTTTATTAAAAATAGAACAGTCAACTGTAGTTTGACTGAGTTGTATTTTTGTAACCAAGGCTATTAATGCCTCATTGTATTAGCATGTTTATTTTATTCCTTTATTTATTCATGATAAAGGATAAAAATAGGATACATGGGTAAGTACAATTTTTAGTCTATTTTTTAGGAAGGGTGGGAGGAATAATTTTTGCTATATATTGTGTGCATTGGCAAAACACAAGAGGGGGACTTTTTTGGACACAAGAGTGCTGAAGTAGGATTTTTGTCAGTTTTGCCTTTTGAATGAGAGATTGATTTCTACCTTTCCAATAATTTGCATTTTTGTGTATACTTGTATGTAAAATTCCCTGTATATTCAAATGATCTCATACCTTTCTACAAAATTTAGTAATTTTTGCATGATATTAGTGTGCATGTTTATCTTAATCAGTATTTTTGTGAATTTTCCCTCAATACATCAAGTATTTTTCCTTAATATTCTGCTAAAAACTATTGGTTTGTGCATCTAGAACTCTATTCTTCGGATACTTATCCATGTACTAAATCAAATCCCTGAACAAGTTTGTTGTATCACCCCAGTTTTTCAATTCATTCACAGTCATATTTTTACCCTCATAACCCCAAAAAAATTAGCTTAGGATACATCAAGAAGCAACTGTCCTTGATACCAGAGACTCACCTCAATAATAGGTATATCCATAGACCTGAGGTGTTTCCATTGTATCTAAAAAGAGAGAGATCCAGAGCAAGCTTAGAACACTTGTAGTCATCTCTCTACGGGGTGCACTTTTGATAGATAACACAAACCCTAGCTAATTTTTGGCAAGATTTCCAAAAATATAATAAACTTTTAAAAATTCCCAAACTTGCAACCTAGGAAGCCAATTTATGAAAAAAAAACTAAAAATGTTATAAATTTTGCAAAACAAGTCCAAAATGTTCTAAATTTGTAGAGGATCTTACTTGAATGATTTTGCAACACCACAAAAAAGTGTTGAAAATTTCAATACCATTTTTTAGATATAGGTGAACCTTCACAATTAGGGTTTTGATGTAATTATGGCCGAGATCAATCTCTAATACCACTTGTAATGAAATTACTTGGATAAATCTAAATATCAAAAGCAATAGAACAACAAAGAACACAAAATTTTATATATATGATCACAATACGCAATTAGAGTAGCTTAACCACTTCGAGCGGGCAACCTCCAAATATACAATAAGACTCAAGTACTCAATATGATGATTAATTACTCCTTGCTACCACCTATGTATATTATTCCTATGGTATGGCCAATACCAAGTTCGACCTACTAAACATATGAAAGCATAAATTAATGAAATATGACAAGAAAAGATATTATGTATGCCACAAGTTGGAAATACATATCCAATATAATCTAAGGACTAAGGGTGTAACAATAACATAACAAAAAATCAAGTAATAAAGAAATGGTAGAAATAAACCCATATGATGATGCAATGAGTCTATAAAGTATGAATATAAAAGTTTGTAAGAGATCAAAAAATTAAATAGTAAAATTAAATCCAAAGGATGTCACTAGTTGTAGTGCTCTCGTGTTTATAGTCTTGTTGACCTCACTCTTGGACACCCTGACTTAGTGTGTATGTATACTAGATGTAATATTTGATTGTCTTTACTTAAGATTGAGTTCCAATAAAAGTAAAGTATCTACATCAATCCAACTTGAAGTCTTGTTTGATAGAGACTTCGATAATTCATTTTATAGTATCTTATTGGGCACCTTGGGTTAGTGTTGTAATGGGTACTTATGTTACAACTTTAACCCCGTGTGTGAGGCATTGTAAATAAATTTTTTAATGCCTAGAAAAAAACCCAATTTAATGTTTGGTGTAGGCTTACGTTTGTGATTTAACAACCCATTATCATGTATATATATTATAATAATAATGGCAATCATAATTATTATTATTATAAAACATTGTGAAATTGTATTCATGAGTGTTTAACCTAAATTTTGGTAGATTTTAATAACTAGAAATTGTACGTGAAATGTACAATGGGAATGCCAAAGGGGATAGAGCGTAGAATTAAAACTTAAGGAAGTGAATAAGAGGGAGAGGATGGGGGGAAAAGAAGATGGAGTATGAGGGAGGAGAAATGCATTGTGTTCTACCAAATTTTCTCTACCTTGGTCACATTATTTATTTGAGTGTAATATATGTTCAAAGAGGAAGAACTAAAAAATGAGGAAAATCGTAAATGTTTTAGATTGAGGATCATTTATTTATGCGATTATAATTTGAGGCTGAAGTGGTCAAAATAAGAAATGGACAAAATTGAATAGGTTACAGGGCCGTAATCCAGTTACAGTTTTTTTGTATTACCAAGTACCATACTTTTATAGTTTTAACCTTGGTTAAATGTAGGAGTAATTGCAAGAAAAAAGGTGATGCATGAACATTTGTCGGATAATAGAGCCCCTACAACTTTTAGTCATATGATGGACATGTAGAATTTATTTGGCAGTCGAGCTGAAATCATAAGACCCAAATAGGATCCTTTATTTGTGTTCCACTTTATCATCTAAATGTCACTTGTGTTATTCACATGAGTGTGATTTGTAATTAAATGTGGAAGATCCAATAGGCTCTAGGGTCGTAACCCAACTGAGAATGACTAAAATATTTTTGATTGGACAACGTCTGATTTGTTATATAAGATGAAGACAACAATGGAAAGTTAGAAATAAAAATTTGAGAATTAAATACCTTCATGCACCACACCTTTTCCATGGCTTAAATCGAAACTCCCAAATAATACTTGGTATTTTTGTTATACTTTGTAATAATGTACACTCAAATCAAATACAGAAATGCAAATCGTTGTGTGGTTAGTGCTAGCTAGGAGGGGTGAATTTATAGTGGAAATGGGGGTATGCAAGACAAATGATTTCTATAAGAAAATAGAACTAAAGAGATTGTAATGAATATGGTAGGGCACTGTGGTTGTCAAGAAGCATGTACGAATGCAAAACAACAAGAAGACATATCTTCAACGAATAAGGTTGCTTAAATCAACAACCACACATGGACTAGATTACATTCATTGAGATTTAATTTGTATTGTTAGAGTGGAAATCCACTTAAAATTGTGCAAATGCCTTCGACGTAATAATAGAATAACACAAACCACAAATTAATAGACTAGATCAAATGCATGTAATTGTACAAGCACTAAAGGAAATCAAAGAAATTTCTTTTTGAGGCAGTAAACAAAATTTATAAATACCACTACTTTAATGTAACCATCTTTTTGTAATACAAAAAATAAACTAAAAATGTTAGTCATATAAGCTATGAGACTTGTTCAAGCGGGTCAGGAAGTACTCTAATAATGACATCCTCTCTTTGTATTCAACTGGTCACATCCAGGAAAACGTACAATGAAAAAACTTGGAGATTAAATCCAAACTGCAACCATCGATGACTCCTCTTACAGAGTATTTTCACAAAACCGTATGATAAAGTCACAAATGGCCATACATGGTTTCCAAATGTATTTTTACCGATATGGTGTATAAGAAGCAGGGAGACAACATGTTCATGTGGAGCAATTTGTTGTGTCAGAAGTGGAGATAGTGCCACTGTCAAATTTCAATGGATCCACTCAAACTGCAATCTTTCCTATCCACATTGTGAGAAGTGTCAAAATCAACCACCCCACGTAATGATATTGATATTATTTTGAGTATAAAAATTATAAACATCTCCAAAATAAACAGTTTTTTAATGCATTGAACCTCCTCTTATATAAACATAACTTTAATCCACACGGAAATCAAAAATCTATGATAATGTGTGCTTCTAAAGTGGAATTTAATGAACGATAGTCCATTAAATATCTAATTAAATTGTAAATGCAAGCCCACACACTAAACTTGGAGAATTCACTCTATTATTTTTGTTGTAGTTTTCGTCATGGTCGGGCTCTCTTGTGATATTAAGTTGCTCTTTATCTTTCCATTCAAATAAAGGAATTGGATTTCAATGTTATTTTCTCTTCAGTTGGTACTATTTTGGAAATGGAAGGATTGCCACTTCATCCATTCCATTTTCATCATTTCAATCTAATCTTCACAGAGTTAATATTATGGCTCACTTCTTCATGTGGAACTTGTCAATTGTTTAAATGTGAGAGGTGTGTGTTCAAACATCCTTTTGGAGGAATAGTGGCTCGAATGTGATTATGAAGAACAGAAGCATGTGATTAATATCAGTGGCCATTAATAATACATATGGTACCCACTTGAATACTCTATGCCAACAAATAAAGTAAATTTCGTTTCCAGTAATAATATGACATTAATCGACAAGAATCTAGATGGGAAAAAATGCAATCCATTTGGGAGAAAGCATACAAATAAATTGTGGTCTAACCCTCAATTTGATATTAGGGATGGATATGAAAATTTAACTTTGTTGCAACGGTGCACACCTGAAACCATCGAGTGTTTGTCTCCATTACCATGTAACCATAGTTGGCACTACAGTTCAAAAATCGACTATGGTTTGCTTAGTAAATGTAAGTCGCGAGTTGTGCTTCCGTTCAAAAATCTAGACATACGGTCTATAGAGGAACAAAGTATCGATGGCTTCCACTTCCGAATCCAATGGAACCTTAGAAAAAATTACGCGGTATGCGATTGGAAAGGCAACGTTTGTGCTTATGGAAATCATTTGATCCACTTCTATTGCGAGTGTAGTGTCGGGTTTTGTTCAAACAGATGCTCCCGTGGTAAGTGTTATCCAAAATGAGCCCCCATCTTATTTTGGCTAACTTGCTTTCATCCTTTCCTTCTTTGTGTTTCAATATCAAATTTTATACATTTTAAGCACTCAAAGGTTTCTGGAAATAGCTTCATCAGATAATATTTTTCTTCCCCTTTCCAAAAAGGTAAAATTTTCCTCCTAACTCCTTGTAATTTTTGAGTTATGGCTCGGCGGAGTTTTTTGGGGAAATTTTCCCTAGACAGGCCCGCGACCAATGAGAAGCCGACATGTGTCTCAGCGGTGGGTGTCGGGGGGAGTTTTGGCACTTATCCCTTTTGACTAAAAGGCACAAAGGAAAAAGTTCACCCACATGCCTATGGAGGAGGATGGAGAAAATTTGCAAAGGCCCCCACATTGAATGAAGATGCGCCATGTGTCCTGTTAGTGGCAGAAGTCAGGGCGGCGAAAGGTTTTAAGAAATTTTGCCAAAGTTACAAAGGGCGCAAAAAAAATTGAGGCGCACACCCGCCAAGCGATGAAAAAGTGCCACGTGTCCACATCAGCACGGAGCTCGGGACAGTGGGGGATTGTTGGAAAAGTTTCCCTCGGTGGGAGAAAAGGGAAAAATGTGTTTTGAAGCCCGCGGTCGAACCAAAAGCTGACACGTGTCACCGAGAGAGCGGGGCACGGGGAAATTTTGGGAAATTTAATTAACAGTAAGCTTAGGGGGTTTTATTCACAGGAAATGGTGAGTTTTGTTATTATGGCCTTATGAACTATATGGTGGGTTTAATTTTCCAAATTTGTTAAAAGTGGAAAATTTTCAATTTGACCCCGCTGACCAAATTTGTTAAATGGAATTTTAATTATGGGTTAAATAAACTAATGTTGAACATGGGGTAAGGGGATTAAAATGATTGAAGTTAAGTATATAGTTAAATAAATTAATGTGTAGCATGGCTATAATTCACTTAGGGAAACAAAATTAAATTTAACATTAGTAAATAATATTTAATAAATTCAACAGGAACTTAACAAGATAAAATAAATAAAATTATATTAGGTATTATTTAAGAGGAGAATTAAATAATATTATTTAAGGACAAGAAGTTTAGTAGTAATTAATGAGTAAGATTTTAGAAAACCTAATTAATGTATTTAAAATTTAAGTAGTATCTATAATTTTTTTTAAAATATTGCCATAATTTTCTAGCTATGTGTTATGGTTTTGGCGTGGGGAAATGTGGGCGTCATATTAGGACAAAAAAAGGAAACAATAAAGATAGAAAGAGGCAAAATATAGATGTCAATTACTTGTTTTCTCGCTTAGGAATCATATGAATATTGGTATGTGATTAGGACATCGAAATCTACCCAAGTGTTTGATTTTGTGTCTACAGGGACAAAAAAGGGAAGTGGTACAACTCTCGAAAGACTAATAATCATTCCAAGGAATAATTTTGATCCATCAAGTCCTTACTCACCGATTCATCATCCTTAGAACCCACTACTCCACCGGTGACACACATCATGTTCAAAGATGATAAAGAATAAATTGTAAATGATGAAACATATGTGATTATTTCCACCTCAAAAATCAAGAAGATGGATGAGAAGGAAGGTTTATTTCACTTCAATCTTATGGTAAAGGGTAAGCTTATTTATATTATGATTTATTGTGGAAGTCAAAAGAATTTAATTTCTATTGATGTTTTTAAAAGTCTAAACCTTCATGTAAAGTCACATCTCCATCTATATAGTATCAGTTGGTTAAAACCTAGTAGAGATATCCATGTCACACAATAATTTTTCTTACCATATATAATTATACCCTTCCACGATGAAGTCCTATGGGATGTTCTTCCCCATTGTATGTTGGTGACGTACTCTTGGACCAACCATTCATGTTGGATAGACATGACATCTATGAGTCATGGCCTAAAAGGGGTCACCATTTCCATTGGAATTCGGAACTATTAGATATCCACGGTCACTCCCCCCAAAATTTTTTCCCTCATCAATGCTAAGAAATGTAAGAATCTAGTGGAGAAAATAAAGAAATTCCTCATCCAAATTTTTAGGCCAAAAACTAGTAAGAACAATGTTGCATCCACCTTGAACAAATATTTAGTCTAACAAAATAATTAGATGGACCAATTCATAGCTGAGTAAGATGATCTACTCTAGTCACCCACAGGAGTTCCACTTAAGTGTGAGGTAAAACATGTTATTGATTTGGACTCGGGATATCCATTACCCAATAGTCATGTGTATTACAATTTGGTCCATGAAAATTACGAGATCAAATGGAATCCCCAATAATTGATTCAAGAAGGACATATCAGACTGAGTGCGAATTCTCCCTATGGAAGTTTTATTGTCTTAACACGAAAGAAAGATGGAACATGGAGGATTTTCTTTGACTATTGGGGATTGAAAAAAATTAGTGTGAAGAATCGTTACCCCTTCTAAGGATTGATGATTTGCTGGACCAACTCCGTGGTGCAAAAATATTGACAAAAATTAATTTCAAGTCTTGTTATATCCATATTTCCATTGATCCCATTGATTTCTGGAATACTACATTTAAGTCCCAAGAAGGTCTATTCGAATGGTTGTTTATGCCCTAAAGACTATCTAATTTTCTTGTAACATTCATGAGGATCATGGATGACATCATGCAGCCCTAAACCAATTCCTTTGTTGTTTTCTACTTAGATGATGTACTCATCTATAGACATATGTGCTAGAAACATCTACAACATGTTCGAGAAGTGCTTCAAACCCTTCGAAAGAACAAATTGTATGAAAATATACACAAATCCATATTTGGGATGAGTAAGGTTTAGTACTTGGAGTATGTTTTGGATTAGGAATGATTCCATGTTGACCTAGAGAAAATCCAAGTTATTGAGAAATGGCCTATCACAAAGACCCTCATAGAACTTCATAACTTCCTTAGTCTTACCAATTTCTATTGCTGATTTGTCTTGGGTTTTTCATACTTTTCTTAGGTATTTAACTGAGCAAGTAAATATGGAAAAAAGAATAATTTTGATGGGGGAAATGAAGCATAGAGAATTTAAATGTTTGAAATAAGTAATATGCTTCATCCCTATTCTCTCCTTACCTAACCCACATAAACCTTTTGAATTGATAAAGAAACTCATTTGATTATGCCTTGGGAGATGTTATCATACAACATGACCACCATGTTGCATATCATTGTGAAATAATTAATGGCATAGTTAGGAAGAACACAATATATGATCAAGAGATTTATTCCATCGTTTAATCTTGTAAGTAATGGATTCACAACATTCTGGGTAAGAAGACAATCATCCACACAAACCATGGGCCACTAGAATCCCTTCAGACACAAAGTAAACTAATGAATGAAAGTCACTAGAAGTGGGCCACATACCTACGATAGTTCCACCTGATTATAAAACATAAGAAGGAAAGTGCCAATTCAGTAGCATATTTCCTAAGTTCCCATTCAATTGTAGCTATCAAAAATATCATTGACCTATCTAGACATGAGACTTCAAGTTTTTTCCCTTTATATGATATGGATCCTTATATTTCTAATACATATTGGACCCTCAAAGGAGAAAAGTATGTCCTTGATTTCTACCCACATGATAATCTTCTCTACCACATGGGATATATTTGTGTTCCAGATAGTGAACAAGAGAAGATGATCTAGGAGGAACACTTTAGCAAGACAACAAGGCACTTTGGTGTTAATAAAACACTGACAGTATTTCAAAATCACTTCTATTGGCCCAAACTAAGGAATGATGTGATTAATTACATCAAATCTTTCATCCCTTTTGTAACTACCAAATTAGATAATAAGAAACATGGCTTGTACATGCCATTAATGGAACAAACCAAGCCTTGCACCTCCGTTTTAATAGACTTCCTCTCAGGTTTTCCAACTTTAAAACATGGAAAGGATTTTTTTTTCTTGTAGTTTACAAATTTTCTTAAATGGCTATATTTATTTCTTATAAGAAAAATATAGCTGTTGAATATACTATTAAGCTTTATTTTAGACATGTATGGAAGAATTTTGGGCTTCCTAAGTCTATTGGGTGTGATAGGGACAACAGGTTATTAAGCATCTTCTGCTCCACCCTATGGGGAATGATGGACACTAATTAAGTTGATGAATTCCACATCCATCCACCCACAAACTGACAGAAAGACATAGGTGGTGAACTTCCTGATTATCGACATAGGTAGTTTAGGAATAGTAACCAGCCTTATCTGGAGATTCCTTTCTCATTTTTACAAGTCCCACACTTGGAGAAAGGATTCCATGTTGTGCAATCATACTGGATGCTAGTATGATCAAATTAGAAATCTGATCAACATCCAAGGGTGCTGTGAATTCACACTAACAGTTCTGGCACGCCAGGTGGGAGATTAGAGGTCTTCCACTTCATCTTTTGCAAGTTGGTGTGTTCCTGTGAATATTTCAGCCTTTGGAGGAACTTGCAAACACATCTGGCAACTCCATCTGATCAGCAACCCATTTCTGAAGTTGCAGACCTATTTTTCATCCATTCCCATCCATCCTTCTTTCCATCCCTTTCATTCTTTTCCATTCCATGAAGTTGTGCAATCATGACTTCATTTCCATCATGGAATTTACATTTTCAACAACAACAACAATGTTTCCCACCTCCAACATGTATTTTAAATCCTCCAAATCAGCATTTTGAACAAATTCAAAATCAGCAGGCATACCCATATGAGCAGCAATGCCAAAATAATTTTGACTATGGAGCTTTCCAAGAGCAAGATTATGCATGTAATGAAGACAATCAGATGCAAGATGCTGGTCTGTTGGAGAAAATCCAAAAGATGGAGGTAAAGATGGTGTAGTCTAGAGCAACAACTCAAATGAGAGCTTTCAGAATTGGTTACAGGACTTCTTGTCCATGGGGAGGCCCTTTTCCAAGACACTTCAGCCCTCAGGAGAAGCTGGACTTCATGATGGAGATACTGCCCCAACTTGCACAATGGACAACAGAAATAGAGGCCTATACACTTGGTGTTGAACAACCTTGTCAATGGGTAAGTTCTACACCATCATCCAGTTTTTCTCTTCCCATTACTCAAGCAACATCATCTCATTTGGAATTGCAAATTCTAAACTACCCATCTGCTGTCCCAAATGTTGATCCTATGTCTCCACCTCTCAGTCTTCCACCACACCTCAATTCTTCTTTCCTTTTTCCTTCCAAACAGTCATCCCCTCCACAAGAGCTAAAAGAGATACGCTCTCCCCCAAATAAACAAGAGGTTTCACCTCCTATACCACCACAAAAAATTGCCAAATCAATTGAGTTACAACCCATCCCTCCTCTTGCATTCCCAATTCCATGTGGGGAAGAAGAAATTGCAAAAATCAGCCATGAAGGACACCAAGAAGAGGAGCCCAACAGAAAATAAATGACAGACAACTTGAGGGTTTGGGCTGCCAAATTTGGGATGACAAAGATCCCCTTGATGGTTAAACCTATAGAAGAGGCTAAGGTTGAACAAATGGTGGTTAAGACTGATTTTTTGGCAGCAGAAGAAGAGAAAAAAGAAGAAGAAGATCTTGCAGTCCCAACTTGTCCTCTAGAGCAGTAGATTGAAGAGTTTGACTTGAAAAACTTCGTGCTAGAGGAAGAGTTATATCAAGAGCAAGATTGTCTTCAAGTAGTAGAGAAAAGAGAAGCTACTCCAGATCCAAAAGAAGAGGAGCACAATCTAGTTGTGGAGGATAAAATCGCAGATCCAAGGGATTTGAGCACAAATCAGGCTACAGGAAGAACCTTCAGTTCTTCTTTCTACTTCACCTCTCTCAAGTTCTAGTACTGAAGAGGAGTTTGATCTCTCAAACTCAATGTTGGACGGTGAAAGAAACCATGGTGGTCAAGTTACAGATCAATAAGACACCATGGAGGAAGTGGAGCATTTGCAGCACGACAGCCATGAGGCAGTTTATCTTTCAGATTTGGAGGACTATTTTGATGGAGAAGAGCCGGTTGATTTTCCACCATTCTCTCTTTCATCATCCACATTCCAAACACTTGAGTCTACTGTCATGAAGGAGAAACATTCATTTGCAGCAGCCTGCATCTTATAGCAGCTCTTTGGAACCAAGATTGGAAGATTTTAATCTTTCATGTGCTTCATTGAAGGAAGAGAAAGGGAAACAGAAGAATTCTCACCATTGCTTCCACACCATCCATTCAAGAGGGTCTATAAGAAGACTCCATTTTTGGAGTTGAAAATCAGGGCATTATGGGTATACTCAAAGGACCATACCTTTCCCAATTAGGTATCTAGCTTCATTGGAACCAAAGGAGAAGTCACAACCAGTCATGCTTGCTCCTAAGCATGAGGATGAGCTACAAAGAACCAAGGATCAGCTATCATACCTCTCCAATCCAAATGCAGAACAACTAAAAGAGGTACTGAATTTGCTTTGAGCTGATACCTTGATGATTTGGGTGGAAGACCAACTTCTTGTTGATTTCCCACTCATCCTAATCAGCCATGTTCAGCTGCCAAATCAGTTGCATGGTTGCCAATTCTAAAGAAAGGGAAACTATTTCTGCACAACCAGTTGCAGGGTATGTTTAGCTCACCTTTTCTTCCAATTAGAGTAGAGTAGGTAGAATTTGCTTTCATTAAAAGAAGTGCTTGTGCACACTCTGCATGTTCCATTTTGGAGCATGTATGACCCCTTTCAGTTTTGTACATAGTTTTTGTGGTGCTGGTTTTGCTCCTGCACAGTCCATTTCAGTGGCATTTTGGTGAGAACGACTCCATTTCATTGGGTTTCCAAATGGCTCAAAGGAGAGGTTTTCAAAGTTGGAGATCAGTTTTCAGGCTACAACTCATGACTCCATGCCCAATGGATTGCTTCAGGCAACTGGTAATCATTCATCCAGTAGGCAGATGACCCCTCTGAGTCACCAAAATTATTATCTAGAACTCACCCCCTCAAAGTAAATTTTGATAACATGCATCAAATTATTCAAGTCCCGAGGAAAGTATATTGATTCAAGGCAAAAAATCATTGTTTTCTGGGGTCCCCCTCAGCTTCTTTCTAACTCTCCTCATCCAAGAAGAAAATCCCAGTACAGGTTTTAAAAATGTGAAAAAATTGCAAAAAACGAAGCTTGGGGCAGAAAAAATGAAGAAAATCGGCAAAGTCCTAGTCCAGGCAGTCCTTGCGGGATAGTTGGGGACGTCGGGGTATGAACAGGCTGAACATTCTCCAGGTGGTCTACGTAGCAATTGGGACATCTGGGCCATCGGGGACGCAGCGGGGCACGAAAAGCCGAATCGGCCGAAAAAGGGAAAAAATTGCCTAAGTCTTTGTTTCGCGTGGTTTGGGACAGTCCGGGCCAAAAGTACGCGTGAAAGACGCGGATCGACCGGTTTGGCGCAAGTCAGTCCATTTCAGGTGGTTCAGAGATATTTTTCCCAGACGGTTCCGAGACAGTTGAGATAAAAGTACGTGGAGGACGTGAACCAGCCCGGATTTGACCAAAATAGGGGACTTTCGTCTGGGACAGTCTGGGCCAAAAGTACGCATGGGATGCGTAGAAATCTGAAAGAGCCGAGAGCCAATGGAAATGTGCCACGTGTCTTCACCGCAAAGAGGGAAAAGGAAGCCCGAATTGGGTGGTTCAGAGGAATTTGTCCCAGGCAGTTTGGGACAGCTGGGCCAAAGGGACACGAGGGACGTGAAAAGCCAGGAGGCTCGCAGACGAATCAGAACATGCCACGTGTCCTAAGGCGGGGGAGTTTGGAGCCAGGGAAAGACTTAGAAAAGTTTGACGAAGTCTTGGGCAAAAAAATTAAAAGATAAGGATGACCCCGCGCCCCTATCCTCCAACCAGAGCCCGCCACGTGTCCCAAGTGGCGGGGGCGCAGGGAAAAAATGGAAAATTTTCCAAAATTATAAAAACATCAAAATTTCAAAGGGAAACCCACGGGAGGCCTAGGAGAGAGAATTGCTCATCCAATCAGCACCTGACACGTGTCATCCAAGTGGCAGAGCGCGGGAAAAATTCAAATGTTTTCCCGCCGACCCGTTTTCTGCCTGTTTTTGCCCTAAATCTTCAGATTGCCATATCTTTCGATCCATAGCTTGGATTTGCACATTCTTTATATTAATGGAAAGATGGAAAAATTCTCTACACGATTCTGGGTGCAATCTTGCATTTTGGTTTAGTTTGGAGAGAGAAAGTCAGGAAACATCTCTGACGCGTGGTAATGCTAGAACTGACGTTTTAACAACCAGTTTTAATGCACATGCGTCGCATTCTTCTTCAGTAAGGCCATAACTGATGTTTCAACAACCAGTTTTAATGCACATGGGTCGCATTCTTCTTCAGTAAGGCCATGGGTCGCATTCTTCTTCAGTAAGGCCAGAACTGACATTTCAACAACCAGTTTTAATGCACATGGGTCGCATTCTTCTTCAGCATGGCCAGAAGTGATGTTTCAACCACTGATTTTAATGAAGAATGTGTTTTGGTCAATGGTTGGGCTGCTTGCACATTTTCCCATGTTTCTCTCTCCTGGGCTCAATCCATGCATTGTAAAAAGCCAGATTTGGCTCATTATTCAGGTTGTTCATCTTTTCAGCTCTGCCCTCCCTTCTTTTCTTCTCTAAGGTTGAAAATGGAGTTTGAACCTCCTCCCCTACTCTATAATGGCGTTTTTTTCCTTTTACTATTGAAATGATGTTCTGTGCAAACTTCTGGAGCAACAAAAAACGTGTTTTGTGATGCATCTGTCCATCCTTGCTCATTTTTTTTCTTGTTTTCTTCTTGCCTCTCTTCATTGCAGGTATTTGTGCACGTTTGAATGTTCATTGCAGGTTTGGAGCTATGTTCATGGAGTTTTGGGACATTTTCTGTGTGAAATCTATCCTTGGGCCTATGATGCATCTGTCCATCCTTCCCATTGCTCACCTCTCTTTGTCCCATGGCAGTTTTGATAGATGTTCAACATTCTCCTTCTCTGGTGTATCACCGTTTTAGTGTAAGCTCTGTTTTTTCCCTTTTCTCTCTCTCTCTTTGTCTCCTTGGCATGGTTAGATTAGGATTAGATTAGCTTTCCTGCACTGGAATAGCTTGTGGCAGGTAGTTTAGGAGCAGGAACCAGCCTTCTCTAGAGATTCCTTTCTTATTTTGTGAGTCCCACACTCAAGAAAGGATTCAATGTTGTGCAATCACACTGGATGCTAGTATGATCAACCTAGAAATCTGGTCAACATCCAGGGGTGCTGTGATTTTTCACTAACAGTGACTCCATTTGGTAAACAACCCATCCCATAAGTTGCAGACCCTCTTTCCATTCATTTTCATTCATTTTTCATCCATTATTCTTTCCATCTCTTCCATCTTCTTTCCATTCCATGAAGTTGTGCAATCATGACTTCATTTCCATCATGGAATTCACATTTACAATAGTAACAGTACATTCCACCTCCAACATGTTTTACAACTCCTTCAAATCAGCATTTTGAATAAATTTAAAACCAGCATGCATACCCATATGAGCAGCAAATCCAAAGCCAGTTTGGCTTTGAAGCATATCAAGCACAAGAGTATGCATATGGTGAGGGCAGTCAAGAAGAGAATGTAGATTTTTTGGAGAAGATCCAAAAGATGGAGGCAAACATGGTGTAATCCAGAGCAACATCTCAAATGAAGGCTTTCAAGATTGGTTGTAGGGCACCTTATCCATGGGTTGGCCCTTTTCCAAGACACTTCAGTCCACAAGAGAAGCTTGACTTCATAATTGTAATGTTTCCATTACTTGTAAAGTGGATTAAGGTAATATAGGTGTATGATAGGAGTATTCAGCAACCTTGCCAACGGGTAAGCACACCATCTCATACTCTTTCTTTTCCTCTTTCCCAATGTTTCATTTCAGCAATGTCAAGTTTCAAGCTTCCCATCTGCTGTCCCAAAATTTTATTCCATTTCTCCATCCCCTAGTCTTCCACCCCATCTCAATTCTTCTGTCCTTTTCCCTTCTATACAGTCATCCCCTCCACAAGAGCTAAAAGAAATACCTTCCACTCCAAGGGAACAAGATTTTATACCTCCTCCACCACCACAAAAAATTTCAAAATCAATTGAACTCCAACCCACCCCTCCTCTTGCATTCCCAATTCCATGTGGGTAAGAAGAAATTGCAAAAACCAGTCATGAAGAACAGTAAGAGGAAGAACCAAGCAAAGAAGGAATGATTAAGAGCTTAGTAAGCTTGGCTCTTAGATATGGGATTGAGAAAATTCCTTTGCTGGTGAAGCCTACAGAGGAGGTAAAAGTTGAAGAACAAGTAGTGGCCAAGGATGATTTTATAGCAACAAAGAAGCAATAAGATCGGTCATCAAGTTGCTCAGAGTGTAGTTTCCATGTTGGCACTCTGCTAGAAGAAGATGCTGATCCAATAGAAGTTGTACAATCAACCATGGAAGAGGAAAACTCTAAAAGAGATCTTGCAGCCCCAACTTGTCCTCTAGAGTAGTAGATTGAAAAGTTTGACTTGACAAACTTCATGCTAGAGGAAGATTTCAATCAAGAGAAAGATTGTCTTCAAGTAGCATAGGAAGGAAAAGCTGCTCCAAATCTAAAAGAAGAGGAGCACATTCCAGCTGTGGAGGAGAAAAGTGCAGATCCAAAATCCTTGAGCACAAAATAGGCTATAGAAGAACCTTCAGTTATTTCTTATACTTCATTCTCTTCAATCTCCAACGTTGAAGAGGAGTTTGATCTTTCAAACTTCACCTTTGAGAATGAAGATAAACATGGTGATCAAGTTGTAAATCAAAAGAACACCATGGAGGAGGTTGAGCATTTGCAGTAGGACAGCAATGAGGCAGTTTATCTATCTGATTTGGAGAACTATTTTGATGGAGAGGAACCAGTTGAAATCACACCTTTTGCTCTTTCATCATTCATCTTAAAAACACAAGAACCTACTGACATGAAGGAGAGCATTTATTTGCAACAGCCTACATTTTATAGCATCCTTTTGGAGCCAAGATTGGAAGATATTAATCTTCCACGTTCTTCATTAGAGGAAGAAGGAAAACAACATAACAGTTTCACCATTTCTTCCACACCATCCATTCAAGAAGGTCCACAAGAAGACTCCATTCTTGGAGTTGAAAATCTGAGCAATGGGCATATCAAACAGATCAGACCTTGCCCAATCAGGTATTTGGCTTCATTGGAGCCAAAGGAGAAGTCAAAACCAGTCATGCTTGCTTCTAAGCATGAGGATGAGCTACAAAGTACCAAGGATCAGCTGCAATACATCTTCAATCCAAATGCAGAGCAACTAAAAGAGGTATTCAATTTGATTTCAGCTGACACCTTGCTAATTTAGGTAGAAGACTAGCTTCTTGTTGATTTTCCACTCATCCTAACAGCCATGGTCAGCTCCAAATCAATTGCATGGCTGCCCATTTTGAAGAAAGGAAGCTATTTTGCACAACCAGTTGTAGGGTTTGCTTAGCTTACCTTTTCTTCCAATTAGAGTAGTGTAGGTAGGTTTTCTTTCAGCAAAAGAAGTGATTGTGCACACTCTGCATGTTCCATTTGGAGCATGTATGATTTTTAGTTTCATACATAGTTTTTTGGTGTTGTTTTGGTTGCTCTTGCACAGTTCATTTCAGTGGCATTTTGGTGAAGATCAGCTCCAAGTTTCAATGGGTTTCTAAGTGGCTCAGAGGTCAGATTTTCATAGATCAGATTAGAATTGGTTATCAGGCTTAACTCCATGCCCAATGGATGTTTCAAAGGCCACTGATCATTCATCTAGCAGGCAAATGACCCCTGAGAGTCACCAAATTTTTATCCAAAATGAGCCCCCTGTTTATTTTGGCTAACTTGCCTTCATCCTTTCCTTCTTTGTGCTTCAATATCAAATTTTACACATTTCAGACACTCAAAGGTTTTTGGAAATGGCTTCATTATATAGGATTTTTCTTCCCCTTTCCAAAAAGGTAAAATTTTCCTCCTAACTCCTTGAAATTTTTTAGTTATGGCTCGGCGGAGCTTTTTGGGGAAATTTTCCCTAGACAGGCCTGCGGCCAATGAGAAGTCGACTTGTGTCTCAGCGGTGGGCTTTGCGGGGAGTTTTGGCACTTAGCCCTTTTGGCTAAAAGGTGCAAAGGAAAAATTCTCCCACAGGCCCGTGGAGGAGGATGGAGAAAATTTGCAAAGGCTCCCGCATTGAATGAAGATGTGCCACGTGTCTTGTCAACGGCGGGAGTCGGGGCAACGAAAGGTTTTAAGCAATTTTGCCAAAGTTGTAAAGGGCGCCAAAAAAATAGAGGCGCACCCCGGCCAAGCGATGAAAAAGTGCCACATGTCCACATCAGCTCGGAGCTTAGGCCAGTGGGGGATTATTGGAAAAGTTTCCCTCGGCAAGTGAAGAGGGAAAATTGTGTTTTGAAGCCCACGGTCAAACGAGAAGCTGACACATGTCACCGGGAGAGCGGGGCACGGGGAAATTTTGGGAAATTTTCCCAATGTGAAATAAAAAGGAAAAAGGTGAAGTTTGAACCAGGCGATGCCACGTGTCTTAGAGTGGCGGAGGCGTGGAGTCTTTTGGGAAAATTTTCCAAAAGGGAAAATTTTAAAGTTTGACCTTGCCGACCCAATTTTGACTCTGTTTTCGCCATTTTTTCCCTAAATCTTTAGAGGGCCATATATTTTGATCCAAAGCTCAAATTTTCATGTTCTTTATATAAATGGAAAGCTGGTGAAATTATCCACACATTAAACCCCTCAATTTTGGATTTTGGTGGAGATTCGTGAGAGAAAATTGGAAAAACGTCTCTGGCACTGGAAAAGGTAAAAAAAAATATTTCCATCTACCAGATTTAATGAAGTATGGGCAATTTCTTGTCTTGCGGGATCAAATGCATTAGGAAGTGGATTTTCAGAGGTGCCCTTTCCATTTTAATGATTCTTGTTGGTGGTTGGAGATCAAAAATCAGATTTACCCGCATTTTGTCCTTTCTTCCATTCTGTTCAATGGTTAAAATCTGATTTTGGCTCATTTGTAACAAGTTGTTCATTCTTTCTGCTCTGTCCTCCCTTCTTTTCTTCCCCAGGGTCAAAAATGGAGTTTGAACCTCCTCCCCTGCTTTGTAATGGTGTTTTTTACCTCTTACCATTGAAATGATGTTTTGTGCATGAAAGAGTTGACGAATCATATCAAAAATTGTGCACCACAATGAAGTTACACTCAAGTTGAATTGTAATGGCTCGAACGTAATCACAAGGAAGAATCAATCAAAAACTAAATAACTTACATAACAGAATAAAGCTTTCTCATAAGAAAAATACAGCGAAGTGTTTTAGCATGCTCATAAATGAATAGTGAAAGGGTACATATAGGGTGCTAAGTAATCCTAGTGCATGACTCAATAGCAAACCCTAAACCTAACACTAAACCTAACCCATGTCAGATAACCCTCCAATATGTGAGGAGGAAACACACATAGGATAACTCACACCAACACCTCCCCTTGATCGAAGTTGGGGTAGTGGCTATGATGAGTCAAACAGAAAGAGAAGACACTCCTAAACAACTAAGAAAGATGTGTCAATGGGGCCTGGCAACTAAAGGCCTGATAAGGTGCCCATATAAAAACACAATCTTCCTAGAAGAAGAAGAAGAAGAAAAGAAGGACTACTTAGCCCGAAGAAGATGAGCAGCTGTAGAAGACCTCACCCCAAGAAGAGACCGTAAGTGAAGAAACTTCATCTCAGTGAAGGGCTTGGTAAATAAATCTGTAATCTGATTAGCTGTCTGAATGTACTGAATGTCGATGATGCCATCATGAATAAGCTCTCATATCAAGTGCATATGGATCTCAATGTGCCTCGTCTGCTGATGTTGAACTGGATTTCTACAAATAGAGATAGTGCTTGTGTTATCATAGTAGATAATGGTAGGCCGCCGAAAGTGGATGCCAAACTCTATAAGAATACCATGTAACCAAATAGCTTATATGGCAGCGTTAACTACTCCTCTATATTCTGCCTCTGTAGATGATATTGCAATTGCATTCTACTTCTTGCTAGACCAACTAATAGGACCTGAACCAAGAGAGAAACTATAGCCAGAAGTAGATTTCTGATGATCTAAGTCACCGGCCCAATTAGAATCTGTGAACCCAATTAAGTCGATATCTACCCCTCCATGATAGTGAATGCCATCAGTATAAGTGCCACGAACATAATGAAGGATCTGTTTAGTTGTTTTCCAATGCAACTCATGTGGCTTCTACATGAATCTGGACACGATCCCAATAACATACAATAAATCCAGTCTAGTGTGAGTCAAGTAAATCAAGTTCCCCACCAACTGTCGATAAAGAGTACCATCAACCAAGGGAGTAGAGCAATCTGAAACCAACTTAACCCTGGAAATAAAAGGAGTAGGAGAAGACTTGCAATCGGACATCTGAAAACGAGCTAGCAAATAAAGAGCATACTTAGGTTGCGAAATCAAAATTCCTGAGTCAGATTGTGAAATCTGGATCCCAAGGAAGTAATGAAGTAGACCTAAGTCAGTCATGGAAAACTTGTTGGCCAAGGTGATCTTCACAGAATCAATAATAGAGTAAGAGTTGCCTATGATCAACAAGTCATCAACATAGAGAACAAGAATGAGTATGGAGTCATCTTGCTGTAGAATATAAACATTTGGATCAGAGTGACACCTAGTAAACCCTGATGTAAGTAAAAAGGAGTCCATCTTGGCATACCAAGCCCGAGGGGCTTTTTTGAGGCCATAAAGAGACTTCTTTAACTTACAGATGAGGGAGGGATCTTGGACATAACCCGAAGGTTGTTCCATATAGATCTCTTCCTCTAGGTCACCATGAAGGAAGGCACTCTTAATGTTCATTTGATGGACTTTCCATCTATTCGCTGCGGTAATGGCTAGGGTCAGTCGGATAGAAGTCATCTTCGCAACCAGAGAAAAGGTTTCAGTATAATCAACCCTAGCTATCTAGGAGAAACCCTTAGCTACTAATCATGCTTTAAACTTTTCAACGTCTCCATCTACTCCATAATTTGTTCGGAACACCCACTTACACCAAACGATTTTTCTTCCTTTCAGAAGAGGGGTGAGATCCCAAGTATCGTTCTTCATGAGAGAGGAATACTCCTCATCCATGGCAGAATCCCACTCAGGAATACTAGAATCCTCCCGGAAAGACTGTGGATCAGAATTAGAGGCGAAGAAAGAGTGGGGTCCAACAAAATCTGAGCGAGTACGTCTCATATCCAAAGTATCTCCAACTAAATCTCCAGAACTTTGCAAAGTTTTCCTGGCCCAAAGAGGACCAGGAGGATCAAGCTGAGAGTCAGAAGATTCTTCACTTGAGTGAGAAGGGACATAGTCCTCATCATCACTACTGTCAGTATCAAAAGACTCAAAGGTCTAATGGTCGGGAGGATCAGTAAGAGGAGCACGCTCAACAGTATCATCATCTAATGAGTTAGAATCTAAATCAGCAAGATGAAGAACCTCAATAGGTGGAGAAGTAGAAGTCAAAGAAGACTCATCAAACTTAACACTTCTCTCAATATACAGCTCATGAGAAGTAGGATTCATCAATCGATATCCCTTCACGCCATCAGGATACCCTACAAAGATACAAGGTTTGGATTGTGGTTCCAAATCCTTGTGTTTCTTTTTGGGAATCCAAGCCATAGCCTTAGATCCGAAGACTCGAAAGTGCTCAACATCAGGCTTACGTCCAAACTAAGATTCAAAGGGTGTCATCCCTCTTACTGCTTTGTGTGGAACACGGTTTTGAATGTAATTTGCACAATTCACTGCTTCGGCCCAATACTGCAAAGGAAGAGACTTCGAGTAAATCATACAAGTGGCCATCTTCTTCAGAGTACAGTTCTTTCTTTCTGTGACTCCATTCTTCAAAGGGCTATAAGCAATTGTATGATGCAAAGAGATATCTTCAAAAGTATAGAAATCCATGAACCTATTGTTTACATATTCACCTCCATTGTTGGTTTGAAGAACCTTGATAGACCATTCCTCTTGTTTCTCAGCAAGAGCCTTAAAGTCCTGAAAATGTTCAAAGACTTCAAACTTAAGCTTAAGAAAATATACCCAAGTATATCGTGAAAAGGCATCAATGAAGGTTAGCACATAAAAAGATCTACTAAATGAAGGAGAAGGAAATGGACCAAAAATATCACGGTGAACAAGATCCAAGGAACGAGTAGCTCTCCAGGATTTTCCTTTGTCAAAGTTCTTTTCGGGATTCTTTCTAAGGGTACAACCCTCACAAAGACCCTTAGAAAACTTGACGCGGGGTAACCCGTTGACCATTTCGTTTTGGCTCAATTTTTCAAGGTAGCGATAATTTAGATGTCTGAAACACTCATGTCATAGCTTACTAACCTCATTTGCATGAGTGAGCAAGGCAGTGGGCGTAGAATCAGAAGTAAAGTGGGAAAAGGTATATAATCGTGAACGGTGATCAACCTTTCCCTCAGCCATTGTATTGTCTTTGTTAAGCTCATGAATAATCACCAAGTTAGGACCAAATTCCACTTGCATTCCTTCACCAAGGTGAGTAATTTGGTAAACCAATAGGAGTTAGTAGAGATATCAGGAACACTCAACACTTGGTTAAATGTTCCCCCATCCATCTCTACCAATCCACTACTGGAAACCGACACTGTCGTGTCATTACCCATCGTGATTTGGGACATTCCACAAGGTTCGATGTTGGAAAAATCAACATGCAAAGAACCCATGTGGTGCGAGGCACCAAAATTTATAATCCATGTCGATGAAGGAGCAACTCTGGCCCTTAACTCTAGTGGAAGGTTGCGTCCCTGAAACAATCAAAGACTAGGCTCTATTCCCATCTAACGTGCAGGAGCAATTCTTGAGACAAATTGTTGACCATTGTAACTTGTGTACGGAAATTTGTATATATTTTTCATCTAGAAACAACTTATCTCTCAGTTGTAGGAAACGATCGATGGTGTTGTCATTGACGGTGAAGCGCAAAGCGCAACCACTGGACCACCATTCTTTTCAGCTCCAGGCGTGGTCATTAGCAGGGTAAAACCCTTGCACACAGCTATAAGTTTCAATATTTTTTGCAGTACAACTTCCATAAGCACCACAAAGGCCATATAACTCACATTGATCTCTGGGTTGGTTCCAAAGCATCATCCATTGATTATTTTCAAACCACATATACTCCATAATTCCTCTGTCCTTATCTAGGATTATATGCGTCAGGACATTAGGGCTTATGGGCTTGATTCTATAGATGTAATAAACGTCAGAGTCTGAATTCTCCATTCCAAAGCCGTACTAACCAACTGGTTGGTCCCCGAGGGATCCATCCGATTAGAAAACATGCCAAGAGCAGGATCCATAGAGCTTTTCCAAGAGATTAACTTCGATAGTTTGTTGAATTTCATCCCTAAAACAATCAGAGACTAAAATGCAAACAAAATGTGCATGGGAAATTTACTAGAAATGATTACCCTGATATCACACACTTATATGCCATCTTTTGGAGGATTTGAGGTGATATTTGAAAACCCAATATTGAGCTTATGAGGGCATGTCTTTATGAGGAGATTATGGCCTACTTTTACATTAAAGGGATGTATAAGAATTTGGATTGTTAAGTCTTGTGGTAAGACGTCTTATAGGCCCTCCCATTCATCCACTTTTGTACTAAACAATGAGCTCAATGGATCTTGTATCCATCCTTTGTTGGCGATGATGTATTCATTAACCTCCCTATAGCAATGTCCAATCAACCTGAATCTTGGAATCAGATCTCTAACCTCTTTAAGAATAGTTCCAAGCTCCTATCTAGGAGCACTACCCTTTATCATGGCATTATTAAATAATTGGGAGTCTCTTTCCACCACTATGACTATTATATTAGGGGTTTTTGCCATTTTTAGTTCATCCACTAGCCCAATCACTTGTTGGCCCCTCTAGGTACAAAAGATAAAAGGTGGGCACAATCATAGTTCCATCAAAATATTAGAGTAAACACCCTGCCCCAATCATGCTAGGGTTTCCCTTTAAAGCTTCATTGAAGTTCAATATGAAAATATTAGGTGGGGGTGGTTTATTTTTTAACCTTTTACCATTTACTTGTAATATTATTGCCCCAATAACTTCACCTTTAGTTACTGACTACCAATACTCTATTCATAAGAAATATACCAAGTGTGGTACTAAGGTTCAACTTACACATTTCCCCTGCTTAGTACTCAAGTAAAAAACCATATTTACAGCCCTTGTACATTTGCATTCATCCATTGACACCGTCATACATAAATTACATAAGAATGTTTGTTATTAGATTCTAAAACTTAATATCAGTTTTGTATACAAAACACATTCTCATAAGATTCAAGGAAGTTCCATACAAAATCCATATGTATATAACGATATTGCAAAGGAGATATCAATATCATTTGTGAAGCTATAGTATATTCTAAGCCCACAAATATGGCATATATGGAAATTTTTGGGTGTTATTTGATGGAGTTGGCTTGTACATTGGTGGTTGAAGGGGATTTCAACGTAATAATTGAGGTTGAGGAAGGGAAGCCCTAAATTAGGGCACTAACTGAGGTTGAAGAGGGTTCAAGGATGAATAAAATTACATTATTCACAGTTCTCATGTGAATAACAGTGGTACAAGGGGACATTCACAAGGCATTAAACACAAAATGAAATTGGAAGAGTCTCTTTTCAACGGCACAAGTAAAGACACGGACATACAGTCACAAAATACCAGTGTTCCAGCCATTTTAGGAAGGAAATACAAACATATGTCCATGAATTGACCACCGTCAGATTTCAATGCACATTTTGAAACTCAAAATTTTGACCGATGTCAGAATCAGCTAGGCCCTTCTCACAAGGAAACGCCTCCGCCATAATAAAACAAAAAATAAATAAAGGAAATGTATAATAAGATAAAAGTAAAGTAAACATAATAAAACAATGGAAAATTAATAAAATAATGATAATAAGGCATAAAATTGATTAGTGTTTTAGTTTCTTTCTTTCTTTTTTTTGTGTCTTGTTGGGGGAAAGTTTTTTTTGTGGAAATTTCCAAGGAGAGCTCATCCGTGGAAAAATGAACGTCATTTACATTTGGAACCTTATCTTACCTATGACAAGTCTCTTACAGAACAAAAGGTTGGCATCTCAGTTGGTGGGAACGTGGGTTGGGTTGGGTTGTTAGGTAGAGATGGAGGAGCTTGGTGTTTTAAAATAGGGTAAGGACATTCACCAAGCATTGGAGAGTGGATTTTTGTCTTGCAGGTTCACTAATAGATATACATACAAATGTGGAAGCATGTGCAAGGCTCAAGGAATGTTTGACAAAGTGTCTCACAAATGTGGTCTAATGGAATTTTATGATTGGATATTTTTAGTTAAATGAGTTTGTTGGAAATACTTTAGAGTCATTTTAACAAACGTCGTTGGTAGGTTTAAATCCAACGCCACAACCGTTGCTTGCATATTCCTAGCCTATGAGAAGATAAGAGCTTTAAAGCCGGGTATGGACATTCAAACAATATTTGAAAATGGATATTGTGGCCTCACAAATTTCATTGGTGGTGGAATTTTCACAAACAATTCTTTTGTGGAGGAGCTTCTAAAATTTGTCCAACTCTGTAATATTTACATGCAACTACTTATCCTATGTTAAAATGAGAACTCAAAGGATGAGGTGGTCAATGATTTTTTGTGGCGAGGAGAAGGGCGAAAGCATCCAAGCTCACTTTGACTCTTTCCAGACATGGATTCTTCTTCCCTCTCTAGTTCATTGCTTCCCTTCTTCGTTGTTTGACATTATTGAAGTCTAGTTTCAAGTGTATCTTATTTGTATGGATACAAAATGATATGTTACAATGAAACAAACATTAGCCAATGGTGACTTGCCTGTAGAATACCACCATCGGACTCATTAGTCTACCGCATACTTACCTCAATACAAAATGAAATGGTACTCTAATGTGAAATTTGGACCATATTCTGGTAGTCGAGTGAATGAGAGTTGAATAAAACTAGATTTTAACCACTTTAAAACAACTCTCTTGAATTATAAACTTAGTCTGGAGTCGACACATATTAAGTGTCCTTACCTTCGTTCCATAGTTTTTCAACTTGATCTTTTTTCCTTGGTATCTATAGCTCTAGAAATGGCATTGGAACCTTATAATTGGCAAATATGGAATTTATTTGACACATTTTCTTAGCCAATTTGATGATTTGGTTGCAAGAGGCGACGTCTCAATGTTGCAAAAACAATTTGGAATCACCCTATAATTACTATTTAGGGGGCGATAAATTGCATCCTACCACCTCAACCCTCTTCATCCTTGCATTGATAATTGTGATACATATTCAGTTTCACCTTGTCTCCTTGGGAAGCACTTTTTCCTTGCCATTTTCAGGGCCACTTTGGCTTACGATGTGTAAGTGTAAACTTTTGATTTTCATTAATTCCCTCTATAATGCTACCTCCAAAATGAGTGTCACTTATCATATTTCAGCCCCATCAATTTCTCTGGATTCTCACTATATATGATAATGGGTTGGAAGTGATAAATTTCGTGATTGGGTACTTTATTATTCCTTTTCGAGGCCATTCCCTAGTCGATAGATCTATTTTGAGCTATAGTGTGACTAAGTCCTGTTAACCCAAATATTGATGTTATGTTATACCCTTGTTGATTTTTGAATAACCAATGTCTGGAATATGTTTAGTATCTATAATTAACCTATCTTAACATCTCTGTCAAAAATCGTAAATTAAAATCATGAGTGCATGAAGAATGTTATTTCCCCATCTTGGACCTTCTCTAGATTTGTAATTAAAATGAAAGCTTGTGTGTAGAAGTTCAACTCCCCCTTCTTTCTCTCAATCAGGAAACATGAATAAAGTATGGAAATTGTGTGGAAACGATTGATGGGATTTTCTCTCTCCCTCTCTCTTCTCTCTTGTGAACTTGAAAATATAGAGGAAATGAGAAATTGTGTGTGAAAATGATAAACCCTTTATCCATATTCCTTATTTGAATGTGTAAATGACTTTGAATATTTTGGGGATGGGAAAATTTTATAATGTATGATTTCATAGCTAATAGGGAAAGGGTTGAATCCATGTCAACTTCGGGTTGACCCTTGTTGTTGACAAGATTTAGGTGTTATGATGGATATTTAAATGATTGAGGTCATTCAAGTATTGTGTTCGCATTCAAGTTTAATTTGTATCTTTCATTTGAAAAGAGAAATTGTAATGTTATTATTTTAAAATGAGTAGTGGTACCCTTAGTATCCTTAATAAGACAATGAAATACCCTTAGTATCCTTAATCAGACAATGAAATGTTTGATTTCCTATAGTAGCATGAGTGTGTTGCATCTAGATGAATCATTTATTCAAGAGTAGTTTGTAATTGTAATTATTAAAGGGTAAACATGTATATTAAGTTACATGATAGGTATTAAAACACTTAGTCAAAATGCAATTTGAATAGCTCTTTAAAACTCAACCAGGAATATTTCTCTTTATATAATAATTGTTACAGCCTAAGTGCTAAAATATACGTCAAGTAGACTACTCATGACTTGTGTAAAGGATAATTTGATGTTTGTCCAAGATGATACTAAAAGAGAACCTATCTCTTAATGAGCTTAATATCCCACTTAGTCTAAGTAACTAAGGTGTAGGTCGCATCTCAAAATTTGGGTAGACTCCCGCTTGTTTACAACCTAATTAATTTTATGTTATGGAAAGTGCACAACACTAAATAGGATGCAAGGGTTTGTAATAAGGGATTATGAGATGATTTTTTTCGGATAAAATTATGTGTGATAAAAAAAAATCTCACACCTACTTATATCCAAAAAAATCATCTCATTTTGTGGATTGTGAAAGCATAAAATAATTGACAAAGGATTATTCTGATCTAATCAATTTATCATTAACCATCCATAAGCAGAATAATATATTAATACTTGTAATGATTGATAAACGGTAAAATATGGATCAAATACACAAGAGTAAATGAATACTTAGTCTTATAGGTTAGAACAAATAAGATTTGGATGTGTAGATAAGTGGAAAAGGTATCCAAAAAACTACAGTTGCTTTGTTGTAAATTTTAGAACTGGAAATTAAGTAAGGGCAAGACTACATAAATGATGTAGGGTCCAAACCTAGATTTGTATATTTCTGCTAAAATTGTATAGTCTTTGACCCTTTGGCAGTTGGGATCTAAAACTTCGTGTACACTTTTCTTTCCTATAAATTCCCTTCGATATATGTCGCTCTTGTTCACACAACCTTGAGATGACTTGTATCACCTGCAATAAAGTGGAAACCCTATAAACCTATAATACCCTTCATCAAAGCATTAGCAAACCAAAAGGAAAATCATGTGTGTGGTGAGGTTGGAATACTCTTAGTGGTCAACCTAGTCAAACCAATCCAAGTGTTGCACTACATGCCCTCGTGCAAGATCAAGCCTTGTGTAGTTATCCTAGGTGCTTGTGTAAGTGTGAATGTTATCTAAGACAACCCCTATGGGTGACCTTGTGCCTCTTGACACAAATATAGAAGGCTAATTTTCTAGTATAAAATATGCCTGGTGCGAAAGTAGTATTGTGGTGTGCTTTAGTTGCATGACCTCACTTTTTATTATTTAAAATTGTTTGATCATGGTTAACTTATAATGAATCAAAATAAGTTAGACTATGTAAGATGGATGAAATAAATAATTGTAATCAATATGGTAATTTATGTGTTGAGTCATACTTGTGCAGTGTTGTGAAAGAAAACTTGTTGTTTTTGCTCGTGTAGTAAGCGTATATTGTGTTAAAAAAAAACTTCTCTAGTTGCAGCTATGTTTTGGGTTTGAAAATGACATGAGGAGTGTGTAAATTGTAAGTAAAAAAGTTTTGAATGGATAAGCAACATACTAAAAGATCAAGAAAGAAAGAAACAAAAAAATAAAATTCAAAGGATTTCACAAGGAGTCTGTAAATTGTAAAGAAAAAGGGTTGTAAAAAGGTAGTCAACATATGTGAGCTAACCAGTTTGTACAACTAGATTGTATAGTAGTGTAAGTGGTAGTTCAAATCATCAAGCTAAATGTCATGTCTTAAACTATGGATGTAAGAGGTATCTAAAATGTCAAACTAGCCAATCTATCTAATCTAAGGTTGTAACTGAGTAGTGTAAGAAGTAAAGTGCAAGAAAGTAAAATGTAGAAAATGGGGACAAGTAGATGAGTTCAAAAGGGGTGTGCAAGATAATTGCAAATGTCATCAATAACCTCATGTAACTTTCACTAAATTTTATAACATGTTCAAATCATGGTGTCCTCGATGTATTGGAGGAATGGGGAGATCTTACCTGTCATTAGTAAAGGGAGGGGTGATACCTATAATATCCATAGTGGCTATATATGGAGCCAAATATTCCCTCTGAATAGATTGTAGTACCTTGTTGGTGATGGCAGGTTGTGAAATTGGAGTCACCTTGAGATATACTATAAGAGGTAAATTGTAAGTAAAAATGTTGTAAAGGGGTATTCGACATATGTGAGCTAATCAGTCTGTACAACAACTAGATTATAAAGTATTGTAAGGGGTAGTTGAGATCATCAGACTAATTGTCATGTCGTAAACTATGGATGTAACGGGTAGTCAAAATGTTAGAATAATCAATCTATCTAATCTAAGATTGTGACTGAGTAGTGTAAGAAGCAAAGTGTAGGAAAGTAAAATGTAGGAAAAGGGGACAAATGGATGAGGTCAAAAGAGGTGTACAAGGTAGTTGTAAACATCCTCAATAACCTCATGTACATGTTGTTAAATGATAGAACATGTACAAATCATGGTGTCCTCGATGTCTTTAGGGACACAAGAGACCTTGCCTGTCATAAATAAGGGAAGGGATGATACCTCTAATGCCCATAGTGACTATATAAGGAGCCAAATATTCCCTCTGAATAGATTGGACCACCTTGTTGGTTATAGGAGGTTGTGCAATTAGAATCACCTTAGGATCTACAACAGGAGGTGGGGAAGGAAACTAATTAGGCATATCATATTTATTTTTTGAGGTATATTATGCATGCAAGGAAAGTTTGCATTCATTTGAAGAAATTGGTCGTTAGCACTAGCTTGTTGCCCACTCATTTGGTTAACGAGTTGAAAAATAAGATTGAAAAGTAAGATGAGTTGGATCGTTAGAAGGAGAATTTTGAGAAGAATTTTGATTAGGATTTTGAGTGGGATTATTTTGCAGAGGTGCATTTGTGTTAGCACCTAGTGCGTGAAAAGGATTGATATTGGAAAAGAGTTTCCCCTAGTAGTACCATTGTTCACCTCCATCTTGGCCACAATGACTTTAGGAGGGTGATTGTAGCAAAATTAGGGTAGGCTAGGATGAATTCTGGCATAGCGGGAACATAGACATATTCTATGTGTCATTTTCTTCCTCTTGCTCAAATTCTTCCTCTCAAATTCTATTGTTAGCATTAAATTGAGTTTTCCTTCTTTTTTTCCTTTTGACCTATTTCTTTTTCATTAGTGTCAGCCATATTGAAATCACGATAAAAGGGGTTAGTCTTAATAGAGGAATCCCAATTGTTAGTTTGGGAAGTTTCATTTTGTTGTTAATTTTGATTACTCAAAGAGATACTCCATGTTGAAATATTTTAGGAAAGGTTGGAAGTCATTTAGGGAAGATTTACGATGATTTTTAAGAAGGTTTTGAAAGGGTTTAGGAAGGATTTGAAAGGATTTAGGAAAATTTTGAACGGATTGGAGATTAAAAGGAAACGTGAATGTGACTCAATCAGAAGGTTGTATGTTCGATTCACGTCAGGTTTACCAAATTGTGCAAATAAAGAATGGCCTAATAGAACTATCATTTGTCTCTCAATAATGGGTAATATAGACTAGGATAATGAGAGGTGTCATGCTAAAAATATGCAAATGCCTTGAGGGTTATAAGCTTATAAAAGGCGTCAGGAAATGGGAAAATAATATTCACACACTCGATAAAATATGTAGGGTTTTAAATACTAGATATAGGATAGGAGTAGTGACATCTAACTAGCTCTCGATAATAATTGATGAGTAATGGGATTGATACAAGTTTTAACAAAAAAATGATTATGATGATTTTTTATAAACCTAGGCTCTAAGGATCAATAAGATGTAAAAGGTTGTAAATCCCAAAGGGTGATCTATAAGACAAGAGTTAATAGATAAACAATGCAATAAATTAATAATATGTTACTACTACTCTAATATATGCAGGACCACATAATACAAACATCCAAATCTAAAACAACATAAAGGAAAAGAGAGGTTAGAGATACTTACCTAATTGCAGACACCGTTGGGACATTAACTTCCCCATAAGGTCAACAATGCTTTATGAGATAATTGATGTGGAGGATCACAAACAAATAAGAAAATTCCTATAATAGTTATATGTTGAAGACTCCAAAGGTTCAACAAACCATAGTAAATGCAACTCCTATTCTTGGGAATCCTAAGTACCTCATACTTCAAGTGTAGCTTCCAAAAGATAAATATATCAACTTCAAGACCTCTAAGGCTATCAAGGCAAATTAGTGAGTGCCAATAGACCAAAAGAGTGACGAGGATGATGATATGAGCACTCAAATGTCAAGTATATATAACAACCTAATTGGGCATTGTAGTCATTGTTAGCCAAAGTTATCGACCATGTTTGATGTCGTCAGCGGTGTGAAATTGCAACCTAGACAACATTGACCGTGGTAGATAACATTGGTTATAAGCATTGTTCTATCAAGGGGGTCCTAAAGGAAGGCGTAGATTATGGAGAGAGATGCAGAGATGTTGAAGGGTGGCATGGCGAAGGTATATGCGAGTTGAATATAGATATGGACATGACTATATGAGGCTAGTAAGATGATGTAGAGAGGTTGAAAAAAAATAAGTGTAAAGGTATAAAAGCATGTAACCATTTTTTATTACTCCCTGCTCTCGACGATGTCCCTAAGGACATTGCTCCAAGGCAGCCATTACACCAATAGTGTTTGCGAAGAGCCAAGGTCGGTAACAGTGAAAAATTAAGTGTATACAAATGGCACCCCCGAACAAGATCAATATTGGTTCTAACGCTCCCTTTCAATTTTGTCCTAAATAGCATATTAGGAAACCAAATTTACAAACCTTGTTGACACCCTTCTGAGATAATATCTAATCGTCTTCTTTACAATCATCTTTCACACAAAATTAGGTTGGATCAATCTTTCACTCACACTCTATTGTCTATTTTCTCATTTTATAAATGCCCCCAATCATTACAAATGTACTTTCAAAATATCATCTTTATTTTTTTATTTTCATAATTTAATTGTAAATTCAAATTTCAATTGATTCAAGCCTTTAGGTTCAAATAATATAAACACTTACTACTATTTGATAATCATTGACATAAAGGCATCTAGCAAACCAATTTGCTATACCATTGTGATACTCTTTGTACATTGGAGATTTGATAAAGTATACATTGTGAAGTATCATCTTTGGTTGGAGTCATATAATCATTGTTTTTTTATTCTCAATTTTACACAAATGCCAAACATTTCCTAATTGTCAAGACCCGTACAAGAGACTTGTCTACACAATTTTTCTATGTTGCACTTAAAGAGAATTTTGAAGTAATGCAATTGTGTGCATTTTTTTTTTTATCTTAACTAGACTTATTGTTTGCCTAATTTGAGCTAATATCTCTAAAATAAAGATTTCTTTCAAACCTTGTGACTTATAAACATAAGAAGCTGTAAGATATAGGCAAACGTTGGCACATTGAATTATCATTGTAATAGGTTGACTATTGGCCTTCCATCGCATATGCAGTTTGAATATTTAATAGTTATTCTAACTTTACATTACTATTATAAGTATGTATGTATTGTGTGAGAACATCTTGAAAATGTACCAAATTATCCCTAGACCCATATCGGAATTTAACAAAAATATATTATATAAACTAAAAATTAAATTTCAGATTCTTAAACTGCTCTTTGTTTAGTCAAATTTAAAACAGATTTTTTAATCATAAAAATATTCATAAACTAAAGATGGGGCGCATAAATAACTCTATACAATAATCATTCATCAATTTAACATCACCCAAACAAGATTTACACAAAAAAGATAAATACTCGAGATTTATAGACTCGAAAAAATATATATATATATATATCTTAATTGCCTCTTTCTAAACATTCGATAAATTTAAGAGTTTGAAATATAAACTCTCTGATAATGTTAGACATTTATTAGTATTACATCACTCGCCAAGAAAAGCAGGCAAATGACACCACCTTAACTCTCCAATTTTTTTGATAGGAAAGTTATCTCGAATAAGTTTAAACAATCTTAGCATTCATGTCCTGCGTATGTATAAACAGATGGCGATGGCCTTTCAATAAAGTACACGTTCGCTTGGGTGAAAAGAAAGCATGAGCCTCTTTTTAATGCTAGATTAAACGTTAATTTGCAGTCAAAATATATGTCATGCACACAGTCAATTATTTACCATTAAAAACCAAAACTAATATTTAGGAATATATATATATATATATATATATATATTATTTGACATTATTTTAGAACATGAAAATCAGTAATTACAACTGCTGCTCCATAATACCTACTCCTAAATTTATAACAAACATCTGTTAAAAGAAACAAAATAATGCAATTTTTTCTTTACAAGATATACCAAGCAAAGTACAAACATCGATCCAACCTAAATACCAAAGAGAGATTATTCCAGAATGAACAATATATAGCAGAAGACAGACAGTAAATAGGAGAGAAAACGTATCTCGGTTGAACATTCCCAAAATTGAAAAGAGAGATGATTTGTTTCGAGTTGTGTCAAATCAAAACATAAATATTATCCAATAATAAAAAATTGCAAGCTTTATCATCTAAGAATCAGGAAGACACCAATTAATTAATCTTTCAAATCACATCATGTGTGTCAAAAAGAAATCATAATGGCATTCACAGGCACTAAGTTCCTAATTGCTTGTTCAGCCAAACAAAATGGGCATCCTAATGCCACCCAAACATGTTTTGATAGTTTCAACTTTGGAGCGTGATGTTAAGAGTACTGAAAATTGGACACCGTATCATGTAAGAGATGCCATCCTACTCACTAAGTCAACTCAACATTAACAATCAAACACAGTTCAAAAATGTCAGCTTGTCACGCTCTTCCAAGATATATGAGAAGAGAAGTGCAACTTTCCAAAACTATTAGTCACAAATACCAGTGTGAAGAAAAAACTTCTATATATATTGCAGTTATTCTTATGACAACAAATTCTGAATTGTCTCCTTTTGAAAAACATAAGGGTCCTCTCATAAAATTTTAAACATAAAATTGCACTCCAGCTACTGCTTAGCTAGCTTTAATCACCACTTGAAGCAGGAGATAGGCTTCGATCTGATCTTCCCTGAAAGAGTCGAGTAATAACAAATATTTCTCGATTGAAATTTCGAAGGATTATGCCAAAAAATAAAAAAATGTCACAACACAAGACAATTTTGAAGTGCTTATTGCTATAAATAAATAAAAAAGACAATTTAAGGCCTAGTACCGTAGGTGAAGGAGATCGTGAAAGGCTCTGGCTCTGGCGAGGGTTCCGAGTCTAAGAACAAGTAAAATTAATCCATTAGATTAATAAAGCAAGTATTAATAATAGCAAATGATCATTATATTCAAAATGAGAAGCACTCTGAAATGACACATACCGATCCTGAAGGGGTCCTGGACCTGGACCTTGACCTGGATCTGCAGTTCACAACCAAAAAGATTAAAAAAATATGCTTCTAGACAAAACATATAAAGAACCATTTTTGAACTAAAAGGAATAACCTGGACAATGATTGTGGACGAGAAGGAGAGTGTGAATGTGATGACAAAGACCTGGAACGCGACCGAGGATGTGACCTACTTCTTGGTGACTTGCTGCAACACAGTAAAAGATTTTATTCATTCAAGAATGAGTAAAATAAATTTGTACTTAGTATACTATGATGTGGCCATTGCATTCTTTAGACAAGACCTATGGCTCCTGCTCCGGCTGCTGATAAGACTTCGGCTTCGGCTCCGTGATCTACTTCGGCTTTGGCTCAGGCTCCTTGACCTGCCCCTGCCCCTGCTCCTGCTTCGAGTGTAACTGCGGCTTCGGCTTCTTGAGACACTTCTGTTAGACTCGTAACTCTTGACCTGATCCATATAATATTATAAACATTAAAAATAACATAAAGGTCACATAAATGTGATATTATGGTATTCAATTTCCTGAATGTGGTGTTGTCAGAAATTTCCTAATTGATGAAAACAAAAGATATGTATACCCGTATATAAGACCTAGAAAATGGATTTCTGAATTCAGAATCATCAAGCTTTCGGATCTGCAAAACATTTAAATTTCATCCATGTTAAACAAGAATTAACTACAAAGGAATATTTACTTACCATACCATAAATAAAATGTACCTACGATATACTACTAACAGAGTCTAGTCTAGAATGAATCTAACTTACAGCGTATTTCATGTCCTCATAATTAGTGTAGTCCACAATTCCAGTTGTACCTAAGCAGCAACAAAATATACCAGATATCAATATAATCTAGCATAACCATAACAGCAATATTCAGGACTCCATTGCACATATTAGCAAACTAGGGACTTATTGCAAATAATAGCAATCCCAGTATATTGATTATTTTCAATGGCCATCGTTCCTGTTAGCACATTTATGGAGAAACTGGACATTTTGTGAAAGCAAACAGGTCTGTCTATCCAGCAAATGCTTTTTATTTGCTAAAGCTAAACTGTGAAAAATGTGAGTTGATGAATTGCCAACACATCATTGTTACACCATATTTGAACAGAATACTACAAGCAAAATGAAAGCTAATCAAATCAACAGTTAATCGAATGATTTGATGAAATAAGCATATACAGCATCCTTGTTCCTTTCTACATACATATTGCAGCCTCCTTATCTACGGATAAGAACAAATAGCTAGAACTCAATGACCTCCTAACAATATTGCGATCTTGCAAATACAGATAGTGGAGATTGAGCATGAACTAATTGTCCCTTCTAGTTTTAACCAACAGTAAACTCACCATATGTATGCATGAAACTTAGCTTCATTTTACATGAATCTCTGATAAATAACCAGAGTGTTTACGACAAAATTAGGCTCTACCTCCCTAAAGTTTGAAATTTGTTATTGCTAGATATTTGTTGGCTAGATTTTCTGCATAGCATCAAACCTAGGCAGTCATGAGATAAATCTCCCTCATTTAACCGGTGAGGCTCCCGTGTCAGATTTGTCAATATAAATGTGTTATTCTCTATCAGGGGGTTTTACTTTAACCACTAAGTTCATGAACCATAACTAAGAAGTTTTGCAGCAAGTAAGCAACTGTTTAAGAAAGGAAAATTACAGAAGAAAGAAGTAAAGGAAATACAGAGAAGAAATGGGGAAGATGTGCATCCCAATTAGTAGATAACAGAGCTAATTGCATGCACATAGAAGAAACTTAATAGATATGAACACACAGAATTATAAAGAAAAGGAAGCTCTAGATCCAAATCTAAAATAACACAAAGTTTATCAAGAGATCTAAGATTCAAAGCAAGAAACACAGTACACCATGACACAAAGTTCTCCGAAAATCTGCTCCTTTGTATTCCTTTGCTCCAAGTTGCTCTTAAGGGTTCAGCACAAAGTCTAGAACACAAGATTGCTGCTTACAAATTCTGATTTATGGTTAACCCGAAGGTTCTTCCTCTACTTATAGAATGTAGAGGGGCAATTACAAGTAGGAAGCTTTGAGTTGAACTGGCACATGTGGAAGTCGGAAAAGAAACAACTGGCAATCTCCCTCCTGGAATTCCTCTTTGCATGACATGTATGATTTGCAACTGAAAATAGAACCTTCTATTTTGCATGCTTGCCACCTATCTCCAAGTAGTTGACTTCTTCAAGTAATGGCTTTTAAACCAATCACTTAAGTTGTATAATTTAATTGATCACTCAATTACTTTGTCGAAGGAAAGAAGAAGGAAGAGGAAAACTGACCTTGTCCTTTTTCATGTCTGCATGCAGCTGATTCAAACTGGATCTGGAAACAAGTTGGAATTAGTCGGATCTTGAAGCGGCTGGATCTGGAAACAAGCTGGAATTGCAAGCAGTTAGAATTAGAAGCAAGCAGGAATTTTGCCTTCGCATTGTTTTCTCTTTTATCTTTGAAGCTTTTGCAGTTCTTCTGTTGTACATGCATCAGTGCAAGGTTGGCCGTAGATAACTCATCATCCTTATTTTTAATTGCATATGAGCAATTAAAAATTCTGGAAAGCACTCAGGGTGAATGAAAATTCAATGAAAGCTTCAAATGGAAGATGAGAGCACATGCACAAGATCTTGGAAGGAATTTTCCACGCACTGTCTTCTTCACAAGCTGCATTCGAAACAAGAGGATGAAGCCTTTGTGCCGGAAGCTTTTGCAACTATGAGATTTGGATCTGGATCTACATATGGATTTGCATCCGCATCTACATCTGCATCTGGATATGGATCTGCACCTGCATAACAAACTTTGGCAACTGGGCTATGGATGGAAAAGCTGCAACTCGAATAATTTCACTGCTTTTTATCTGCATGCATGAGTGAAGTTTCTCCTGCACGCATGAGTGAAGTCTTTCCATCAATTCAGCAAGAGGTTCCAAGCCTAGATCCGTGTTTCCAATATCTGCAAATTTAGAAGCAATGCATGACTCCGTTGTGCTTTCTTTTTCATCTTTCTTCGCCATAGCTTTGTCTATCTTTGTCTGAACAATTCTTTTTCTTCTTATTTAACTGGAATTCTTCAATACTAGTGCAGATCTGGGCAATTCTTCAGATTCAGAGGATATATGCAATGTATTGGACATTGATAAAAACTCTTTTTCCTTTGTAAAACACCTGTAATGAATTCCTGCAATTTATTCAGACAAAAATGGCCACCGGAGCATGAATAGTGAATTTTAATTGTAAAAATCTGCACTTTTCAAGCCTGCTGCCCCAAAAAATGGTGTTTAATTTGCACATAAAGAGAGCATGAATCCTTTCAAAAACACCTGAGTTCCTGTAACACCTGTGCAAACAATTATGCAGACAAAGATCAACTTTCTTCAAAGCATGCGCCAAATTTGGAAGCTTTTAGCCTTACTTCCACCTTGCCTGAGCAAAATCCTTCTTCAAATGGGGGCGCACTTTTCCTCTTGGCTGCAATTCTTTACCTATGAATCAAATAATTCACCCATATGGCTGCCCATGCTTATATAACCTTCACAATTCTATAATTAATAATTGCCCTAACAATTAAAGGCAATTAATTAATTAAAAATCATGCTCTTCTCTTTTAAAAATAGCATGTTTAAGGACAGCGATCCAATAAATTAAATTAATCCAATTTAATCCTTCACACATCACTTCACTTAAGCTTCACAGTGTGCTTTGACCATAGCCACTGAAAATAGGAATTAATATAATCATTTAATACTTTAAAAAGTATTAATTCCTTCTCAAAAGGGGCTGCATTAAATAAATTAAATTTATTTAATTTTAGAATTCTATTTCCAATTGATTTATTCCCCTTTGCTTTTGTTGACTTTTCCACAAGCCTGGGTGCCAAAATTGGGTGAATAAATATTAACAAATATTTATTTAATGCATTATTATTCACCCAAGGTGGGTCGCACTTTTTTGCATAATAGAATTCTATTTTTAAGAATTTCTGACAATGGGATTTTTTACCCTGCAAGGCAGCCCCGGAAATCCCATGATCCACTTAAGTGATTTGACTTTGACAATGGGATTATTTACCCTGCAAGGCAAGCAATAAAATCCCGTGATTTCACTTAAGTCACTTTTCTTTTATTTCACCATGGGAATTTTTACCCTGCAAGGCAGGCAATAAATTCCCACCTGCCTGCAGCCTCTAACTTTTCCACTGCAGCTTAAGTGACTTTTATAACACGGGAAAAAGTACCCTGCCAGGCAGGTATAAAATTCCCACCCTGCATGTGGCTTATATTTTTCCCATCGCAGCTTAAATCCTTTGTTTTCCAAATATGCGCCCATCCCCGCAGGGGCTTTTCTGTGCACGACTTCACTTTTTCCCAATGATCCAGACCTCCGATGGCAACTTCCTCCGGGTATAATGTGCGTGTATGTTTTCCAGCTGCTCCAGGCCAAAAATCGGGCGAAGGAATTGCTCCAGAGAAATTTCACAGAAAACAAAACGGGACACCACAAAAACACGAAAAATTGCCAAAAGTTACAAATAAAGCCCAAAACTTAAAATAAGTTAAAATCCTTCTAGCACATAGGAATAATAACATATTCGCTCATAATAGAGTTAAAACAGAGTGCAAATAGCCTCATACAAGACTCAAAATAATTAAATACAAATTTCCCGCGGACAAATCCCGACGACAGAATAAAACAATTTTGGGCATCTGGGTATTTGGCGAAAAGGGCTAATATGGCTCTTTGGGATTATCTTGAGGCAATACAAGAACTTTCAGGCAATAAAAACAACAAACGACCCATTATTTTAAAAGTACGAAAAAATTTCGGATAGGGTAGTCACAGATTTCAGGGTGAAATCTGAGTGACACCAATATTATAGGAGAACTCAATCCTCAACAAGGAATACACCACTTTTTTTTAGAACAAGCTTGTAACTTTAGAAGAGTTACTGTAACCGTATTTTAAGCCAAAGAGGTCTGTGCCAAAAGTTGACTTTGCATGGAGGTGCAAATGATTTAAATTAATTAATATGGAGTTGTTCTAATGTTGGTGCCAAGGAGAGATAAGGAGAGATAGGGCGCATGGAAATATGCATGGAAATAAATAATAAAAAAAAAGAGCTGTAGTCATATTTCTAGCACAAGAGGTGCATGAAATTAATTAATATAAAAATAGACTACAGACCCTGCATGAGTCAAACTGCAGTTGGCTGAGGTGATAAGTTTGGTGGATAAAAATAGACTACTGCTCCATGCACCAAAGATAGTAGGAATTAAATAAATAAAAATCAAACTACAATTAATTGCGCCAAGAATAGAATTAGATGAAAATAGAATTGCTATGTCCTAGCCAAGGATAGAATGTATTTTTTATAATAAAAATTCAATTCCTTTCCCATGCACTAGCAAGGTGGAAGGGAAAAAAATAAATAAATAATAGCAACTACTGTTCCCATGCACCAACAGGGTAGAAGGAATTAAAAATTAAAAAAAGAACAACAGTCTATTTTGGGATTCCAACAGTCTATTCTTGTTTGGAGCAGTCTATATGGGCTGATTTTATTGTAAAAAAAGACATGCTTGGAGCAGCTGATTTGTTTAGGCATCTTCAGCCTCTGTACTTGCACCTTTGAATAAAATAAAGCTTCGTTTTTCCCTCTCATATCGATGTTTTCAGATTTTGCATTGTGTTGCATAGGATATTGTGTTTTCCTGAGTCTGGAATTCACTCCCTCTACCGCTGTCATTTTTCCTAAACCCTTAAATTTATTATGCAAATAGTCTAGAGTTGTGCAGGTGTGTGGATCTTTAAATTTTGTGTGTACAAAGTTACATGCAAATATCAAATTATTGGTGTATCACCCCTATTTCCCATTTTCCGCATTCCTTTTCCCTTTTCCTTGTCAATTTTTTTCGTTTTTATGTGATTCACAAGGGAACCAACCCTCTTTGGAGGTTCACCTTAGACATAGGTTACACACAACCTTGAGGTGTTCCAATTTTGTCAACAGGAGAGAGAGTACACACACCATTCTCTATCAAGGTGCAACTTCTTGGTGACAACAGTTTCTGGCATGCCAGGTGGGACAGTACAAAAAATTGCTAAAAAAGTTGATGTTATTCTTAGCAAATATAAGTGTTTCAGACACAAATATTCAACATCTGGTGGCTCCATTGGCCTAAAGATCCCTTAATCTCAATCAGCTGACCATTTCCTCCATCTTTCCATCTTTTTATGAGGTTGTGCAATTATGACTTCAACTCCTCATTGGAATTCCCAGTCCCAAGAGCATTATTACTCACCTCCACCTCTTTTTTTCCAAAATCCTCCTCCAAATTAGTATTATAGGCCCTGTCATAATGAATATGCCCATGATCCAAACCTTAATAATCCATATGGTTATCACGTTAATCATGGTGTTTTTCAAGAGCAAGAATATGCAGATTATGGAAACAATTCCATGCCTAATGATGATTTTCAAATGCAAGCACAACATATGGAAGTACTAATGGTATAGATGAGGGCAACAAGTACCATCAAGGCAGTCAATCTTGGATTCAAGGTACCTTACCCATGGGCCAGTCTTATGCCACAGGGGTATAGCCCTCAAGAGAAGTTAGACTTTATGACTGGACTCTGGATTGTTACCACAAATATCAGAGTGGAATGAAGAAATGTAATCTTACCAATATAGTGTTGAAAAACCCTGTCAATGGGGTAATTCCTCACTATCATCCTATACCGCTCCCATTCCTACTTCCCAACCGACGCAATCTCAACCCAAATTTCAAGTTCCAAGCTTTCTTAAAGCCTCTCCATCCATTCATTCTCCACCACGAGATCTTACACCTCTCCAATCATCTCAACCATTGCAAAATCAGTTAACAACCCAACCTACCCCTCCCCTCATATTCCCAAATCCATTTTGGAATGAAACTAATCGGCAAATCAGATTGGAAGAGCAGTCAACTAAAGAGCCAAGTGAAGAAGTTCTCAGGAAAAATCTAACAATATGGAGCTTACAGTTTGAGGACAAACAAATTTCACGGTTAGACAAAGTGGTTGAAATTACAGAGCAACAGGAGGAATATGACCATAAGCAAAGGTTAGACAAAGTTTTCTCAAATCTCTTGAGATACAAAGTAAAGATAATGTTTTGTAGAAGCATATAAATGTTTCTAAGGATTAGATCAGCAATTTTGAGCCTATATCATCTTCTAGTGAAGGAAATAATTCAATTAAAGTTGTTGATTGGTATGATTCTGATATAGAAGATGACAATGTTCTAACGATGCCAGAAGAGTTGTCAAGAACGCAAATTAGAGTTGGATGAAGATCAATTTCAGAGGAAAGATGAAGAAGGATTATCAGGTGAGCAACATGTTTTGGTTGGACGTAATGATCCTCATTGCTTTGTAGAAGATTGTAAAGAATTGACAAGTTTATCTTTAGACGAGGAAATAGATCAATTAGAGTTGCATCATGATAAGGAGGATGATTTAAAACTATCAGACTATTTGCTAAATGATAAGAATGAGGAAGAAGTAAAACACGGTTCAAATCAGCTTGCAAACAGTCATACATAGGAGGAAATCAGCAAAGAAATTCAAATTCAAAAGGAGTTTTCCTCAAGCATGAACAATAAAGAGGATGAAGTTTTATTATACTTAAAAGATTTTGATGATGAGGAAGAGCCCATTGAAATTGTAAGTATTCCAAACCCATCATCTATCTTCCTCAATAAGGATTCTCTTGTTATTAAACCTTCATTTGAGCTTGAAAAAGAGTCAAATATGAGGTTGTTTGCAAAAAATGAAGTAGAAAACGTTTCAAATCAGTCTATAAGCATCCAATATGATCAGAAAAGTGCCTCAAGTACTCCAAATGATGATGTTGCACACAAAGAAGAGGGGCAGATCAGAAAAATTAGTTTATCAGCTATGAGAATAACATGTCCAATCAGGTATTTAGCCAGCTTAGAGCCACAGAAGGAGTTGTCATCAGTTGTGCTTAACTCAAAGCATACGAAAGAGCTTCAAATTGTCAAATATCAGCCCCAACATCTACAAAGACAAGGTACAAATCCTACAGAGGTGTTTATTCTTCTCTAGGCTCATATTTTGAGCAAATCAATGATGCAAACCATGTCTTCACTTATACCATGTGATCTAGTCGCAAAATTGATCTCATGGCCACACTTTCTAAGAAAAAGAAGTTATTTCTCCCAACAAGTATGTGGTTTTGTCTAGCTTTCATTTCTCTTTGTTTAGATTAGGAGTAGCCTAGGTTTGTTTCTTGCATAATAAGTGTTTGCAGCACATTGTTTTTCCATTTTTCATAGTTAGTTCTTTCTTTCAATAAAGTGCTTGCATGCACATCTTTTCCTTCTGTTGGAGAGGGCATTTCAGTTGTGTTATTCAAAGGATACAATATTTCCAAACTTGTGTGCAACAATTGTTAAAGACGAATGTGACTCCATAGCCCAATGGATGCAGAAGACCACTAATCTCCTTGTTTAGAAGGCAAAAAATCCCGTGATGTTGCCAAAATGTTACCATATTATAAGCCAAAGAGGTCTGCACCAAAAGTTGTAGAGGTGCAAATGAATTAAATAATAAAATAAAAAAGTTGCAGTCCTATTTCTGGCGCAACAGGTGCATGGAATTAATTAAATAAAAATAGACTACAGACCTTGCATGAGTCAAACTGCGGTTGACTGAGGTGATAAGTTTGGAGGATAAAAATAGACGGCTGCTCCGTGCGCCAAAGATAGCAGGAATTAAATAAATAAAAGTCAAACTACAATTGATTGTGCCAAGAATAGAATTAGATGAAAATAGAACTGTTGTCCCACCCAAGGATAGAATGTATTTTTTATAATTAAAAGTCAATTCCTTTCCCATGCGCCAGCAGGGTAGAAGAGAAATAAATAAATAAAAATAGCAACTATTGTTCCCATGCGCCAGTAGGGTAGAAGGAATTAGAAATTAAAAAAGGAACAGCAGTCTATTTTGGGATTCCAACAGTCTATTCTTGTTTGGAGCAGTTTATATGGGCTGATTTTATTGTAAAAAAAGATATACTTGGAAGTTGATTTGCATATGCATCTTCAGCCTTTGTACTTGCACCTCTGAATAAAATAAAGCTTCATTTGTTGCCCTCTCATATCGTTGTTTTTAGATTGTTCATTGTTTTTGTATTTTCTCTAGTGTGGAATTCAATCCCTCTACCATTGTCTTTTCCTAAATCCTTGAATTAATTTTGCAAAATAGTTCAGAGTTGTGCAGGTGTGTGGATCTTTAAGTTCTCTGTGTGTAGAGTTACATGCAAGTATCAAACTTTTGGTGTACCACCCCTATTTCCCATTTCCCGCATTCCTTGTCAAAGTTTTCATTTTTTAGGTGATTCACAAAGGAACCAGCCCTCTCTGGAGATTCACTTCAGACATAGGTTGCCACAGCCTTGAGGTGTTCCAATTTTGTCAACAGGAGAGAGAATACACACCATAATCTATCAGGGTGCAACTTTTGGGCGACAGCAGTTACATTGGCAATAATTACAAGGCAAGGGGGCCTACAAAGCTCACAAGCACCTCGAAGAAACCGGGCATTTGTATTAGCAATTTGACGTTATTACAACATCTACAATATCCTAAGAAATAGTATATGCTGCACTGCCCCCTCGTATCTTATATCCGTGTGCCAGGCACATGGATACGTGGGATTCATGGGTCTCATGTGTCCAACACGCCTTGAATAACTTCCCTGTGTCAGATGTGTATCCAACATATAAAACTCACATGTCTCTGCATGTTCAACACATGAGCTCAAAAATCTGTGCTCAAAAGCAAAATTTAGCGTTTGTTTGTCTTTAAAGGCACCGTTTGGCCCAGTAATCAGTCCCCGTTCAAGCAAGGAGGCTGCAGTGTGGAGATTGACTTATCTTCAAGATTCTTGGCGTTTGGTAGAAGGGAAATCTTTCATTTTCTGAAATGCCTGAGTTTTATTGCAGCTGAGTGTTCTTCCACTGAAAGCATGGCTCAGTCATCATGAGTTGCTGCTTAAAAGAAGGGGAGCAATGTTCGTGTTGGTGTTCCCCTCCACTACACATGCAAGTGTTATGGCAGCTGATGTCAGTGTTCCATCTGCCGCAAGTGTAGCTGCCAGTGGTGGAAATAAAGATCGAACACGAAGATAAGTTAATCAAGACAGTAAATATCCACTCTGAAATATGTAACCTAAAGACTGAGTGTTCTTCCGCTGAAAGCATGGCTCAGTCATCATGGGCTGCTGCTTAAAAGAAGGGGAGCAATGTTCGTGTTGGTGTTTCCTTCCACTCCATTTCCAAGCATTATGGCTGCTGATGTCAGTGCTCCGTCTGCTGCAAGTGTAGCCGCTAGTGGTGGAAATAAAGATCGAACAGGAAGATAAGTTAATCAAGACAGTAAATATTCACTCTGGAATATGTAACCTAAAGACCAGTGCCCAGAAATAAGGGTGGTGGAAATTGCTATTGGACATGCTCATTTTGCAAGGTTGAATCTAGAGTACCTACTTCCACATCAAGGGCCATTTGTTGGGCCTTAAAAGAGGGATTGGAGAATGTCTAGACATTTGTATGGGCCAAAGAAAAAGCATGGCTGAAGAGGATGCTGTTGGTGAGGTAAACATGGCAGCGTCATGCCAAACATATAGAGATGAGGATCCTATTTCGTTTTTGAGGAAGTCATCCAACAAAAGTAGGAGTGGGGCTGAAATTGACAGCGGACCAGCAATAGCAGCAAGGAAGAAGTGTGCCCCTAGTGGTCCAATGGACAAAATCTTTCAAGCCCCTATTTCATTTTTGAGGAAGTCATCCAACAAAAGTGGGAGTGGGACTAAATTTGACAGCAGACCAGCAATAACAGCAAGGAAGAAGTGTGCCCCTAGTTCTCCAACAGACGATCTTTCAAGCAGAGTTATGGGATGAGATGGATCTTATTACCATCGGGTCCTATTTCTATCTCAATTTCCTTTCATTTATTGTTGCACACTCTCCTTTATTTATTAATATGTGTGGAGCTCTAACTGATCAAGCTCCAATTGCGTATGTACCTCCTAGTTCAGAGAAGTTTAGAAACATACTGTTGGTTAGACGGATACAGCATGCCATCCCCTAATATTTTCATGGTGTCATCAAATAGTGGATGAGTGTTCTCAAAAGCAATGGATGCTCTTGGAAGATACAAGGATATTGCAGCTATTTCCAAGGGTGATGCCACTATTGTCGAGACTTAACATCCACAGGTATTTTGGATAACTTGCATTATTCAATCATTAAATTTGGCAATTGAATCTATTGCAGTGTATTGGAAAGCCATGGATGCTCTTGGAAAATAGAAGGATGCTAATTCCTATCTCGAAAACCTAACACACATGCACACAAATAAACCAAGCAAGAACACGAGAGAACTTGAAAGAGAGAAAATACTGCTTAGATGTGTTATTCAAAGAGCAGCCATCGCTTTATAGGAAAGCAACAATACAAGCACTAATGCATAGGTGACACAAACCCTAGCCCTTATATGCCTTATGTGAACATTATGTCATGTTTACATTATTTGCTAAAGCAAACTAAAGCCATGAAATGACTTTATTACTAAGCCTCTCAATAAGACTAGTATGACCATTATCACTTCATGTTATAAACTCTAACATCCTCTTAATGGTCAATCTAGAAGATACACCAAGTTGATCTCTAAATTTCATATACTTATCTGGACCAAGAGACTTGGTGAGAATGTCTGCAGTTTGGTCCTGGGTTGGACAATATTCAAGCTCAACTTCTCCATCTTCTATGAGTTCTTGAATGAAGTGAAAATGTACGTCGACATGTTTTGTTCACTCATGAAATATGGGATTCTTTTCCAGCTTGAGAATTCCCTAGTTATCACAAAACTGTATTTTAGGCTCAGTCTGAGCAACTTATAAATATGCAAGTGCTCTTCTAAACCAAACTGCTTCACATGCCCCTTTTACTGCTGCTATATATTTTGCTTTTGTAGAGGAAAGTAAAATTGCATGCTGTTTCTTCCTGATTCAAGACATTGGCCTTGTTCCTAGATTGAACACACAACCTGTTGAAGAAGTCCTATCATCCACGGTTCCTGCCCAATCCGAGTTTGAATAGCCACACAACTGAATCTCCTTATTCTTATCATATAGAATGCCAAAGTCTAATGTTCCCTTCACATATCATAGCACCGTCTTTGCCACTAAACACTGTTTGGTCTTTGGAGTTGTCGTAAATCGGGAGATATAGCTGACTGCATAGCACAAGTCAGACATAGTGGCTGTAAGATAGATCGAGCTACAAACTAGTTGCCTTAAAACATTCATTTACAGCCTTTGAATCAGTTTTGGCTGAAAGTTTCAGCCATAGTTCAAAAAATCGTAAATCGGGATTAATCGGCAAGCCAAATTTTGAATCGAAAATCGGGAATCGGCAAAAATCGGCAACTTTTAAAAACATTTAAATTCATAAAATATACTTAAATTAAATGTAAAAACAATGTTAAATGATGCGATAAGTGACTCTATAGAATGCCATATTTTTAAAATCGTTATAAAATATTGATTCTTGAATATACTATTATTAATATATAGAATATACAGAATTTATACTTAATAGTTAATAGTATAATACTTAATATTGATACTTATAGTATTTATTAAAATTTAATATTAATATTACAGTATACAATGCACTATACACTGTATACACTGTACACTATACAGTATTTAGTAATTTACAATTACACTTATAGTATTTAGTTTTACTATTTATAATATATATTAATATATATTATACAGTATTAATAATAAATATTAATATACTATAGTCTAGACTGTATATTATACAGTATTTACTATTACTATCAGTTTATTAACTATTAATATTAATATACACTATTAATATTAATAATAATATACAGTATTAATATTAATACTTAATAATAAATTTAAAGTAGTTTAATTTTTACCTGCTGCCGCTGGAAATGGGCACGAAATGACTGAACTGGAGCCACGAACTGGTAAATGCCACGAAATGGAGCCACGAGCTGATGGTAATGAGCCACGTATCTGTCGGAAATGGCCTTGCAATAGCAAAAATGAAAGTCAAATGCCCTCGCAGTAGTAAACGCAAGTCGCTGTTGCAAAAACGAAGTCGTGAAAAGAGAAAAGAGGATTAAAAAAAAAACAATTTAGTCTATTTTCGTGTTATACCCTAGGCCGCGGTTTTCCCCCCGATTTAAGCCGATTTTAGCCGCGATTTTCAACGATTTTTGCAAGGTTTTTGACCGCGATTTATGGGCGATTCATCAGATTACAAAAACCGCGATTTTTAAGAAGTTTAATCGTTTTGCTAGAAGAACACGATTTATCGCAATTTATCGGCGATTTATCGCGATTTTTGAATCAGAGGTTTCAGCCCTGCCTCCATAGGTGTAGATGAAATTTTACAATCAGTCATCCCGAATCTGTCTAACAAACTTGTTGCATGTTTTGTTTGAGTAAAAATATGTTTATCAATTTGCCAATCTTCTACACCTAAACAATAATGTAATGTAAGAGGCCTAGATCTGTCATGTCAAAAGCAGAACACAAATTAGATCACTAAAATATGCACTTATTACTATTACATTACGCCTCTAGTATGTTATTATATACATGATTTCTAAGTATGGAAACTAGGCATTGGTGACACCTCTTTGGTCCTTTTCTTGCTTTGTTTGGCTTTGATTATGTCTTTTATCTGGCATTTGCATTTTTTTGGTCGAGTCACAGGGATCCTTGTTCATGTCTTTTGTTCTATTTTTGTTTGTTTGCTGCAGGACAGTACCACCCAGACAGGATAGTAGCACCCAGGCGCTAATGTCCTTCTAGGCACTTTTGTCCTATTTGCTTGGTTTTCTCTTTTGTCAATTTGTTTTGGCTTTGGGTCTTTTCTTATCTCCTTTTCATGACCTAGGTCGAGTTTTGGTGTCACTATATGCCAAAATTCAAACAAAGAACTCATATATATACACAACCTACTAACTATTATAAGGGGAAATTGGGATATCATTTCTATATCTACCACATACAAAGAGCAACACAAGGGACTGCATTTTGGGTTGCATTATTCACTACATAGGGGGAGGCTATTTTGAATTCCATACCACACATTTTGCATTGGGACAAAGTAGTTGTAGCCTGCTATTCTTTGTGCGACTAGCACTAGGGCATCCTAGCTCAAGGGACACAATTTCAATCACACACCACAAGAACTACATGGAGTCTGAAATGTAGTGCAACACTTGGCAACAAGATCACATTGGGGTGACCATCGGGGTCAGTCTAACTCTCTCATATGCATTTTTCATTCAATCTAATGTGTGCTTGAGTCTTGTGCAGGTAGCTAGGGTTTGTTTTGCAGGTACATGTGTGACAGAGCAAGAGTGTAAACTTGAACATGACCTACAATGAACTAAAGGTGAAAAGAAGTGACATAGAAAGAATCAGATCCAGATCTGTTACGCAAACACTAGCGCTTAGAACAGATGTCAGTGCCCAAACGGTTGTCCTTTCCTAAGCACTCTTGTCCCTGATATCGTCACATGTCAGTTTCAAGATCAAAGCTTACACAGTCCAAAATACACCTATCCAGATCATTCACCAGCCCAAAATCAGTCCAGACCTATGGTGGCAAGTTGAGTCATTCTTAAAACCCTATCTATCACTCTTACTTGCATTTCCTTTGCTTGATCTTGCTTATTTATTGTTTTATCTATCTACTCAACAATGTCCTTACATTAGATTTAATTTCATTAAATCATTTGGTGAACCCGTTTATTGATTGAACCCTAGATTGTTCTAGGCTCCTTTATTTTTGTATATTCCTCATGGCCTACCAAAATATGTTGTGAAACCATCAATCCAAGTCTAGTTCTCCTAAGTATGACTCCATTCCTATGACTGGTATTCAACCTTATTTCACCAATGTTGAGGATGAAGCCACTTTCTATCGCAAGTCTCATATTACCCCTACTTACAATCCCGACCATACCCCATGTGTTTACCAAGCTTTATAACCCTAGTCCTGATGTTGTATTGTTACCCCCTATAGAGACCACTAGTGCTTGTGAGTATGATCGTGAGTCTATTGCTACTAATGAGACATGTGTTGAAGATCTAGTTGATTTTTCAAGTGAAGAAGGCCTTGCTAATGATGATTCTCATCCTCCTGAGTCTCTTGATGTTGTCAATCATATCCTCTATGTCCCTAACCCTCCTCCTCCTTATTATCCTCCCCTTACATATGCACAAATCCTTGGGGCTAATCATGTTGAGGCTGATCTTCCTATTTCAGATCCTTCCCCTCCACCTTCTACTTGTCCATTGACCATTGTGCCTAAAGAGACTTATCTTTCTTCTTCTCTTGCATGCATGGCTCCTTCTATTGCTTGTGCTCCTATTGTTGATGTTCCTATTGCTTCTCATAATGTGTTACAATATGATTTTAGTCATGATGCATGTATTACTACTCTTGATGTTTCTAAAGATAATGTACAAATGATGATGATGTGAAGGAAAATTGCATGTTACTTGTCCTCCTCCTTTGGTTGAGATTGTTGATAAATGTGTGCAAACCTCCCTTCCTATTGAGGCTCCTTCCATTCCTACTACTAGTTACCCTCTTGTTGATCCTAAAGTTGACTTCCAACCTAATAGTGTCCCTATGGCTACTTATAATGGAAAAATCCAACCCCTTAATGAGCCCCTCAATGTGTATGTCATCCCTCCCCAAGAAGTTATTTCTCTTATGCATGTTGTTGGTGATTTGTAAAATAAGATCCATACTCTTACTCTTGAAAGTAGGGCCTACTATGCTAGTACTGATAATAATTCCCTTCATGGCAATCCCATTCCTAAGAAGATTTACAATTCAACCTTCCCTAAGGGTTTTACTATGCCTACTTTTTCACTTTTTGATGGGATGGGTAATCCTTATTTGCATCTTAAGGCTTTTAGATTAGCTATGGCTTCATTCTCTAATGATAGATTGTTACTCAAATATTTTCCTAGTAGTCTTACTGATATTGCTTCTCATTGGTTTCATCATTTTCCTAGTGGATCTATTAGTACTTATCTTGATATGGAAGAGGCATTTCTTAGACGCTTTATTTCTAATAATGGTCCTAAAGTTACATTTGAGTGTTTACCTTCTTTGCATCAAGGAAAGAATGAACCAATTCAGGATTATATTTTACGTTTCAAATCTTGTATGCATCATTTAATTTTTCAGCCTATTGATCTAGAAATGCAATATATCTTTTGTTGTGGCTTAATTCGTCCTTTGAAAGAAAAGTTATTATATGATACATGTGAATCTTTTACTCTTCTTTGCTTCAAAGTTATAGCATTAGAAAAAAATTGCTTAATGATCATATTGTTGTGCATGCTTCTAGTTCTTCTACTCTTACCCCACCTAGCACTTCTTTCTCTTCCACCTATTACACCACCTTCACGATCACCATCTCCTCCTAAATATACTCATGCACATTCTCCACCCTTGCATAAGCCTCCACCTCATTTCTCCACCTCATTAAGCACTCCATTCATTTTCACATTATGTTAGGTCACATGATGTTTTACACACCTTGCTTGATGAGAGGTTGATTCGTTTACCTTCTAATGAGCATCATCCTCCTCATCTATTATGAAACAATCATAACCAACCATTATGTAATTTTCATAGGATCAATGGTCATCGTGACAATGATTGTTATGTTCTTCATGATCATCTTCAGTTGCTTGAGGAAAGGTGTCATTGCCTATCATGCACACGCCATGTTGATAGATCCCATTCTCCTGTGTCGCGACGCCGCACACCGGCTTTGTAACTTTGACTACCTCTCATCTTGTTCGTGTCATCTTGTCTCCTTCTACGACTATGCATGAGCCATTTCCCCACTTCTTGTTCGACCCCCCCAGTGGGTCCCAAAGGAGCATCAATCATCATTCTTAGATTCACATCCTTCTAGTCCTATTATGATCACTTCAAGTTTATCTTTTGGAACCTATACTTAGGATATCACATTCATCAAGTCACTTGTGCATAGTTCTCACCTTCTCTCTCGCTAGAGGCCATACATTCCTTTCATACTATACACTTTCATGCTTATCCTCTACTAGTATGATTATTAGCACATGATCAATTATTTATTACCTATCTTTATCACAGTTCCAATCCATATTTAACATACATGCCTATCTATATTTTTGTATAGCATTTCTAACATCATTTTATTATTCTATTATCATCACTTAAAACATCAAAATACACATCACATAAGTAAAACAACTCAATATAACTCAAAGGCCACATCATAACAAAAATATATATCGTATATCATCATATATATATATCTCAAAATGTTTTACAATACAAAAATATAGGGTCCAAGCCCTCTATATACATCATACATCATCCTCACTACTAGAGGCTATAACTACTCTAGAACTAGATGCACCCCCACTTGATCTCCGACGCTACACTTGTGATTACTACTCCTCTAGTCTCGTTCGTAAGTTTGTTGCCTTGGCCATGGCCTCCGCATATTGACCCTAGAGCTCCACATATCTCTCAAACATGCTTTGTGCGAGGCCACCTCTCTCCAACTGCCTCTCGCACTCATGCTAACTCTGTCCTCGCCTTATCTCACTCGGATTACAAAACGGTACATGTAGCGGCTACTCTAGTCATTGTCCTCCTCCGGAGTATGGGCACTGGATCGAACAAATAGGCATGCTCGCCAACAATATGCTCAACTCCCTCCACCCAAACTCCCCCTCCTAGCACATCTAGGGGCGCATTGCGCGTCAACGTGCATATCAATGTATCTATAATCAATCGCCAATACTCATCACCTACAATTATGCAATCTTTATTAGTATCAACTCATCGTAAATACCAATATCGAAATCTCTCAAATCACAACAATACAATCAATTCTACTTACGTTGTGCAACTATCGCCGTTATGGCATCCTCCTCGAGGGCAGCTACCTGCGCTCTCACTGCCTCTCCACCTCCTATCGGTCCACCTAGTTGCCCTCCGGCCGCATCTACAACTGGATATAATAGCACCCATCAATGTTCCGCCCAACACCGTGTATAAGTCGTGGTACACCCTACATCATCAACACTACTCACAACTAATTCCTATGTATTGTTTCTTTCATATCTTTGGCATCATTTGTCCGTTATTCACACTGTCAACAGCATTAGAACCGTATTTCTAATATCTTCCGTACTAAATATTTCCTCACATGCCTCCTTGGGTTTGGTCTTGTGATACTCTCACATTACACTCTTTGCTATATTACTCCGCATTTATCTCCAAGGCAATTTATCTCATTTCTTTCGGCTTAAGGCTCAATGATTGGCCTCTCCCTTCTTTGCCAAAAGGGGGGCGAATATTCAAGGTATCCTATTACCCCTCCTTTGACAATCCAAGCAATTTGTTCAAATATTATATGTAATCATCCTATATTCCAAGCAATCAAAGAAAATATTCAAATTCTACGAAAGTTATGTTCCAAAATGCAAATTTCCAATCTATTCAAAGTAGCAATGAATCACATTTTCACAGATTTTCACAATTTTTCCCTCAAATGACCTAATCTAGGGGCAAACCAATCCTTGAAAGCAATTTCAAATACAACCAAGTTCAGAAAAATACTATTTTCCAAATCAATCTACCAGTTTCAAATTTTGTTCCAAGTATCAATTTTTCCTCCTAGATGACCTAACTTGGGAGCCAATCCAATATATTAGGCTTTGTTTCAATTTCCCAAGTAGTTACACCCTTACATTATAAAGTAGGGGCAATGAGACGTCATTGCCTTTCCTATACCACTTTACTGGGGTTTTCGGGGCCTAATAGGCAAGTTGAAAAATGGGTTCATATTGTCATCTGCAGCGGTAGAACCTATTTTCAAGAAAGCGTCATGGTGGAAAGCAAAACAGACTGCTCTCCCAATACTCTTTCTCTAGCGCCAGGATGCTCAAATCCTTAGTTTAGCGCCAGGACGCTCAAATCCTTAGTTTAGCACTAGGACGCTCAAATCCTTAGAAGATACGTTGATTCGGGAATTGATCACTCTCGATCTCTCCTTCAATCTCCAAGTTTCAAAGTCTCCTATATCTCCTTGGCAAGTTCACATCCAATATCTCCTTTGTGATGACAAAGTTCACCCAACATGGATCAAAATGTTGATCCATTGTTCGCCACGTTGTATTTCTTATTATCGGCGCGATCCAGATAGGACTCCTTCGGCTCACTTCAGGTACACTCCTCTTATATCCTTTACACTACTTGCAATTCATCCAAAATAAAGGGGGATCAAATGTAGTCACTAAAATATGCGCTTATTACGTTTACATTATGCTTCTAGTATGTTATATACATGATTTCAAGTATAGTAACTAGGCACTAGTGACACCTTTTTGGTCCTTTTCTTGCTTTGTTTGGCTCCGCTTACGTCTTTTATCTGGCATTTGCATTTTTTGGTCAAGTCACAGGGATCCCTATTCCTATCTTTTGTTCTGATTATGTTTGCTTGTTGTAGGACAGTACCGCCCAGACAGGACAGTAGTGCTCATGCGCTAATGTCCTTCTAGGCGCTTCTTTCCTATTTGCTTGGTTTTCTCCTTTGTAAGTTTGCTTTGGTTTTGGGTCTTTAATTATCTCCTTTCCACAACCTAGGTCGGCTTTTGGTGTCACTATGTGCCGAAATTCAAACAAAGAACTCATATATATATATATATATACAACCTACTAACTATTCTAAGGAGCAAATTGGGCTATCATTTTCTATAACTACCACAGACAAAGAGCAACACAAGGGACTGCATTTTGGGTTGCATCATTCACTGCATAGGAGGAGGCTATTCTGAATTCCATACAACACATTTTGCATTGGGACAAAGTAGTTGTAGCCCACTATCTCTTTGTGTGATTGGCACTAGGGCAACCCAGCTCAAGGGACACCATTTCAATCACACACCACAAGAACTACATGGAGTCTAAAATGTAGTGTAGCGCTCCGCAACAAGATCACATCGGGGTGACTGTTTGGGTCAATCTGACTCTCATTTGCATTTTTTATTCAGTCTAATGTGTGCTCGAGTCTTGTGAGAGTAGCTAGGGTTTGTTTTGTAGGAATAGGTGCAACAGAGCAGAGGTACAGCAAATTTGATTCAACCTACAGCGAGAAAAAAGCGACAGGAAGCAACACAAAAAGAATCAGATACAGATTTGTCATACAGACACTAGTGCCCAAAACAGACGCCAGTGCCCAGAACAGACGCCAGTGCCCAAGCGGTCATGTCCTCTCCCAAGCACTCTATGTCCTTGAGATCGTCATGTGCCAGTTTCAAAATCAAAGCTTATACAGTCCAAAATTGATGTAGAGAAAATGTATAAAATGCCTATATATCAACTTTCAAGAGAATGCAAACAATAACTCCACTTTGTCTTTGCATAATAGGATCCAAACACAAGCCTAAAGAAGGCTAAATTGTGCTAAATTTGCTCGATCTTGGCTAGCTAACACTACATCACCCTTTAAATGGCTTCATAGGTAAAATGCCCTGCTCTTCACAGTTCATCCAATGTCAATGCAACTCCCTAAACAAAGCCTATCTCATGCCACTTCACTTGCTCTGGTCTTTACCTTACTGGTTCTCCCTTTTGCTCTTGGTCTCTTTGTACTAGCTCTTGAACAAGCATACACCTTGTGGTTAGGCTTTCTTGAGGCTTCTCAAGTCTCAACCCCTGTTCATACACTCACAATATTGTTAGATCCAATGAAGAAATGCATTCAAACCTTCAAAAACTTCACACTACCCTCCTTTTCCACAAAACTGCCCCTATATGCCCCTTAAAACAGAATAGCTGCTCCACTCATGCAAACAAGCTTCTAGGGCTACCCACCAAAGACTATCTATCACCTTCAGATGTTGTCTTCCCACACCTCTAATATGCATGTAAACCCTCAAGGTCTAACTCTTTGTGCAGCTCCTCATCCTTCACCTTTTGTAATTTTGCCTTCAAACCCTTACTAGGTCTACCTCAGAATACTGTCAGGCTTATATCAATTTGTGGGGATTTCAAGGGATAACCAACACATATTCTAGCACCCATTAAACTCTTACTCCTTCCCTAGAAGTTTCACCATCCAACTCCCAATCAAAAGTGTAGTTCCTTTGTAAACATGGTTCTTCAAACTAGCTCTATATTGTATGTAACCAGTTTTCCCTAGACTGTCATCAAAATCAGGTGTTTTAACCCTTAGTTTTCCAAAACTCCTTCATTATCTATTTCTATTGGTCCTTGGCATGATATCTTGAAGTTTTCAAGTCAAAATGAGTTGATAAGGCATTCCAAAAGACAAACCCTAGCTCTGACTGTAGAAACCCTCTCTATGAACCCGAGAAGGGTATTTTTTTGAATAACTTTCTCCAATCATTGATTCAAGCCACGAAATTTTTGCACGAGGTCTGTTTTGAAGTTGTTCAAGGGTTAGGCTTACCAATGGGAGCTTATCAACACCTGAAAGCCTCCTTCCAATCACTTATTCACTATCTTGCCTGTAGAAACACACAGTTCACAGCCCTCCAAACCCTCTTGCTTAACAAAACAACTCACAAACTTGTCAATGAAGTTTCCTATTATTATTATTATTTATTTTCTAGGATCCAAATGCATTCTTCACCGCAATGTTCGACCAAGAAGTCACAGTCATCACTTTCATGGGGAAACACAGTATTCACTAATCATGTACAGTTACAACTAAACCATGTATACAGTCTCATTCACAATCACTGTCACGAAGAGACTCAAACATGCAATCAACCATCATGCTAAACATCTATTCAAATCTTGAAAATGACTCTCCATAGCTTTCTACACCGGAACAAGAAGTTAAATAAAAATTCCTTAAGATGCACTTGCAAAAGTGAACACAGTCGTGATCATGCAAGTTAACCTCCTTCATACAATCAGAACAGGGGAGGCACTGTATAGACTTCTATACAGTTCTTTCTATGAGTTCAAACACATCTTTATTATCCCTTAGAAATGATCAACTACAACAAGCAACCAGATTCATAAACATTCAAAGGTCTGATACCGTATCAAGCTAAGTTTTCTCACATGATAGAACTTGTATTCATATTCATGGCATCTCTTACAAAATGTTAAGCTTCTTCCACTTTTTTCCTTCCTCCTACAACGAGGAATGAGTTTTCCAATTCACCAACTCCTTCCTAAACTCGAACTCCCATGCATGCACCAACTACCACCATGTAACCGACCTCCTAAGACTCCCATTATGATTGGCCTCTCTAGTGATTCTTCAATTTCCCTCTATGAGGCTTATAACTGCCCCTTGCACATTATTTCAAGCAACTAACTGATGTACAAGCACCCAATAACTCACTACACGCCTATTATCACCTAACAAGACACTCAAAGCACCTTAATAAACACTTAATAACCCCTACCATACTTAGAACACCTTTCACAATCCATGTGTTCATTACATATTTTTGAATTTTCAAATGTCCCTACTTGCGGGGAAAGCACAAAAGGAGGACAATTTACATTTCTCATCTCCACTGCCAGCTTGAAATGCCTCATATGACGCCACTTGAACCTCTAAAGCTTCCTACAACTCACATAGACTCCAAGCAACAAGAGTTTTGCGATTGAATGTTTCTGTATGGATGCTCCTGCATCAAATATACACCTGTCCAGATCATTCACCAGCCCAGAATCAGTCCTGACCTACGGTGGCAAGTTGAGTCATTCTCAAAACCCCATTTATCGCTCTTGCTTGCATTTCCTTTGCTTGATCTTGCTTATTTACTATTTTATCTATCTGACCAACAGTGGCCTTACATTAGATTTAATTTCATTAAATCATTAGCCAAACTCAGCTGAACCAACATGGGTCTTAGTTTGTCGTTTATCTAGAAAAAACAAGATATTTATGCAAGTTGTTTGGTTGGCAAGCAGAAGTAGAAACCGTTTCTGACTGAAGGTGCTTGGCATGCAAAGGGGTTCTTCGATATTGCTCATGCAAATATTTGCAAACCATCTTGGAGATCATCTACAATCCTCGGTGCAAGGCATTTTTTGATGCTGGCAGATGATTTCTCCATGAAGATGTGGGTCTACTTCTTGAAAAAAAAAGTGTGTTTTCTTTGAAAAGTTCAAAGCATTGGTAGAATATTAGACAAGCAGACAGATCAAAACATTGAGATCCGATAATGGGGGTGGGTCCACTTCCTTGCAATTCAAGGAGTATTGCAACAAGGAAGGTATTCATCTTCAATTAACAGCCCCATATACTCCACGGTAGAATGGGGTGGTTGAAAAGCGAAATAGAACTATCATGGAGATAGCTCAGTGCATGATGCATAATAGAGGAGTGTTGAACAAATACTAGGGAGAAGTAGTAACCACGACAGTATGTATCCTTAATCGGAGCCCTTGCAAAGATTTGCAGGATGGCACATCTGAGGAAGCTTGGTCCAAAGTCAAACCTGAGGTATCAACTTTTCGTGTCTTTGATTCAACAATGTATACTTTGGTACCTAATAGAAAGAGGAGTAAACTAGATTCTAAAAGTACAAGATATTTCTTTGTTGGTAGTAGTGACCAATCCAAGGCCTATAAATATATATTGATATTTCAATTAACAAGCTAATTGTTAGTTGAGATGTAGATGTTAAGGAAATAGAATCATTCTTTGGTTGTAACCAGCAAACAATTTTTGATACTATTGTGGTTCGTTTACAAGATGAAGAATCTAGTTCATCTTGTACTCCATCACAGACTCCATTATAGCAACCTTTGGCACCCGTGGCCGATATCTCTAATACACTTGTCTATAAGAGATGCCAACTTGAGTTGGTCCCAAATCAAGCAGAAGTTAAACCAACATCGGACTAGCAGTGCGGCGGAGGCCTTAAGTGGTTTTACTCCACTATCCAAGATGTGCGGGAGAATGAAATGCCTCAATCAAACGCATGGCCTCAGAGAACTAGTAAGAAGGTTGTTGATTCAAAGCATGTTCATTTTGCTCTCTTTTGATCTTTTCACTAAGCATGAACCACAAAGATATTCTAAAGCAAAAGGCAAACCTGAATGGGAGACTATCATGTGGTAAAATATGATGCCCTGATGAAGAACAATACTTGGAAATTGGTAAAATTACCTCCAGGGAATCAACATATTGGTTGCAAATGGGTATACAGAGTCAAATGCAAAGTTGATGATAGTTTGGATATGTACAAGGCTCGTCTTTTTGCAGAATGTTTTCTCCCAACTGGAAGGTATAGACTATAAGGAGACTGTTGCTCCTACAATGAAGATGGCCACTTTTCTGTTGCTTTTTTCCATTGCAGCTCAGTTTGGTTGGGAAGTTTTTCAGATGGATGGAAACAGCACCTTCCTAAATGGAGATCTAGATGAGGAGGTCTATATGGTGCAGCCTTAAGATTTTCGAGTGCCTAGACATAATCACCAAGTTTGTAAGCTAATTAAGTCCTTGTACGAGCTTAAGTCGGCTTCAAAGCCCTAGTATATAAAAATTGATCAACATCTACAAGATTTTGGATTTAGAAGAAGTCTTTCTAATCCGAATCTTTGTCAAAAGTCATGGTGATGACATTATGATACTTATTGTCTATGTTGACAATCTTTCCATAATAGGGTAGTGGGGCAACTGCTATTCAACAAGTGAAATCAAATTTGTGTTACTTTTGACATGACTGATCTAGGTCTCCTACACTATTGCTTAGGTGTAGAATTTTGGCAACATGACCATCTAATTTTTATAGCTCAAGTCAAGTATGCTACGAATCTTTTACAAAAGTTTGTGTTGTCCGGTTGCAATCCTTCTTCTACACCTATTGAAGGTCGGGCTGAAGTTATCAGCCCATGATGATTCATCACTAGTTGATAAATCACTCTACAGGCAGTTGGTGGGCAGCCTGATATATCTTACATCCACACGGTTGGACCTATGTTTTGTTAGTTATTTTTCTCGGTTTTTTTCTAAACCAAAGATCATTCATTGGACAGCAGCAAAATGAGTTCTACGATATGTCTACGAAACTCTTTACTTTGGCATCCTATATCAAAGGCTAAAAACTTTCAGATTGACAGGTTATAATTATATAGACTCTAATGGGGAGGATCAATGGATACTCGGAGATCTTCCAACAGGTACATCTTTACTTTTAGTTCAAGAGTTCTTCATGGCAGAGCAAACTTTGGCGCATTGTAGCTATATCTTCCACCGAAGCAGACTACAAGGCAGTCGTCAATGTCATTTGTGAAGCAAATTGGCTACATCATATATTGATTGACTTTCACCTACTGCACTTTCTATTTTCCAAAAAAATCAAAGTGTATTGAAGTTGGTAAAGAATCCAGTATATCATGCTCGCACGAAACACATTGAGATTCATCATCGCTATATTCAACAGTTGGTTGATTTTGGTGTCATTTCTCTTTACTTTAGTGCCTCTGAGGAGCATCCTGTAGATCTAATGACTAAATCTCTTGGTCACATCTTGTTTGTAAAATTTCAAGACAACCTTGGAGTTGTCTCTGGTTTAGTCATTAAGAGGGGAGGGGGTATTAAATATATTTCATGTAGAGTTGTTTTACATTAGTTATTTATTAACTAATGATTATTTGTTAACTGTCCCAAGGGGGTATTAAATATATTTCATGTATAGTTGTTTTACATTAGTTACTTATTAACTAATGATTATTTGTTAACTGTCCCAACTATATTGCAACTCATATTTAGCATAATTAAAGATGAACACAATAACCCCAATGTGTGCCTTCAATTTCTCTTCATTCTCTCTCTATCATCTTCTAACACCAAGTCCATCTTATGTACTTGCCAGCCAAATTGTTCTGTCATGGCTGAAACCAATTGGGTTGTTTTCGGTTTTGCAGTAGAAGCAACTGCCTCGTCATAATCAATCCCTATCTTTTGTGCAAAGCCCTATTGCAACCAGCCTTGTTTTATGTTTGTCAAGTGTCCCATCTGCTTTACACTTGACCTTATATACTCATTTGCAGCCAATGGGTTTCTTCCCAACAGGTCACTCTTCTAAAACCCGTGTTCAGTTCTTCATCAAAGTTTCATGTTCAGCTTGCATAGCCTTCTCTCATTCTGTTTTTCCTTTGGCCTCTTCATATACTTCGTGTTCAAGAGAATCTTGAAGGTTAGCCATCAAAGCATAATTTTCCACATCAGATGTTTTACATTTTTGGGCCTTCCTTCCTCTCTAATATAAGGAAGCGAAACTTCCCGAACATCACCATAGGTGTTGTACCGCCATTTTGGTCTCATCCTTTGTTCCTTCCTTTTCAAATCAGCACAGGTGCTTGCTGATCTGGGGAACTAGCAGCTGCATCTTGACTGAAATTTTCTCAGCATTCTTACTCAGCAGCTTGGAAACTCTTTCATATCACTGTATTTTTGTAACTTTCTGATCTGATTTTTGTCCAATCATTATCCAGAACGGCTGTTAATTCTCATGAATTACAACATCTCAACTTAAGCATCCTTTGTTAGATTCGTAATCAACTGACTTATAAGCTTTACAGTGGTCGTTGTACACAGTAAGCATCAGTTTCTTGCATTTTCTATCTAGTTTGGATTGTTTTTCATCAGGAACCCATGCATATACAGATGAACCAAAAACATTGACACGACTTATTTCAGGTTTTCACTGAGACCGTGTTTCTTCTGGAGTTTTCTTGTGTACCGCATTTGTTGGAGACTGATTGAGCAAATACATTGATGTGGGTATTGCTTCCATCCAATATTTATGACAAACAAACTTCTTCTCTAACATACACCTAGCCATCTCCATAATGGTACAATCCCACCTCTCAACCACTCCATTTTGTCATGGAGTGTAGGGTGTGGTGTACTGCCTATGGAAGCCCTCTTTAGTACAAAAATCAAGGAAATTTATAGAGAAATTCACTTCCATTCTCTTAGCTAAGGATTTTGATACAATTTCCTAGTTGTTTCTCTACCATGACCTTGAACTTTTTGAACTCATCAACTGCATCTGATTTTTGCTTTAGAGAATACGCCCACATTTTTCTTTAAAAATGTCATCTACAAATAGCAAAAAACACCTAGCACTAGAGATTGATGTCACCTTCATTTGCCCACAAATGTCTACATGAATCAACTAAAGGAACTCCTTAGCTCTCCAAGCTTGTCCATCAAATGGAACCCTATGTTGGTTAACTCTTTAGAAAGATTATCACCATATCTTCTTTCATTTTCCGTGTAATGGCATTTAACTGTTCTCTAATATCCTTCATCTTTACCAAATGATCTTGTAAAAACTCACTTTCATTTAATAATAAAAACAGTATATTCTTAAGGAAGAAGGCTCTACATTTATCAAAGATTTCATGCAACTCCTTCAGCTGCTTCCAAATTCCTGGCGCATCATTGCTTCTGTATTTGGCTCAAAGTTGTCCTGGTCTTTTCCCATTGTTGCAAGTAGGGTTTCCTTCCACAAAACAATCTGATCTAATCATGTGTACTCAATAATGGCTAACATTATATTGGACAAACTAGCCATTTTCTAAAGAACAATCTGCTAATAAATTTGCTGAAATAGACAGTTATGGCTATGTATCTGCTCTTTCCTCCCCAAAACTACAAATACAGGAAGAAGAAAAATAGAGAACCCTAATACTTTCCCAAAGCTATTAAATCTGTTGAAACACCCTATATGTGCTGAAAACACTGAAAAATAAAGAAAATTGCTAAAAATATAGAAAATCACTAAAAAATGCAGAAAATCTGCAATCTGGAATTTTCGGAAAATTTGAAAATCACAATTCCATAAAAAGGTACATACTTCTGGGATATGGTATGGATTTCTAATGCATGGATTAGAAGAACCCTAACTATTATTTTTTTGGATTAAAAAAAAACCTAACCACTTCTCTTGTACAGATTTTTTCGGTCCTTTCTGTCGAACTGTCTGTGGTTAACCAATCCTTCGGTCCATCACTGATCTGACACTCCTTAGGACTTTACCCACTATTTCTCATCACCATGGCTCTAGTTACTAGTACCATATCACAAAAACATAACACACACAAAGAAACCAAGCAAGAATACAAGATGACTTGACAGAGCAAATAGTAAAATACTGCTTAAATGTGATACTGAAGGAGCAGTCTTCACTTTATAGGCAAGCAACAACACAAAGCCTAATACATGGATGAAACAATCCCCAACCCTAAAATGACTTAGGCAAGCATTTGTCATGTTTACATTTTTTTGCTAAAGCAAACTAAAGTCATAAAGTGACTTTATTGGTAAGCCTATACTAGGACTAGTATGGCCATTCAAACATTATATTATAAACTCTAAACAACTACATGGGTGGCTTGTTCATTAAGGTCATTGAAGAAGTAGGTGTTGCTTTTATGCACCTATTTCCAAGGTTGTTGGCATGGTTGTGGAGACTAAATATCTGCAGGTATTTTGGACACCTTGAATTGTTCATTCATTGAATTTGTTACTTACAACTTGATGCAGGAGCATCCAAAGTCTTGAGCATTCTTGCATCACCCAATAAAATGTTTCACTTTGCTTTTTGTCTTTTCCTTGTTTTTGGTCTCAGTGTTGCAGAGTCACAACCTCGTTAAGCAGTCATAACAGAGCCCTAAGTCTCAATATTGATGGAGCACTTAGGTATAGTATTGGTGAGCCCTAAATTATAATGTTAGCAAGCCTTCAAGTTCTTATGTTAGCACTTAAGGAGGATTTAATTAATCCTTGCAGGGTCACTTTAAATACTAAAGCTCGCAGGGCACTTAACTCTTCAAAGCTTGGGGTCACTTTATATGCTTGGTCGCAGTGTTCAAGGTCTATGGGAGCCCACGTAAAACATTGAGCCCACAAAGTCAATATAGTGTGGGTGAGCCCGAATAGATGTGAAGGAGCCAATTGCCACAATTGCGTCAAGTGGCACATCTTAAACTCAGACACCAACTTCCCACGAAGCTTAGGTTGGACACGAGAGCATGTAAGAGCACCAAGTGGCGCATTTAGACTCAACCCATTTGGCAGAATGTGGGGCCCAAATGTTACCTTAGTTGCAGTGCTAAATAAAAGCAGATGCGGGGGACTTTAGGTGACAGTGAATAAAATCACAGGACAGTCATTGAGTTCATGAATACAAGGGGCCCATGATCTTGACACTTGTCTTAATCACAGATAAGATTCGGGCACCACCTGTCTCAATCACACATGGGTCATAGGGATAATTGTTCACCGAGAAGGCAGCAACAATGGAGAAATTCAAACAGCCATAACTTACACATGGGGTCACCATTTAACACGAAGTTGGGATCACTGGAAATCTTAGACAGAGCTTTTGATTGGGACTCAATTTGGTACAAGTAGTCACATGTGCGAAGAGGAATTCGTGCCTTAAGTCTCTGGGGGCTGTTTCACTACACAGGCAGCACATATATTTCAAATTTTGAAAGGTGGACACTAAAGCATGCAATTAAAAGGGACACGGGAGCTGGAAATTAATTGAAGTGGTTACCTCAAGCCAACAAACAACATACAGAGCTCAATTCCCATTTAATGAGAATCCTTGAGATCACAGAGCTGTGGGAAAATAAGGATTCAAAACCAATTTCATTTATTGTTTTTGAAGGAGATCACAAAGCTTGAATGCAATCCAGAATGTTCCTCTGAGTCTATAAAAGGGAGCTTGCATTGGTGTTAAGGATCTTTTTGGCTGGAGTGTAAATTTATGCTGGCAAACTGCATTTACACTCTATTTTCAAGTGTAGAACTCTACAAAGACTGAGAGTTTGCAGTGTTAGGGAGTTTGTTGAAAAGGAGTCACAAAGTCTGTAGATGTAATGAAGGCTTGAAAATTTAATGAGAAGTATGTGTTTTTGGTGTAATATGTTGTGTTGACTTTGAAGGCTGCAAGGGTGGGCTCTTCTTAAGCTGAGACCCCATCCTTGACTGCATCAAGTGGTATCAGAACTCGGTCAAAGCTCTCGGGGAGATTTGTGAGCAAAGGTGCAGAGAGAAGTGAGAAGCTAGGAGTGAATGTGAAGTAAGATTCACGTAAGAGTCTAGATATTGTAAGAGTTGAATAAGTGAGTGAGTGAATGTGAAATAAGAGTCTAAGTTGTGTGATAAGAGTTGTAAATGAGTGAGTGTGTTGACGCAAGTGAGAAAAGTCTGTTGAATTAGTGTTTAATTGGGAAGAGTTGTTGTGAGTGGATAGAGTCCGCATTAGGGTGAGAAATAACATCAACAGTTGTGAAAAGGGGAGAAACTGATAGTGAGATTGGGTATTGAGAGAGTCAAAAGTTGTGGAAAGTTGTTGGTTTTGAGAGAAAGAGAGTGAGAGGACACTGCTGACATTGTGAAAGAAGCTGCTGAAGTGAGTAATCTTAGGATTACTGAGAAGTTAGAGTTTGACTTGAGAGGAGAGGAACAACTTCCAACTGAGAAGAGACTTGGGTAGAAGTTGAGAGTGTGAGCATCTTTCAATAAGAGAAGAGTTGTTGGTTAAAAGATTGCTGAAGAAAAATGGTTCAGAGAGGAGTCATGAAGAAGAAGATTTATACGTGCAGCTAGCAGCAGTGGAAGAGGATTTGAGAGATTTGATAGCAAGATGTGAAGCCATGCAGAGGAAACCACCAAGTAACAAAGAGGTCAAGAGCCTTGGGACCAAGAATCCCATGAAACAGAGAGAGAAGGGATCCAAGAAACAAGAGTTGAGAAGGAAAGACCAGCCAATGAGAAGGAGAAAGATGATGAGGAAGAGGTGAGTGAATTAAAGGCATTGTTGAAGAAGTTCAAGGAGGAAGTGATAAAGAGGTGGTATTGAGGAAGGGATATACCCATTAAACAGAGAGAGAAGAGACCCAAGAAAACAAGAGTAGAGAAGGAGAAACCAGCCAATGAGAAGGAGAATGATGATGAGAAAGAGGTGAGTAAATTAAATGCATTATTGAAGAAGTTCAAGGAGGAAGCGATAAAGAGGTGGCATTGAAGCAGGGATATACCACAATGGTGTAAAGAGAACCTTGTTGAAGAGGGAAGGAGTGAAGAGAGCTCAGTTGACAATGGAGGAGAGAATGAAGAGGAGAAGAAACAGAGAAGTAAGATTGAGGGTAAAGGCAGTAAGTTGTAAAGAAGGCAAAGAGAGTTGTACATCAAGACAATGAGAGTGGAGCACTTGTGAATTGAGGGCACCTGGTGAAGGAAAATGAAGAAGTTTGTTCCAACTATATGGGACATGGACAAGAAAGGGGAGGTAGATGTTGCAGACTTAGTGGCAGTAGCCATGGAGATGATGGTAAATCAGTAGGAAGACCCTTTAGAGGTTGAAGAGATCAGAGCAGAGCTGTATTTTGAGCAAGAGAGCCCTGATAGGTGTCGAGAAAAGGAGTGAGGAGGAGGAAAGGAAGAGGAAAGAGATGATGGTAAATCAGTGGGAAGACCTGTTGATGCAAAATCACAGCACCCCTGGATGCAGATCAGGTTTCTAGGTTGATCACTTTGGCATCCAATGTGATTGCATAACATTGAATCCTTTCTCTAAGTGTGGGACTTGAAAAATGAGAAAGAATTCTCCAGAGAAGGCTGGTTCCTATTCCTCTATTCAGATGCACACAAAATATGCAAAGGGTTTTCTCAAAACCTAATCTAATCTGCCAAGGAGACAGGGTAAGAAGATGCATAAAAATAAATCTAAACTAATAGAGGTGATGCACCGAGGAATGAAGAACACCTATCTTGCCAGTAAACACAGACCATTCACATGTGATATAAGATCATGCACAGATAACAAAACTTGTAATGAAAGACCAGGAGGATGCAAGATGAACATAGAGAGGGTTGAGAATCATCCACAGACATGTATTACTTGCTCCAAAGATTGATACAATACACTGCAGAATGCCAAGAGGCAGAGTTGTATTACAGTTTCAAATGAGAGGTTCGAACTCCACAAATTCGCCTGATAGGAGAAGAAGGGAGGAGCAAAACAGAAAATGTTCGACCTTTGAAAAGAAGCTCCTCTTTACAATATATAGAAAGAATGAGAGAGGAAAGAGAGAGGGGGAAGCCAAATCTACTCCAACCACCTCCAGGTTGCATTCAGTTCATCTCATTATGACAGAAGCGGCGGATCCTGGCAAAACGGCAGGCTGTCCAACAGAAGCGGCGAATTGTCTGCTGCATTAAAGTTGTTTGTTGAAGCATTACTTCTACTTGTTATTTCGCGCCAGAGGCGTTTCTTGATTTTCTCTCTCCAAACTGAACCAAAATGCAAGATTGACCTCGAAATCATGTAGAGAATTTTACCAGCTTTCCATTGATATAAAGAACGTGCCAATCCGAGCTCTGGATCGAAAGTTATGGCGATCTGAATATTTAGGGCACAAAACAGGTGAAAACGGATTTTTAAATTTCTTCCCGCGCTCTGCCACCTGGATGACGCGTGGCAGGTTCTGATTCGCTGAGCAACTCTCTCTCCTCCACCTCTCGGCGGGCTCTCTTTTGAAATTTCCTTGTGGGCCCTAGCTGGGACACGTGGCACTATCCCATTGGTTCGGGTTGATCCTTCAAAACTCGCCCTTTGACTTTTTGATCATTTCCTTTGTGACACGTGTCATGATTTGGTTGGTCCGCGGGTTTGCCGACTTTTCGCGCCCTTCGCGTCTTTATGTCCCGGATGTCCCAGTGCTGCTTGGGACAAAAACTTCCGATCCGCCCGAAATGGGCTTCCTCGTCCCTCATTTGCCGATGACACGTGGCGCCATCTGATTGGCTCTCGGCTTTTTCGGCTATCCGCGTCCCTCGCGTCCCTGCGGCCCAGATGTCCCAATACGAACTTTCTCTGTTTCGGCCGAACCGGCCGGTTCGCGTCCATTTGTCCCAAATGTCCCAGTGCTTCGTGGGACAAATTCTTCCGGTTCGCCCGATTCCGGCCGATTCGCGTACTTCTGGCCCAGATGTCCCTTTTGCTTCCGGACTGTTTGTTCTCATTTCGGCCGATCCGGCCGGGTTCGCGTACTTCGCGTACTTGTGTCCCGTTTGTCCCGGATGAAGACTTGGGCAAATTTTTCCTTCTTTCGGCCGATTCGGGCATTTCGCGTCCCGCGCGTACCTGTGGCCCAGATGTCCCTTTGCTTCACGGGCCGCCTGGAGGCTTTTCGGCCGATCCGCGCCTAGATGTCCCGACTGCTCCTAGGACTAGGACTTAGCCATTTTTCGTGATTTTTCCTGTTTCAATCTACTTGCCTGGAACTGCAAAACTCTGATGCATGTTATCGAAATTTACCCTGGGGGGGTGAAATTTTGACAACAAGACCCTTTAGAGGATGTAGGGATCAGAGCAGATATGTATTTTGAGCAAGAGAGCCCTGATAGGTGTCAAGCAAAGGAGTGAGGAGGAAAGGAAGAGGAAAGAGATGAAGAAGAGATCAGAGAGAGGAGAAAGGAAGGGTGAAGAAGGAGACTGAGGTGTCACTGAAGGGAGCATTAAAAGGCACTGTTGTGTCCCACATTTTTAAACCTAATAGTGTCTATAATGTAGGTGCAGGTTTAGAAACCAAGAAAACAACAAGGGAAGGAAAAGAAATTAAAGAATTGTCTCTGCAAGCATTAGAGGCATATGGAGAAGGAGAAATGGCAGCTGATCCAAAGAACCCTTGGACATGGCAAAAGGAAGAGTGTCACTCATGTGACATGGATAAAAGAGGAAATGGATAAAGATAACTAGAAAAGTGCATAAAGAGATGGAGAAGGACACTTGCCAGAGCTAATTACTGAGTCATGGATAAAAGAGGAAATGGATGAAGATAACTAGAAAAGTGCATAAAGAGATGGAGAAGGACACTTGCCAGAGTTAATTACTGAGTCTGATTTATTTTGTTTCAATAGTCCAAACGAAGAAGAGAAAGTATGTTGTGAAAAGGGTCAAATAATGATGTTTTAAGAGGGGAAAGAGGAGAGAAACAGAGATGTTGAGTGTGGACGAGGAGTCATCATCTGTTGGAGCTCATTATGAAATTGAGACAATTATTGCTTCTAAGGCAATTGATACAAAAGTTGACAAGGAGAGGGATGGACTTATTTCAGTCCACTGCATAAAAGGAAGAGAGAACGTTTCAGGGAAGGTAGAGGATGGTTTTACCTCAGTACGATGCATGAAGAGGGAACACATTTCAGAGAAGAGGAAAGTGTTATTGAGTGTGCTTGAAGATGGTGAAAGGGAGAATGCAATGCAGAGAGTAAGAAGTTGAAAGAGGTCAAAAGAGAAGGTCAAGGAGATTGGAGGAACAGTTGAAGGGCTTGCTGAGTCCCATAATTCTGATTTTATTGTTCTTGTGATTGGTTTGTGTGCAGGAATAGAGGCAAAGGAGATTGCAGCCAAAGGAGTAAAAAGAGGGATGCATTTGTGTGAATGCAGATGGGTATGGAGCCCAATGACAGATTGGATGAGCACAAGACAAACTCAAGTAGACTTTTTAAAGGAGAAGGACAAGCAAACGTGGGTTTAAGACTACAAGAATCAGAGATTGTGGAGCACATTGGAGGAGTTGTTCAGGATATGGTGAGTCCAAGCTCACACAACAGAGAAGAGTGATCCAGAGACCAAGAAGAGGCTGGAAGAGAGGAGATTTTGGAGGAGAAGGTCGGGCTATGGTGGTTGTAATCCCATCAAAGAGGCAAGAGAGAGCACAAACAAACAGTAGAGGATCTGTAAATGAAAGAAAACCATAGAGATATAAGAAGGTACATGATGTGTTGAAAAGGGACATCATGATCATAAACCTCAATGGCCAAAAGAGTGGCTTTGTCACTTACTCTATCCATTTAAGCAAGACCTCAAATTTTAAAACCTTGGGAGTCTGATGCAGGAGCAACGCAGGTCTCAAGTAATCAAGAGTGGGGTTGGGGCAGCCATCCTAAGATTCGGAGATCCCAAGTGATTCCTTGATTCATGGATTCCAGACTTTCCAGTGAGCACTAGGTGAGGATTGGGATATATAGGGTTGTCTAGAATGGCTAGGTAGGGAGAGTGGAAGACAGGGGCTTAATCTTGCATCGCCCACAAAAATGTTTTTTTTGCTTTAAGTGTTTTCCTTGTATTCGTTCTTGGCATTGCAAGGTCGCAGCTTCTTTTAGAAGTCATGGTGGGGCCTTAAGTCTCGATATTGGTGGAGCACTTAGTCACAGACTTGGGAAGCCCTAAATTATAATGTTAGCAAGCCCTAATGTTTCTAAGTTTAGCGGAGCACTTAAAGAGGTTTTAATTAATCCTTGGGGAGTCACTTAAAATACCGAAGCTCACAAGGTCGTTTAACTCTTTAAAACTTGAGGTCGCTTTATGTGTTTGGTCGCAGTGTTAAAGTCTACGGCAGCCTGCATAAAACATTGAGCATGCATAGTCAATATAGTGTGTGTGCTCGTATTAAGGCGCCAAGCGGCACGATTGCAACCCATACACATGTCAAGTTCGGATGCCAACTTCCCACATAGCCTAGGTTGGATGTGAGAGCACCAAGTGGCACATTCAGACTCGGTCTGTTTGGCAAAATGTAGGCCGAAACATTACCTTGGTCATAATGCTAAACAAAGGCAAACACAATTTGGTGATGGTAAATAAAATTACGAGTCCGGTCATTGAGTCTATGAATACAAGGGGCCCATGATCTTGACACTTGTCTAAATCACGGATAGGGTTTGGGCGCCACATGTTTCAATCAAACAAAGGTCACGGTAATAATTGTTCATAGAGAAGGCAATGAAAAGGGAGAAATTCAAGAAACCATAACTTCCACATGTGAGCACCATTTAACGCGAATTTGGGATCATTGGACTCAATTTGGTGCAATTGGTCACGTGTGTGGAGGAATTCCTGCCTAAAGTCTTTGTGAGTTGTTTCACTACACATGAGGCACATATATTTCAAATTTTGAAAAGCAGACACTATAGCATGCAATTACAGGGGACATGGGTGCTGAAAATTAATTGAGGTGGTTACCTTGAGCCAAAAAACAACATAGAGAGCCTAATTCTAATTTAATGAAAATCCTTGAGATCACAGAGCCACAAAAACACAAGGATTCAAAACCAACCTTATTTATTGGTTTTGAGGGAGATCACAAAGCTCAAGAGCGCTCCAAAACGTTCCTCTAAGTCTATAAAAGGGAGCTTGAATTGGTGTTAAAAAACTTGTTGCTTGGGGTGTAAATTCATGCTGCCAAATTGTATTTAGACTCTATTTTCAAGAGTAGAACTCTACAAAGACTGAAAGTTAGCAGAGTTGGGGAGTTTAGAGTGTCTAGGGTCACTTAGAGAGTCTGCGTGAGAAATTTTTGTAGAGCCTTGAGAGGCTTAGAGTTTGTAGAAATGAGAGAGACTCTGAAAATGTCATGAAGGCTTGAAAATTTAATGAGAAGTGTGTGTTTTTAGTGTAATCCGTTGTATTGACTTTGAAGGTTGCATGGGTGGACTCTTGTTAAGCTAAAGTCCACATTCTTGACAACATCACATCTATTGCTTCCGATGTCATGGATGGCAAAAATAATTGATGATACACACCATATCCACAATTTTGTACAACGTCAGCCCTCTCTATATATCTGGCCTATCGGGTCGTTGGTTGAAGGATTGGGTGCCGGATTGGAGTGGGAGTGTCGGGCCGATTCTAGATATGGGCCGTTGGCCATATCTAGATAGGGGGTTGGGAGTCTGAGGATGGGAAGGAGAATCACTAATCAGTTTCGACGAGACGAGAGGCCCTCTCTATATCTTTTCGAATCACTGATCCGTTTCGGCACTCGATCCCCATGCCCGTGCCCTCACAATCTACAAAGAATACACAAATCTATCATTGTTAAAGATTGCATAAACTCTGTTTGCATCTTAATTCATCATGCTTAAGAGATTGAGGGAAGTAAAAACTGCTCTTGCAACCATAGTTATTTTACTTATTGAACTTTTTAGGGAAAACAGGATATAAATGCTTCATAGAAGGTCAAGGATGATTGACGGAGGGAGAGGGTAGATCTTCGCATCAAGATCATGAACCATAATATTTCTTTGTTGCAGACTGCATATAGACCCGCCCATATAGGGAGAGTTGTTTATGCAGGATGGAACTCCAGATTGAGTTAAAGGAAATTATCTTTGTGAATGAGTGTCCTGAGTAAAGGACATCCGCAGAGATCTTGTTCGCCACTATATGAGATATTCTTGTGAATAGTGGGGGGGAAGAAGCACACATCTTTGCATTGCTCGACATACTTGTTGAATCCCAAGTACCATAGTGAGTAGTGGCTCAATGTTGGACCTTCTAGTAGATTACCTCCTCACATGGACAAGGAGATTTTAGATGGGAGGAAAATTGCATTGAGCAGGTTATTTCAGGATAGAACCACCCTTGACGAGGTGGTGGAGGGCTTTGTAAAGTTTTCCACTTCCACTAGGAGATTCGGAAGCTATGATGCGGTCAAAGATAGTGGGTTTAAGAAGCCCTATTCTTGGTAGGCAATGCATGGAGCAGCATGCACTATTTTATAGCAGTTAGCCATGACGCTCTTCTCTCAGGTTACTTCATCCTCTTGTTGAAAGAGGAACTTACGCAAATACAAGAATGTGCAGACTTTGAAGAAAAGCTGGCTTGAGCAATCTAGAGGAGAGACACTGGTGTATGTGCACAAAAAACTGTCTTATATACAGGACAAGGGACAACAGATTGAGGGGAAGGCTAAGGATGTGGGATGTATTTCTTAATGATATGGACTTCAGCAAAACCTTTGAGTTGGTATGAGCCAACTTAAATCTTAATGAACCGATTCTAGAGCTTGCCACTTTTAGTTTTAATAATGGTATTGGTCATCCTAATGAGGGATCATCTGCAACACCAGCAGATGCGGATCTTGGACTAGGGGAGCTGGAGGAGGAAGACGAGCACAGTGGCAGTGGCAGCGACCTTGATGATTTTGATTATGGTTATGAGATGTAGTAGTTATTAACTTATTAGTATCTATTATCATGTATATGTAATGAGTTTATGGTTTGAATATCTGTATTATCAAATATGTATAATCTATGGTTTTACCATTTTGGACTTTAATTTATTATTTTATTCTTATCCTACGTTTCCACTTTCCAGGGCTGTATCCACGTGTTATGTGGCTTAGATAATATCTCAATCTAATATAGCTAGCCTCAGACCTCAATAATAATCCACTATTTTTTCTGTTGTTCTCCATATAATCATTGCTAAGCCTTCACACCAACCCTACTAACCTTATATATATACGAATTACTCTTACCAACGTTTTTTTATCTAGTACAAGAGTTAATGTCTTGTTGTACTCTTATTCAACTCTAACTCAAAATGTTAGGATCCCTCGAACCCATTTCACCCTGCTATAGAAAGACCTAGAATTAACAACAAAAAAATGGAAAAAAGGGAAGATTAACAAATACAGAAATAACATTTAAAATATATAAGTACAAAATGGAAAAAAAAAAGGAAGATTAACAAATACAGAAAAAACATTTAAAATTTATAAGTACAAAGATATCTTGTCTATCATCCGACCTGTAATGTTTAGGTCATAATGCACTTGCTTGAAATGAATGATAAAACATTACAATTTTCAGCAGCAACTTATACTGTTGAAATGCTCTTTTTATTAGAAAAAAATAAATTAAAAAGAACATTTGCTCCCAAATGAAATAAATTAAAACATCTATCCAAAATACTCTTCAATCAAAAGCAAAAAGGTCAAAAGAGATGCATGAACCATCCAAAATTAACAGTAAGCACCATAAGAACTACTAAATGATGCATTTGACTATTACATGTTTGTTAAACTAAAACAACCAAAAGGACCTCAAAAATAAACAGGCTAAGCCAACACAAAAAAGATATCTTCACAAGAAAAGAGGTTGAGGCATTGGGATTAGAAATTAAAGTGATGTTGTTTGATGACAACCATAGTCAAGAGGAATCTAAGACATACAAATAGTAACTATTAAAAACTACAGTTAAAAAAAAAATTAAAAAAAGATTCCTTAAAAACATTTGCCTCAAATGAAGAGAAATTGAAACCACTCTTCAGGCTATCAAAACACTTTCTTTGCTGATTTTAGAAAAGTATTTGGCACAGTCCTGAGAGCAAACCTTTGAAAATGTAAGACAGAAAAAGGAAGCCCCCATGATGTTAAAATAGCAGTTTACGGATTATTAAACCACTCAATGATAAACTTCAAAGTTAGAAAAACTATCCAAGGTTGGTGTATGATCAAGGTGGCAGTTTGGGACAGTCTTTGCATGGTTAAATACCAAAATATTAGTTCGGCACCTTCCTTGGGTCAAACTCCTCCACAAAATGTCCCCATGTTTGATCCCCAAATTTCGCTCCGGAGGGGCTCAAACATATAAAATACAAAATCATAGAAAACACCTAAAAAGTAATAAAATTGTATTTTTGTTATTTTATGAGTTTTGGTCATGAAAAAACCTCTCAACTCCTTGGAGGGAGCACTTGTGACATGAATGTTCACATTCCAAGTCAAATCACAATGGTAACCGTAAAACTAAATTAGATATAAAGGCATAAGCACCCAATGGTAACCGTAAAACTAAAGACTTGTAATAAGACGGGGAGTCTTGTAGCCTTTCATCTCCTCACGGAGATTGCTACCATTTTGTAACATGCAAAACAGAGAGTTGTAGTTCCTCGTCTTTTCTCAAATATCACTATCTTCCTTTTGTACTAGTAAGGGAGAAGTGGCTCACATCTCTTCTTAGAGATAACTGTTTGCATCTCTTCTCAGAGAAAGCCCGACATACCTCCCATATCAGTGATGCCATAAATTCTTTTATTCTCTCTGTGTGTATATTTTATTTCTATTCATCAGTGAATCATTTTGCTACAGTTCTGCAATATTATTTTATGCTACAATTCTGCCTATGACACGTTAAATTTCTGCAATTTAGTGTGTCCACCAGATTCCCAATCCATATACGGATCAGTCCAAGAAAGGGAAGATGCTTCATTCATTATTTGAATTTTGAAACCATCCAGATCCAATCTAAATCAGAAAAATGGTGAATGGGATCAAAAATATCTCTCACAAAGGAACAACAGGAGAGCTAGGCATTTGAGAGTTCAACAGGAAGAGACTCAGACCATGCCAATATTACAATGATAATGATGAATTCGCTAGTCATTAGAAAGAAACAGGGGGAAAACACTAGAAAAGGAGTGAATTATCAGTATAAGAGAAAACTGCTGAACTAGGTGTGAATAATCAATAGGAGTCACCTGGAAATACAGTACAAACTTGTTCCTCCATAACATGTGAATGCGAATCCAATTATTCTCCAAACTACTACAGACCGGTGAGGGCATCATTTACAAAGTTAGAAGATGGCTGTGATTGCAAATTTCTAGCTATGCTCTTCTATTTCTCATTCAAAAGATAACATGAACACAACTGCCCCAGTACAGAGATGAAAGTTATCAATATTAAAAATTATACCATTAATCCAAAGTTGAAAGACCTTGAGATCAACAAATATTGTCACAAAACATCTTAATATCAATTCTAAGCTGAATAATTGCAATAGCAATTGGTTATCATAGAACATTGTCTGATGACAACTGCCAAACATTTTGCTTTTTGGGAGATAAACAAAATGTATGTGCTGTAGGAAGTGTAGGGAAAATTCACCATGCATTTCATCCCAAAGCGTTCCCTATCATCCACATCCATAAGCTAAAACTATAATGCTGGATACTGCAGTCATCTCTTCAGAATACATACTATTTCATCGCAAGCATTTCATTTAGCACCACCATTCTATTCTGGAGGGCTCACACTTCCATATGAAGGAATTATCTATGTTTTTAGTAAAACCTTAAAAAAGGCAATTTCTACAAGATTTCAGAAAGGCCATCAAAAGGCTGCATTCTAAAAGAATAATCCATTAAAATAACATAAAATAGCCACATGCAAGCCCCAAATAATCCATACACAATAATATACAATCAATACCATTGCCATCACGGAAAACTTGAGCAAAACAAACATCTCCAGCTCGACGCATGTGATCCTGGATACAAAAAACATCAAAGTACCAGAATAAATATAATAAAAAAACTGTAAAACATGTTAATTTAAGAACCATTTTTCTATGAATCACCTTCAGGTCTTGCCAGGATGCTGAGGAAGGAAGGCCATTTACAATAACTGCAATTCATGTTTATTATTCATTAAAAGATCGAAGTCCTAAACAAGGCAAGTGCATAGAACTTATCACACAAAATGAAATAAATATTTACAGCAGGAAGACAAGACCAAATATAGTTAAAAATATACGTTTATTTTTTTAAATTTGAGGCGGTGATGGTCCCCCAACATACAATTCAAATCTAGATTTTCAAATATAAAGACATCTAAAACAATACAATAAATCCCCAATGTACCGCGAAATTCAGACCGCTTAGAGACTCCACCACGCATGCCGCCACCGCCACCGCCACCGCCACTGCCACGGCCACCACCACCACCAGTACTGTAGCTGCCGTAGCGATCTCCTGATGAAGGAAGTCCCTTACCTCCATGGGCCAGCTCAACCTGCATATGAAAAAGTACATTGCACACATACAAACACACTCAGTATGAAGAACAACGGAGAAAGTAGTGGACTCTCATTCAATTATAGCAAATAAAAATAAAACCATTGCATTTTAACTAAATGCCTTAAATATGTTCCTTCTCACCCTTAAGCGATGCCCATCAAAACTATATCCATCACGGCCATGAATTGCATCTTCTGCATCTCGAGCATCCTCAAACTATAATTATAATACAGATAATATGCAGAAACCATCCGCATATAAAAAACATCTCAAAATTGTAGGAAAAATCAAACTAATGTCAAAACAAGAATATCATCTTTGAAGACCCCACCATAATACTAATAAGTGATTCATTGCAGTCCAAATATGATCTCCCACAATAAGAAATGGAAAAAGTAGAATGTTCAAAAAAGAGATAATTGACATACCTCTATGAAACAATAGCCGGGAGGCCGAGGAGGGACTTTAAGATCAATGTCAACAATGGGCCCATACTGCTCAAAAAGCCAAAGAAAACAAGAAAAATAAAGCTATTAACGAAACATATACCAAAACATCTACGAGGTGGAATCCATTATGAATCCAAGGTAATACTCTAATCAAGCTCTCAATAGAAAATCTGGTAACAAAAGCCACCCATCCAAGCTGTCGATTGGAAAACCAGAACTCAATTACAATCAGACCACGTGTGTTTTTTAGATAGCATTTTAATCTATCTTTTGCATTAGAAAAATAAGTCAATGATTCCAAAAGAGTCATCCCAAAGTAAAACTTTTTGTAACGCCCACACATGTAGGACCAAAACATAAGCCAAAATAAACCAAAGGTTAAAAAAAAGATTATTTCTTTTCTTGTTTTACAACATCACTTGGGCTCACTTAGAATAACTCAACATCACATGGTACACTTACACAAACATGGTCCCACTCATATGACGGGATAAGAACATGGTTGACACCAAAAGTAAAGACGACTCACACTACTGAGCCTACCTACAAGGCTTGGAATGGGAAGAGACCATCATTGCAACCTAAGTCACCACATTCGAATTCGTGGAGTATAAAATTCAGAAAAAAATCGTCACTAAAGAATTCGAAATAAAATTCGTGATTAAATTCAACTAAGAGATTTACTAATTTATTATTATTAATTAATTTAACTTATTAATTTATTGTACTAATAATAAATTACTATACCAATTTATTTATTATATTGTATTTACTAATATACTATTACTTATTATTATATATTCATAATTATTACTTAATAATTTACTGAATAATATATAGTTACTATTAAACATTTATTATTAAATATTACTAATACTTACTAGTTATTGACAAATTTAATCCCATATATTTATATAAGTGACTGTATTACTATACCAATTTATTTACTATTCTGTATTTTTACTAATGTATTATTATTTATTATATATTCATAATTATTACATAATAATTTACTGAATAATATACTGTTACTATTAAACATTTTTTATTAAAGAATAAAGTGATTGCTATATTTAATAGCATATATTTATTTAAGTCACATGTAATAAGCTCGACAAAAAAGAAAGAATTAACCATATTTAATTGTAGCTATTTATTTTTAAAGAACGAAATCAAGACTTGAGCATGGAAGACAGATTTCTCAGCTCCAACACTCCTGCGAATCATGCAATGCCTGCCAAAAGTCTTAAATTTAGCAAGTAAAGCATGGAAGACGGTCTTAAATTTCTGGTTCCATTATTTTTGACTTCAAACTTAAATCCGCAAAAACAACCCTAAATCGCGATACAAAAACACGACATTATTTTTAATGGAAGTTCCTGTATGCTCTCACAAGCTACAGCAAGTTGTTTACGTGGGAGTATCGATATAACCCTAAATCGCAAATCAAAGACAAAACTCACGAATTAAATTGCGAATCCCAACGTGTGTATTAAAGATTCGGCGAATTTCGATTTTTTTGGTTGAAAATCGCCGAATGTGGTGACTTAGATTGCAACTACCACTTATAGCTCCACTAAGGAATCTTGGCTAGCCTTTGGTTCCTCCAAGATGAAATGCACCACATCAATTTTGACAGGCCCCTTATCCCTCCATTATAACATGTGCTTATGCCTCCACCTAAGTAGCCGATACGTTTTGGATACAGGTACAAGTACAGAGTATCCGATACGCAAATACGGCAAAAAACAAATGGCCCTGGATATGGCATTGGATACAGCCGTACAAAATATATATATATAAATTTAAAAACATATAAATTACAGCCTGCTAAATAGGAATTATCCACATATTATGCATATGAAAAACAAAACAAGCTAAATAACCACTACTAATAAATTCATAATTTCATTTGTCCCTACCATATCTAGTTGAGGTGTTTATTACATTTATGATTTATCTCATACATGCTATTTTTATCCTTGTTTATGATGGCTTGTATTTGGTACCTTATGCAGAATAATGGTGTTGTGAAAATTGTAATTTCTGTTGTAATGATATATTAAATTTAAACTAGAAAAAAAAATATAAGAAAAAGCACAGTTTTGGGCCAGGATACGGCCAGGCAGGTCCGGGTACAACTGGGTACGTCTACAGATGTACCCAGTCGTACCAGAACATGTATGACCGTATATTGGCCATTTCCAGGCACCTATCCGGGTTGTACCCGTTCCGGGTACATTTCAAACCAATACCGGTTGCCCTAGGGGTGTCATATCAGCTACTTAGGCCTCTGCTAAGACTAGCCCTGAATTCCTTTGGTTCCTCCAAAACAAGAACACACAATACTCCTTATTCCTCCAATAACAATGATGCAATCTCACCCC